>OX376212.1:13004231-13402856 GCA_947363905.1 Lithophane semibrunnea | reverse complement strand
AGATGTCCAAAGACACCGCCAACATCACCCCGCCCCGGGACACCGCTTCCTCCGCCAGGACTCTAACCCGCGACACAGCGTGGATTGTGGAGCGCCCATGCCGAAACCCGAACTGGCTGTCGTCCAGGTCCGGCCCCTCTCTGCACAAGTGGCCGACGAGGCGGGCTGCGATTATCCGCTCGAACAGCTTGCCCACCTCGTCTAGCAGCACTATGGGCCGGTACGCGGACGGCGAGTCCGCAGGGCGCCCCGCCTTCCTGAGCAGGACCAGACGACCAGATTTCCACAACGTGGGAAACTGGCCCTGCTCAAGGCACGCTGTGTAGAGTCCTCTCAGTTGGGGCTCAAGCTCCTTCAGAGCGAGGGCTAACACGCAGCCGTGGATCCCGTCGGGCCCCGGAGCCACATTCTTGGCCCGGAGCCGCATCACGGCTGCCCTCAGCTCTGCCTGTGTCACCTCTGGGACGCTGATGGCGTTCTCCACCTCTGTAGACTCTGCGGCTGTGGGCAAAGCCATCGGCGGCGGAGTATGCTCCGCTCTTGCCGGGAAGAGGGCTGCAACCACCTCTTCCAGCAGCTCGGGTTGGAGACTCTCCGTAAGTGGGGGCGCCGCGGCTCGAAGTTTCCCTCGGACCGCGCGATAAGGGCGCCCCCACGGATCCCCGTCTAGAGTCTCCAACATCTCCTCCCTGGCTCGCGTCCTCGACGCGCCGATGGCCAGCCACAGAGTCTCCTTAGCCGCGCGGTACACCTCATACAGCGCGGCTTCTTCGTCAGGGACCCGACGACGTCTCCTCCGGTATCGGGTGTACTGGCGCCTAACCGCCACGCACGCGACGCGCAGCTGTGCGATTTCGGCTGTCCACCAATACACCTGGCGCCTTGCGGACTGTGCGTGGACCCGGGGCATGGACGCGTCGCAAATTTGCGTCATCGCCCCGCGGAACCACAGCGCCTCCTGGTCGACGTCGACGGGTCCGTTCGTTGCCGACTCCCGGCTCCAGGCCTGGACAATAGCGGCCTCCTCGAGAAGCTCCCTGTCGATGTGCTTACGCGCCCAGCGTGGACCGTCCGTTCGCGGGGCCGGTGGACCGCGGCCGCCGGCGGTCTGGGCGGAGACGTCGAAGCGGATGTACCTGTGATCCGACAACGTCTCCACCTCCACAGCGACACGCCAGTCACGGACTCTGCTCGCGACAGCGGGGCTAGCGAACGAGACGTCCACAATAGAACCGCCCCGCTGCCGAACGCACGTGTGGACCGAGCCCCGATTTAGGACGGTCAAGCCAGTCGTGACCGCCCACTCCTCCAGCGCCTCGCCCTTAGCATCGGTCACAGGGGATCCCCACGCCGCAGACTTGGCGTTGAGATCCCCCAGCAACAGCACCGGGCGAGGGTGGAGTCGGCCCACGACGGCACCCAACTCGACAAGGAACCTCTCGAAGTCGGCGAGACTCTTGTTGGGCGAAAAATACGCCCCAACCGTGCCAATGCCGTCCGCGAGGGCGGCTACCCAGCCGTGACCTCGGGACGGGTTGACTAGAGCCCCGCCAATGATGGCCACCAAACCGTCCAAGTCTCCCACCCAGTTATCCCTGGGGGGGACAAAATACGGTTCGGCGACCACAGCCACGTGAATCGACCACTCTGCCATGCTCTGGAGCAAGAGATCCTGAGCTCTAGCAGAGTGGTTGATATTGCCCTGGAGGAAATGGTAGAGCGCCGTTATGCGCAATCCATTCCCTCCGCACCATTCCTAGGCCGGGAGTCGGCCGAAAGGCAGCCAGGCTGCGGAGGGGGTAAAGAGCCCCCCGCAGCCTTGGCAGCCCCTCTCTTTTTTCTTTTCTTGCTGGTGGCGGGCGCGCCACAGGCCTTTCCACCCGCTCTGTGCCCGGCGGGCCTCCCTGCAGCTGTACAGAGGCTGCAGTTTGGCGCCGCGGAGCACTGGGCCGCCTTGTGGCCGGCCTGGCCGCAGCGATAGCACTGCTCGCTGCGGTCAATTTCAGCGGTGCACCGTGCCCTGACATGCCCAATGTCCAGGCACCGGTAGCACCGCATGGCCCTGGGCTGCAGCAGCTTGATCCTCGCTGCAACCCAACCCACCAACAAACGCCCACTGTCAGCGACTTTATTCGCCGCCGCCACCGGGCACCGCACCCAAATCGTGCCGAGCCCGGAAGCGTCGGCGCGTATCTCGCCCGTCCGGATGTCTTCGGGCGGACATCCTCCAACTTTGGCGATGGCCGCCACGACCTCAGCCGGGGTCGTCGAGTCGTCCAGGCCATCGACACGCAACTCCACGGTCTTCATTGGCCTGGACACCCGGACGTCCTCCGGGTTGAGGACCTCCCTCAGCTTGGCGGCCAGGATGTCCGCCTTTTCGCCGCTAGAGGCACCCGACACCTCGAGTAGCCGCGCTCCCGTAATCGCTGGCCTCATTTTGAAGCCAGACGGTGTGCCGAGGTCGGGGAACGCGACATTCGCTTTCGCCGTTGTGAGGACCGCCTCGTAAGTGATGCCCCTTTCGACGGCTCCGGGCTGCAGCGTTATAACCACAGCCGCGGAGCGTGGGGCTCTGACCTTAGGCGGTCCCTTTACTTTCTTCGGTGCCGGTGCTCTAGCGGGCGTCGGAGGCGCCGTCTTCTTCCCATGACGGCGGCCTCTTTTGACGACCGTCGCCCAGGCCTCTGTGGTAGGCCCGGGCGCGGCCGCCGGCGGTGCAGCCGGTGGCGCTGCTGGTGGCGCAGCCGCCCGGGTGGCGGACACGGACGTACCCTCCGCGGGCTTGTTGGCCCCCCTCCCGGACCGGCTCGGCACGGCCGCCGCGCCCGCCGCTGGCTGCTGAGGAAGGAGGTTCCTCCGCTTGTCCGCAGCGAGCGGCGGGCGGAGGTTTCGAGCCGGGAGGAGCCTCGCCTCTATCGCCTCCAGTCGGGCACCCACCATCTCTCCACACTGCATCATGCAGATGCGCGCGATTTTTTCGATGTCTGCATCCGCAAGTGCAGGCATCGAAGATGGTACCGGCGATGGTCTCGACGACAGTGGCACCTCAGTCGAGGAGGCGGCCGCGGGAGCTGCCCTCTGGTTGGCAAACTGCCGCTTGAGGTCCTCCAACTCGGATCGGAGACGGCCATTCTCCTCCCATAGCTTCGCCGTCTCCTCCGTGCTAGTGCGGTTAAGGAGGACCTCAACCGCCTCCCTTATGCCTTCTGCCGCCTCTTTAAGAGCACGCGTGAATGTGCCCTTCAGATTGCCCGACTTGGTGGCAACCCTTAAGACAACATCCACGCCGTCCAACACTTGGCGGCTAAGCGCCACCGCCGATACGCTCCCGCCGTCAGCCATGCGAGCAGAGCGCCGCTCTCGGGCCTGTCGGGCCAACTCGCTGACTTCGTCAGCCGCGACAGTCTTTTGCTGCGACCTCTTTGCAGCATTGGCCTCCGCTCTATTGGCTTCCAGCAGGGACACAGTAGAGCCCCCGCCAAGGTCCGCCACCGTGGGCTCGAGGGCCACTTGCTTGGACCCCGAGTCATTCTCTGCGCTGGGCACTGGCGTGTCGGGGCGCTTAAGAAAGCGCCCCAGAGAGTCGCGCGACCCCGCTCCACCAGCAGCGCGACCCCGTCCTCTCCTGCCCTTCAACACCTTAGCGGGTACGTTCTCTTCGCTGGAAGAGAACCCCGCGTGCTCTTCATCATCATCCTTGCGAGCGTGCCTCTTCCAGAACTTGGACGCACGCTCAGCCCCCTCCCATTTCGTCCGCGAGCGCTTTGAGCTTACGCTCGCCACGCTCGCCACACTCATCCTATCAGATGTGGTGTCAGAATCTGACACCACACCCACACCCATCTGCTCGACCAAAACGATCGGCACCTTCTCTGTTTGTTTTTTATTTTTAATTGTATCCATATGAATCCCACGAGTAGATATAGGTCAGAATGTCCGCCTGGCAGAGCCTAGATACCAGGTAAGCCTACATACTGCAGAGTGCGGCAGGTGCTCTACAGGGGAAGCGCTAGCGACTGGTCCCCCACCAGCCACTCATCCTCTCGCCGCGCTTCAAAGCTTAGGATTAGGTGGTTTTTTATCTTAGAGGTAGCCTTCCTCTGGGCCAGGCAATTAAGCCAAGCCCCCGGCGGCGGCATTAGACATGCCTCCGTTCGCTGTCCGGCCAACCCGACTCAGCGAACCCGCCGAAAGTTCTCTCGTTGAAGACAACTCCTCAACGAGAGAAACACGCGCCGCCTTGGTGCGCCTGCACCGCAGCGGCATGGTCACGTCAACTGTCGATCGACTATCGTCGATCGATCAGGAGCGACCCCGTCCCGGTATCTCTCTTAGTCTGGTCTCTCACTTGGGCCTTTCCGGCATGAGTAACTCTACCGGCAGAGCCCCAAGATCATTGAGACGCGCAAGCCCCACCACGACGACAACGTGGAGACACCCTCGGTGGGGAACCTAACCTAACCTAACCTAACCTAACCTAACCTAACCTAACCTAACCTAACCCGAGTTCCCCCCCAGCCCTCGCGGTGGTCGGATCGTTTTTAACGTCGCTCCGTACATAAAAAAAAAAAAAAAAAAAAAAAAAAATCGATAAAGTGGTAAAAAGTGCTCGGATTTTAAAAATTTTAGTGTTGGCGTGTGGAGGAAAGTTGCCCCCACAATGCCAAACTAAATAACTAACTAAATTGCAGTGCTGTGCAGTGTTATTACTGAAAAACCCTCTTTTTAGAGGTTAAGTTTGTAAATCGTGGAACATTTCCAGCATTTGCCGTTAAACAAGATCGACGACCCATGGTTTTTTCTTTGGAAAACACAGACAAAAAGCATTAGCTTCGTACTGGACAAATCAGAAGACCCCTAGATCGAGAACTTTCAGAGATATTCAGCAAAAACAAAAAAGCACGTGGACTGAAAAACCAAAACGAGTCACGTGAGCTGCTGGAAATTTTGCATCACTAAAGAGGCCCTGGTGGAGAACATAATTTGCAAGTAAAAATAATTTTATGATATATACTTTTGGCTATATAATTAATTGAAAATTCAAAGTTTCAACACATATTTCTCCTGAAAAACTAACAAATTCGAAAATCTACAACTGCTATCCGTGGCGCGCTTATTAGAAGAAGACATGCTGAAAATATCAGATTTTTAGCTTTATTAGTTTTAATGTAGTAAATAAAAAACTGTAAAAATTGCATATAGTTAAAATTCTTTAGGTTAAATTAAAAATATTTTATTTTGTGTATTGTTATCGTATAGGAGGTCATCTGCAGATAATTTAGATATTTTTTTCAAAATTTTTCGATTACCGGTTCTAAAGTTATTAAATTTTTAGCTATTTTCTTAAATTAAATGGAAACAAATAGAAAAAAATAAATTTTGACGATAGGATTGACCCCTACATGTATTTTGTGAATAGTTTAAGCCCAAACTTGCGCCCAATAACTTTGGAATTGACGGAAATAGCTTTTTCTGCCATTTTGGTTTTATTGGTTACAATTTACAATTGTAAATATCTCCGAAGTTGTTGGTCGTAGAAGCCCCGGATTTGCACAGTGGTCAGCGGGATACTGATAGAAACATTTTAAAATTGTTTTCAGGCGCTTTTCAGGCCTGAAAATTTTCAGTACTGAAACCATTCTCAGTATACGGGCGAAGTCAGGCTCGGCCTTAAGTTCAAAACCGCAACTCTCTCCGACAAACGGTTGCGGAGTTACAGCCAACTAAAGTTGGCATTTGACAGCTGGGCGGCCATTTTGGAAAACTTTGACCCTTTGTTGCTCCGGACACGGTGGTCGTAGAGAGTTGCCGTTTTTATATTGTTGCTCAGGAGGACAAACTCTGTCCCGCAAAACCGCTTTCGGGCGATTCGGAGTCGGATTTTTTCAGAAACCCGGAAACCACCCTGCATGAAGGGGTGAGTTGGGGCAAGTTAAAAAAGCCCAAACTCGAGTGTCCTACGACTCTCCAAAGTGGAGATATCACCTGTCAAAGATTGACAGTGACAGTTGTGCCGCCATTTTTGTAAAACCTTAAACATCCATATCTCCCCAACGGAGGGTCGTAGAGTGGCGGGATTTGCTTTGTGGGGATAGGCAAACTCTTGTCTTGCTATTGAACTGAATTTCAGGCATTTTCAGGAGCAAAAACTTTTTCAGCCTGAAAGATATATCACTGTATAGATCTCGTCGAGCACAGTGGAATAAGCCCAAGCACGGTGTGAATCGGTCTTCTGGTTGCGGAGCAGTAGGGTCTTAACCACATTCAGGCCGCCATCTTGGATGGTAACCAGAATATTCAAACTGCAATTGCTCCGGAACCCTTAGAGCTGGGTGCCCCGTGTTTGGAGTTTTTGAAACGGGCTCCGCGGGCTCTATCTAGTGATTGCACCGGATGGACTCTACATAGAGCCATTCTGGAAAAAAGCAAAAATTTTGTTATTTACATCTAAAATTGACTTTTGGGATCTTTTTAGAGCCACTTATTACCACCCAGCATATTTTACCCTGGGTAGAGCTTTAGTAGAGATAGCTTGAAATTTTTGCTTCAGCTATACTATAGTTTTTAAGATTTCTTTTGTGCGGTTTTATCTCGTTGCTGTGTTTTATTTTGATTTTACTTCACTACGTCCCTATTGACGTTACTATTAATTGACGCATACCTCCCAACATGTTTGGTCTCAGAACACCGGTAAAGACGGGCGGTGGTGAAAAATCACCTTCTAAACCTGGGGCAGCTGCGCCTCTTAACGTTACACGCAGCATTAAGGACTGGGAAGCAGCAAATAGCAGCCCCAACCCTCCTTCAACTGAAAAGACGTCTCAGGCTGGCCCTGTGAAATCTAAGATTAAGCCTTCCTTGACGCAGGAGAGCAAACTTCAAGCGACAAAAACAAGAAAGTCCGTCGAATCAGACTCACCACCTAAGACCACTAAATATGCAGATAGAACAGCGGAGGCTAAAGCCTGTCTAGTTAAGGCGAAAATGAATTTAAACAGCTCCAGAAATACCAAGACTGAAATAAAAACTGGTATCACCGAAGCAACGGAACGATTGTACCAAATTGTTAAGGAGCTAGAACTAGAGCTTAGGGCTGAAAAACAGCGAACAACCAGGGAAGGACCTATTGTGGCAGAGCCAGAATCAGTCGCAACTAGAGAAACTTCCGAAACCATTGACGCAGGCAAGATGATACACACTTTAGAGCAACACTCAAAGCTCCTGGTCGAAAGCAACAGAAAGATAGAGGAGTTAAAGGGAACTTTAGACCAGCAAAGAGAATTCCTGGAAAAGGGCATCACATATGCGAGTGTGGCCGCAACACAGGGCGTAAGGTCACTGCCAAAGTGCAGTACCTTACACTCGGTTGTGGTCACATCGAAAGATGAAACGGAGACAGGTGACGAAGTCCTTAGTAGAGTGAGGAAAGCGGTGAATGCTAAGGAAGGGTGGATAAAAGTGGAAAAGGTGAGGAAAGCAAAGGACAGAAAAATTATAATAGGTCTAGAAACAAAAGAAGAAAGGAGCAGGATCAAGGATCGACTTCAGAAAGAAGGAGTAGACCTCATGGTCGAGGAAGTCAAAAACAAGGACCCGCTTCTGATTCTTAAGAACGTCTTGGTAATTAATACCGACGAAGACGTTCTAAAAGCACTTAGAAACCAGAACCAGGGTATTTTTGGCGGCCTCGACAATGAGGAAAACAGAGTGGAGGTGAAGTATAGAAGGAGAACACGAAATCCTCACACTGGCCATGTCATTATCAGCGTTTCGCCCACCATCTGGAGACGAGCACTGGAAAACGGAACCGTACATATAGACCTTCAGCGGATTAGGGTCGAAGATCAGACCCCGTTGGTTCAGTGTACACGCTGCTTGGGCTTTGGGCACGGAAAGCGCTTCTGTAAGGAGCCTGCAGACCTTTGTAGCCACTGTGGTGGTCCGCACATGAGACCGGAATGCCCGGATTGGCTTGCAGGCTCACCACCCGCTTGCAGGAATTGTAAGAAAGACAAATTAGAGTATGGCACGCAACACAATGCATTTGACCACGAATGCCCAGTACGGAGAAAATGGGATGAAGTGGCCAGATCGACCGTTGCGTACTGCTAAGGGCACCGTTATTGAAAATACCGCATATAAAATAGCACAGGCAAACCTCCAGCGCAAGAAGCTAGCGACCAACGAGCTTCTTACAGAAGCGACAAAGCGCAGAATAGCGATAGCACTTCTTCAAGAACCGTACGTGGCCGGAACTAAAGTAATGAGGAGTCACAGGGGCGTTAGAATATTCCAGAACACGGATACAGGGGAAGGGACTGTCAAAGCGGCAATAGCTGTCTTTGACAGTGACTTCACAGTCAAACAGTACCCAAAACTCACCACAAATAACATCGTAGTGGTGGGAATACAGACCCGTGCCTGGGAAGTGACGCTTGTCTCCTTTTACTTTGAGCCAGACCAGCCAATCGAGCGCTATTTAGAACACTTGAAACAAGTAGAGCTCGCAGTCGATTCCAAAAAGCTAATTGTTGGAGGGGACGCCAATGCTAAGAGCATATGGTGGGGCAGCCCGATGACTGACCGTAGGGGGGAAGAGATTTTAGGAACTCTCGGCGAGCTAAATCTGAACATATTAAACCAGGGGAAAATCCCGACCTTCGACACTATTCGCGGAGGAAAGCGATACAGCAGTTACGTCGATATTACGGCTTGCTCCAATGATATCTTGGATCTGGTAGACGACTGGAGGGTTGACGAAGGACTCACGAGCTCGGATCACAAGGGCATTATGTTTAAGATCCTCTTACAGAAATCCAAAGGCATCAAAATTGATCGTACCACTAGAAAATTTAACACCAAAAAAGCCAATTGGTCCAAATTTCATGAGAAGTTTGGCCAATTGAAAATAGATTATAAATTCACATCCGCAGAAATGGACCAAATTCAGAACATAGAGCAAATAGACACTTTAACAAATAATTTTACTAAAGCAATAGATGAATCATGCGCACAAACAATACCGATCAAGAAAATCAAAGAGGAACTTACCTTGCCGTGGTGGTCCGAGAGACTCGCTGAGATGAAGGGGACCGTCGCTACCATGAAGCGCAGGATCCGCTGCGCTGCTCCAATCCGTAGATCGAGGGTCGTAGAAGAGTACCTGAAACAGAAAGAAGAATATGAGTTAGAAGCGGCCAAAGCTCAGACCGAGAGTTGGAAGGAATTCTGTGGGAAACAGGATAGGGAGGGGGTCTGGGAAGGAATTTACAGGGTGATAGGTAGGACGCAACGTAGAGAGGAGGACCTGCCATTGGAAAGGAATGGTGAAGTGCTGGACGCGAAAGGCTCTGTGAAGTTACTAGCGGAAACGTTCTACCCAGAAGACCTCACAGAATGCGACAACGCTCATCACCGATCCACTCGAGTTAAAGCCGAAAAAGTAAACTGTGGCGAACAAAATGATGTTTGCGACCCTCCGTTTACCATGGCGGAATTGAAGAACTCAATGGAATCTTTTAATCCGAAGAAGGCACCGGGTTCAGATGGCTTTACCGCCGACATTTGTTGTCATGCCGTGGGTAACGACCCGGGGTTATTTTTAAAGTTCCTAAACAAGTGCCTTGAACACCACCACTTCCCCACAGCTTGGAAGGAGGCAACAGTCGTGATACTTAGAAAGCCCGGAAAAGAAAACTATTTCACTCCCAAATCTTATAGGCCGATCGGACTGTTGCCTATATTAGGAAAAATCCTCGAGAAGATGCTGGTGGCCCGTCTAAAGTTCCACCTCTTACCAAGGATGAGTACCCGTCAGTACGGATTCATGCCACAAAGAAGCACTGAGGACTCCCTCTATGATCTTCTGCAGCATGTTCACAAAAAACTTGATGAAAAAAGAATTGTAACGCTCGTATCTTTAGACATAGAGGGAGCATTTGATAGCGCCTGGTGGCCAGCGATAAGAGTCCGTCTGGCGGAGGAAGAATGTCCAATTAATCTTAGGCGGGTCTTAGATAGCTACCTCAGAAACCGAAAAGTATCGGTCAGGTATGGGGGGGAAGCATATGGCAAGAGCACAAGCAAGGGTTGTGTCCAGGGCTCAATTGGGGGCCCAATATTGTGGAACTTACTGCTAGACCCCCTCCTCAAAGCAGCAGAGAACAGGGGTACCTATATTCAGGCGTTTGCAGACGATGTGCTACTGGTCTTTGATGGAGACACCGCACTAGAGTTGGAGGAATGTGCCAATGCCGCTCTGAATCATGTCCTGGCGTGGGGTGTCGAGAACAAACTTAAATTTGCACCACACAAGACAACTGCTATGGTGGTAACAAGGAAATTAAAATACGATACACCGCGCCTGAGCAAGGGGGGGATCGACATTGGCACATCCAAAGAAATAAAGCTTCTGGGCGTGACCATCGACGAGAAACTGACCTTCAACACCCACGTCTCACTCGTTTGTAGGAAGGCAATCGCGATCTACAAACAGCTGTGTAGAGCCGCAAAGGTCAGCTGGGGGCTACACCCAGAAGTTATACGGGTAATTTATGTTGCGACTGTGGAGCCCATAATACTTTACGCTGCCAGCGTCTGGGCACCGGCTGCTAAAAAACTGGGCGTAACCAAGCAACTGGGGACCGTCCAGCGCGGAATCGCCCAGAAAATGTGCAAAGCTTACCGCACTGTCTCCTTAAACTCGGCCTTGGTGCTAGCTGGGATTCTCCCACTCGACCTTCGTATCGGAGAGGCAGCCGCACTATACGGAGCCAGGAGAGGAGTACCCCAGCCCCTATTGAGGGGTGGGGAGGTGGAGCGGGTAGCCCCAGCGCTGGAGGCCCCACACCCAGCGGAGCAAATGTGCCTGGAGTTCGAAAGCCTGGTGGACGAAGAACAATACCAGAACCATAGCAACTTTGCTGTGAGGATCTTTACAGACGGCAGCAAGATTGAGGGCAGAGTCGGAGCAGCAATATCCCTGTGGAACAGCACCGCCGAGACAAAGGCCCTCAAACTTGCTTTGCCGTCTTACTGCACCGTCTACCAGGCTGAACTCCTAGCCCTGCAAAGAGCGGCAGGGGAAGTGCTCAAGTCTCGCGAAACCTCGTTCGGCATCTTCAGCGACTCCATGGCGGCCCTCCAGTCGGTCACCAATACAAGTTCCCTTCATCCCTTGGCCGTGGACACAAGAGACACCTTACGTCGCAGCAAGCTCCAGAACAAGAGTGTCTCCTTGTTTTGGATAAAGGCTCACGCAGGGTTGGAGGGAAACGAGAGAGCCGACCAGCTCGCGAAGGGGGCCGCCCTGGGGTCGAAGAAGAAGCCGGACTACGACCTGTGTCCCGTATCATTCGTCAAACGACAAATCCGGTCGGAGACGCTTGACGAATGGAACGGGAGATATCGATCAGGTGACACGGCCTCGGGTACAAAAATCTTCTTCCCTGATGCGGTGGCAGCGTATGGTATAGTGCGGAAAATGACTCACACGAGTATAACCACCCAAATTTTGACGGGGCATGGTGGGTTCTCTGCATACTTGAAACGTTTCAAATGTAAAGAGAGCCCATCGTGCGCCTGTGAGCCTGGTGTCGAGGAGTCAGTTCCGCACATTCTGTTTGAGTGCCCAATAAATGCGAAAAAGATATTCGAAACCGAGCAGCAACTCGCCATTAAACTAGTTGCCCAGAATGCACCCGAACTGATGACTGGAAAAAAAAGGGACTCATTTCTGAAATATTGTAGCGAAATAGCATCTCAAGTCATAGCGAGAAATAAAACCGCATAAGTAAAAATGCTGTCATAATATATTAGTATATATTAGAGACTAGCATTAAATCAAAAAGCTGTAAAATAGTTTAATTAAATAGGAAAATACAATATGTTTAAAATAAATAGAAATAAGTCTTGATTATTAATTACAAATGTTGTATACAAAAGTTGAATCAGATTAATAAGAACTGATCCACCGACTCTGTGAGACAAAGCGGTGAAAAGATAAGAAACTGTAAACAAATACCCTTATGTAACAGTAAGAAGAAGTAATAAGTTGAATAGATATAAGCCTAGACAGAAATAAAAATTAAAGTAGTGAGTAACATTATCTAAGTAATATTATAAAGTAAGATGCAATGTAAAAACCAAATTAAAATTCGTGTCACTGTTATTTTGTGTTGCACCCAAAACCGAAATATAATAAAAATTAGTATTAAGAACTAAGCTGATAGTTGGGATTCCCACCTATAAAAGAATGGAACGAAGAAGAATGAAAGAAAGAAAAAGTATGTGGAATAAAAGTACGAGAGGCAAAAATGCGAGAACTGGTATGAAAGTCAAGCAGATAGGCATAGGCTCCGATCATGTTGGAGGTAGAAGTATAATAAAAAAAAAAAAAAAAAAAAAAAAAAAAAAAAAAAAAAAAAAAAAAAAAAAACCTAAACTTTTTTTTTTTTTTTTTAAAGCGGTTAAAAATGCCTAACGCATACCACACCGTCCGGGGAGACGGTTTGGTTATGTGGGGCTTGCACCCACTAAAAACACCGCCGTGAGCCTACTGTCGCCTTAGTGGATGAGCCGCGAGAACTGCTATGCATGACATTCGCGACCCATCCAGCGCAGCCCGCCTCCGGGCACCAAACTCCTTTGGCGATGTCCGGGCTCACCTGGGACACCGCCACCACTCATGAGGGCCGTGCAATGCGACGACGATAGACTCCCCGATCTATCGCCCGCTGGCACCTCCTAGGGCGGCATCAGATCGCCGTGGCGCCTCCTCCGCCGCCCTGTTCTCCTGCGACGAATCGCGTCAGCGAGGGAGTCTTCCTCCCTGACGCGCTCCGCCGCCTCCTTCTGCGAGATGACATCCTCGCAGAAGGACGCCACCGCCTCCCATGCCCCCCTGCTGTCGGCCATGGCTTTGGCTACGGCCGGCAAGGACAAGTCCGCCCCGATTGTTGCTGCGAGAGCACGGCGCTGCACCACCCAGGCAGGACAATGCTCGAGGGTGTGAAGCGCCGTGTCCTCGCTGCAGCCGCACTGGTGACACACGGGAGTCGCCTCCCGTCTAGCTACCTTGTGCAGGTATTTGCCAAAGCAGCCATGCCCCGACAACACCTGCACCAGACGGAAGGACAACGTCCCGTGTCGCCTCCGTATCCACTCTTCCAGGATCGGCTGGATGGCCCCCACGGTCCAGTGACCAGCACTGGGCATCTCCAGCCTCACCTTCCATTCGCTCAGCATACGGGCTTGAGCTTCCCCACGCCATCTCTTAATTACTTCAGGCGGCGGGCGCCTGCCACTCTCCGCCTGAAGGTCCGCCACACGTCGGTAGACTACGGCGAGCACCTGCGCCTCCAGGTCCCACGGGGGTGTACCCGCGAGGGCGCACGCCGCTTCAGCTGATACTGTGCGGTATCCGCGTATGACCCTGACCGCCATGACTCTCTGTGGCCTCCGCAGTAGAGCCTTGTTCTGGGCAGACAGGGACTCCGCCCACACCGGGGCCCCGTAGAGCGCCATCGAGCGAACCACCCCCGTGTATAGCCGTCGGCAAACCACGTTAGGTCCGTCCAGGTTCGGCAGCAGCCTGCTCAGGGCGGACGCCGTGCCGATCGGCTTTGGCGCAAGTTTAGAAAAGTGCTCGCCGAAGTTCCACCTCCGGTCCAAAACCAGGCCCAAGTATTTCATGCTTGCCCGCACCGCTATCGTTGCACCACCAATAGTGAGGTGTGCGTTAGCCGGTGGCCGGCGTCTGGGCGCATGAAATACCAGGGCCTCCGTCTTTTCAAGCGCCACCCTGAGGCCCAGTGCCCCGATTCACCCCACGAAGAGGGAAGTGCCTTCGATGGCTGAGCGTGCTGCTTCTTCGTAGCTCCCTCCCCGGGCCGTGACGAGAGTGTCATCAGCGTAGCAGATGACGCCCTGCCCGGGGGAGAGCAAACAGCGCAAGGCCCAGTCGTAGCCTATGTTCCACAAGAGCGGACCCAAAACCGACCCCTGGGGAACACCGCACGTGATGGCCCTGCGCACAATTTCGCCGTCGCGTCCCTCGTAGCAGACGAACCGCCCCTGCAAGTAGTCAGCTACCAGTTGCCTCAGGTAGACGGGCACCTGATGGTAGCGGAGTGCCTCCTCGATACAGCTGAACGGCAGAGTGTTGAACGCGTTAGCGATGTCTAAAGATACCGCCAACAACACCCCGCCCTGAGCAACTGCATCCTTCGCTTTGGCCTTGAGGCGCAGGATGGCGTCTATTGTTGATCGCCCTGCCCGGAAACCGAACTGGGCGTCCGACAAGTTCGGGCCGACTTCTTCTAAGTGCCGGACGATGCGGGTGGCGAGAATCTTCTCTAGCATCTTCCCCGCCTCGTCCAGCAAAACAATCGGCCTATACGTTGATGGAGACTCCGGGGGCCGCCCTGCCTTCTGCAGCAGCACAAGTTGTCCCTCCTTCCAGGCCTTAGGAAACTGTCTCGACGTCAGACAGGCATCAAACAGCTCCCTAAGCCTATCTTCTAGGGCCGCTTCCAGAGACAGGGCCAGCACCTATGCGGGCACCCCATCCGGTCCGGGGGCAGTCCTTTTGGTCCGCGCCCGCAGAATTGCTGCCCCCATCTCCGCGTCAGATATTGGGGGAGTCTCCACCTCCGTATCTTGGTCTGCCTCCGCTTCGGCCATGGTCGGGGAAGGGTGATCCGCCCGCTCCGGGAACAATGTCTCCACGACCCTGAGGAGGAACTGAGGCTGGAGGGTTTCCGTCAGTGGGGGGCCTTGGGCGCGAAGTTTCTTCCGCGCCGCACGGTACGGACGCCCGCATGGATCACGGTTTAGATCCTCCAGTGCCTCAGCTCTCGACTGCTCCTTCCCTCGACAGATCGCCAACTGCAGAGCCTCCCGAGCATTGCGGTATGACTCATGCAGTTGGGACTGATGGAGCTCCAGCTCTTCATGGCGGCGGCGTAGCCTGCGAACCTGTGAGTAGGTCCTCCGGGCAATTATACAGGCCGCGCGGAGGTCTGCTATCTCCCGGGACCACCAGTAGACCGCCCGCTTTGGAGGTTGTCTTCGAGAGCGAGGCATGGCTGCATCGCACACAGCCGTCATGGCGTCGCGAAAGCGGTCAGCCTCAACGTCGACTCCCTCTGCTGGAGAGGACAGCCAAGCCTGCACAATGGCGGCTTCCTCTAGGAGGTCCCCGTCAAGCCGCTTCAATGCCCATCGCGGGAACTGCCGAGTATCAGTTCGTGGAGACACTGTTGGGCCCGAGGAAGTGGTGGAGACATCCATACAGATGTACAGGTGATCCGATAGAGTCTCCACACTCTCCAGGACCCGCCAACCCTGAACCCGTGCGGCGACAGCAGGGGTAGCGAACGAGAGGTCCACTATTGACCCTCCATACTGCCGCACGCACGTGTTAACGGAGCCCCTGTTTAAAAGACAGAGGCCCGCAGCTGTCGCCCATTCCTCAACCGCTTCCCCTCTGACGTCCGTCCGGGGGGAACCCCACGAAGTGGACTTCGCATTGAAGTCCCCCACGACGATGGCTTGGGACGGCATCATTCGCCGAACCGAGGTCCCCAGGCGGTCCAGGAAGTCCTCGAATTCCGCTAGGCTTTTGTTTGGGGAGAAATAAACTCCGAAGAGAATTATCTCTCCCCAGGTGGCCGCAACAAATCCCCGACTCCTCTCCCTGATGGCAAGTGGAGCCGAGGAGCTAATAATAACGACGGAGCCGTCCATGTCACCTACCCAGTCAGGGCGAGCAGGGATGAAATACGGCTCCACCACTACAGCCACACCAATCGACCGCTCCGCCATGGTTTGAAGAATTAAGTCCTGCGCACCGGCGCAGTGGTTCAGGTTCGCCTGGAGGAGAGAATGACCACGAACTGGGTCCATTATTAGTCCGTAATCATTATCGCCCCCTGCGATGGCTCCTCCAATTGCGCTGCGCCGGAAGCGGTCGACAGCATAGTTGTAGCACCGTCCTTGCGAGAGCGGACTGGCGGCTTGCAGTCCTTTCTGCCGGTGATGTGGTTGGCAGGTCGTCCCGCAGCTGCGCACAGTAAGCAGTGTGGGTCGGCAGAGCACGCGGACGCCAGATGCCTCGGCTCGCCGCAGCGGAAGCAGTGTCCACTGAGGTCAGTGCCAGAGTCGCACTTCCTGCTCGCGTGTCCCAACCCCCAGCACCTGTAGCATCTCATGGGCCGAGCGTCCAGAACCACGACCCTGGCAGAGCTCCAACCCACCAAGAGCCGGCCGGTGTCAGCCAAGGTCTTCGCTACTGCGATGGGGCACTGGGTCCAGACAGAGCTGGCGCCTCCCGGGCCAGGTCGGATTGGACCGACTCGCACCGCATCTGGAGAGCAACCAGTCTTACGCGCGATCGCGTCCTGCACGTCCTGCCCAGACACGGAGTCGTCAAGGCCCGAGATGCGCAGTTCAGCGCACTTCGTCGGCCTTGAGACCTTGACCTCCTCTGCGAAGACCGCTCGCAGTTTCTCAGCGACGCGGTCTGCCCCCACTGTGCCTTCGGCCCCTGGGAATTCCATCATGCGGGCTCCGGTTAAGGCCTGTCGAAACCTGACATCTGTTATGCCAAGCTCCTCCAGGTTCACGGCTTGCCTGGCCTTAGTGAGGACGGCCGCGTACGTGACGCCCCTCTTCACTGCCTCAGGCTGCAGTGTGAGCACTACCACAGCAGACCGGGGCGCACGAAGCCCTCGCTTTCTTTTCTTGGACTTCTTGGGCCCGGCAGGCTGGTCTCTCCGTGTGGTGGAGGCCGCTGGAGCTTTATTTGCCGCCGAGTAAGGAGAACCATCGTTCTTCTTCTTCTTCTTTCCTTTTTTCTTCCTCCTGACGGTCTGCCAGCCCTCGCGAGTAGCCGCGGATGGGTGCACAGCGGAGGCCCGCACAGTGGCTGTTGGAACGGATCCACTTGGAGGGGAGCCCCCCCTCGTCTCCGGCACTCGAGACGGCACCTGAGGAGCCACGGAAAGCCGCTTCGGACCCTTGATAGTGCCGCCGGCGCAGTCAGCCGCAGAAGTCCTGCGGTCCGCTGCCAGTAGCGGTCGATTGCTCCTCGCCGGCAGGAGGCGGTCCTCGATGCCAGCAAACCGAGCGTCCATTATTTTCCCGATCTGGGAAACTATGGCATGCACCTGCATCTCGCTCATGGCTTCCCGTGCCCCCTGTGACCCCTGCGGGAGTGACCTCTCCGGAGCAGAGGAGCTCCCGGACTTTGCGGAGACCAACTGTCGCGGATCTTCCGGTCGCACCCGGAGAGACACAACTTCCTCCCGGAGAGCCAACATCTCTTGACGGAGTGCTTCGACCTCCGTCCGCAGTCGGTCGTTCAGCAGCTGGAGTCTTCGGGTCTCCTCGCTGGAGCTCCTGCTGGCGAGCTCCTCTATGGCCAATTTGACTCGCTCGGCTGCCTCTCTAATTGCCCGCTGGCTCGTGCCCTTCAAGTTTTTGGACTTTCGAGTGGTATCTAAAACTACCTCGATGTCCAGAAGGGCCCTTTGCTCCAATTGGTCTGCTGAGGTGGATGAACTCTGTCCCACTGGAGGAACCTCAGCGCTGCCACGTGCCTCAACCCCCTCATCCACATTCGCGCTAACGGCCAATTGGCACGCTGGCGACACGCTCCGGCAGTCCGATTCACTCTCTTCAGAGAGCGAGCCACGTTGAGTGCCTGATCGGAGGAAACGACCTCTACCGTCTCGCGCGGGTCTCCGACCTCTTGATGTCGCCGCCTTGGAAGGTACCTTCCGAGGTGGCAACATCTCCTCGCTTTCGTTGGGTCGCTTGAGAGGTCCCGGCAATGCAATCGGATACCCTTGGCTGCCCACCTCAGCCCTAGCACTGTCGCTTGACGACACGCCGGACACCATATTATGCGAAAAACCAGTAAAGGCGGCGATCGTAGTGTTCGGAAACAACCTGGAGGTCATCCACGACCCCCAGCTTGTGACCGAGAACATCGCTGCCGTCTTGCTGAAGGCAGGTCAGTTCAGCTTTGGGGTGCTATCGGTCTATTTTGAGGGTGACCAGGAAATCGAGCCCTACCTTCTCGAAACACACAGCACTACACAAAAACTACACACAACCAACATCCTGGTGGGAGGAGTTAAAGCCTGGAGCCAGTGGTGGGGAAGTGTTTCCGAAAACCATCGCGGGGCAGCGTACAGCTCATTCCTCAACGAGCGGGATCTCCACATCCTAAACACGGGCCAAACACCGACGTTCGAGACCTACAGAGGTGACAGGTGGTGCACAAGCATCGTCGATGTGACGGCATGCAGCCTGTCTCTGCTGGGTAAGGTCGAAGAGTGGCGTGTAGAACGGAGCCTATTAACATCAGACCATAATGCAATAACCTTCTCGATGCGCTTAGAAAAGGCCTTGGAACCCTTAAGGACAATCTCGACGCGCATCTACAACACAAAGAAGGCAAAGTGGTCCGACTTCAGCACACACTTCAAGATTAGCCTAGCAGACAGTGACATCACACCAGTCAGAGTCTTGGACGTCTCTAACCCAGAAGATCTGGAGACAATCATCACTTCATACACCCAGAACATCCACCGCTCATGCAAGAAAGCGATCCCAAAACTGGGGTCACCTAAACACGACGCAAAGCCCCCATGGTGGACCCCTTCTCTGGATCGTCTCAAACAAGAGGCCATGACGAAGAAGAGAAGGATCCGGAACGCAGCCGCAAGCCGGAGACACTTCACCATCCAAGAGTACGTCCATGCAAAAACCACGTACACCACAGCAGTGACAGAAGCCGCGACAGCGAATTGGAAGGAGTTTTGCTCGAAGCAAGACCGAGAGAGCATGTGGGACGGCATCTACAGGGTACTAAGGAAGACAGCCAGAAGACAGGACGATGCACTCCTGCGAAATACCGCTGGAGAGACGCTCAGTCCAGAGCAATCCGCGGATCTTCTGGCACAAACCTTCTACCCCGACGACTCAACAGATGCTGAACAGCCATACCACACAGCTCTGAGGAAGCTCGCGGAGGAGAGGAACCCCCAAGGTTTGTCTGCCGACGATCCACCCTTCACAACCGCGGAGCTGGAAATGGTTCTCCAGAACCAAAATCCAAAAAAAACCCCCGGTCCCGACGGATTAACAGCAGACATCTGCGCTGCAGCAATAAACTGCGATAGGGAAGTATTCTTAGCGATAGCCAACAGGTGCTTGTCGCTGTCATACTTCCCGAAGCAGTGGAAGGTCGCCCACGTGTGCATTCTTCGCAAGCCAGGAAAGGACGAATACACCAGCCCAAAGTCGTACAGGCCAATAGGTCTGCTCTCGGTCATAGGAAAAATCGTCGAGAAGCTCCTAGTAGGCAGACTACAGCACCACTTCCTCCCAACTCTGCATCTAAATCAGTACGGTTTCATGCCGCAGCGCGGAACCGAGGACGCCCTCTATGCTCTAATGGGACACCTACGAGCCGAAATCAAAGCCAAAAAAATCGTGCTTTTGATATCATTGGACATAGAGGGAGCCTTCGATAACGCGTGGTGGCCAGCATTAAAAAGACAGATGGTAATCAAGAAATGTCCCAAAAACATCTACACTCTCGTCAACTCATACCTGGAAGACCGGAACATCAGGGTCAATTACGCCAGAGCGACTAGCGAGAAGGGTACCACGAAAGGATGCGTCCAGGGCTCAATTGCCGGACCGACGTTTTGGAACCTTATACTAGACTCACTCCTACACAAGATGGCTAGTATGGGGGTATACTGCCAAGCCTTTGCAGACGACGTGGTTCTAGTCTTCTCGGACTTCACAGCCACTCCCCTGCAGAAATCAGCCAACGACACGCTAGACATAGTATCGGAATGGGGCGTCCAAAACAAGCTGCGTTTTGCCGCGCACAAGACCAACGCGATGGTGCTAACGAGGAAGCTTAAGTACGACGTTCCGGTCGTCCAAATGTCTGGCACGCGGCTGAACCTGGTCGAAGAAGTCAAGCTGCTAGGTCTCACAATAGACTCTATGCGCGTTGAAGGTGAGTACCTTCAACGCGCACGTGTCTGCGACCTGTAAAAAGGCTGCAGACATCTACAAGCAGCTGGCATGCGCCGCAAAGGAGACTTGGGGTCTCAACAGAGAGATAATCAGGACAATATATGTGTCGGTGATAGAGCCTATCGTGATGTATGCTGCGAGTGCGTGGGCCCCTGCAGCCGAGAAACTGATGACAAGGAATCAGTTTGACTCACTGCAGAGAGGTTTTGCGCAGAAGATCTGCAAAGCATACCGCACGGTGTCTCTGACATTGGCACTTATCCTGTCAGGCCAACTCCCCCTAGATCTCCGGGTAATCGAGGCCGCAACCCTCTTTAAGATCAAAAAGGGACATTCCCGAGAGTTCATGCCGCCAGGCCGCGAGCTGGAGTGCAACCTGCACCATTCCCAAAATCCCCACCCAGCGCAACTCACAATAACAGAGTATGCATGCCTAGAGGATTGGACTCCTGAAACCCTGGAAACCCATCAAGTAATCGGTCCCCAAATATACACCGACGGCAGTAAGATTGAGGGAAAAGTCGGAGCTGCCTTAACATGGTGGGAAAATGGAAAGGAGTCCAAGTCCAGCACCTTTGGCTTGGAGCCTCACAACACAGTCTTCCAATCTGAAATGTACGCGCTCTTTAGAGCTGTCAGGATGGCAAGAGAATCCAGGTCGACCTCCGTAAGCATCTTAAGTGACTCAAGATCGTCACTTGACTTGCTGAGAAGACCTTCTGTCACTCACCACCTGGCACTCCAAATCAAAAGATGTGTTCGAGAGATCAGAGAGGAGGGCAGAGAAGTGAGGCTGTTCTGGCTCAAGGCCCACGTGGGAACCGCCGGGAATGAGAGAGCGGACGAGGTGGCCAAGGAGGCAGCTCTTACAAAAGAGACAGCAGACTTTAGCAAGGTCCCCGTATCGTTCGTGAGGAGGAAGATACGTGAGGGGACTATAAAGAAGTGGCAAGCGCGATACGAGTCCTCAAGTACAGGAGCGGTCACAAAAGTGTTCTTCCCAGACGTCCTAGCGGCGAAAAGGACACTCAGAGATGCAGTTCTCACACCGGTCCATGTACAAGTCCTAACGGGACACGGAGGATTCTCAGCGTATCTCCACCGTTTCCATCTGAAAGATAGCCCCTCGTGCGTCTGTGACCCGAGTTGCGAAGAAACAGTCTGGCACCTGCTCTTCGAGTGCCCAAGGTTCAGTCACGACAGAATGGAGCTGGAAGTAAAGATCGAAACCCAGCTAAGTCAGTCCACACTCCACACTATCATGGAGAGACCGGCCATCAGAAAGCCATTCCTGGCATTCGCGAGCAAAGTTGCCATCATCGCAGCAGAAGCCAACAAAACGGACGCAACCTTGCGAAGTCAACACCGAAACCGACTACCACCTACGTCAACACCAACAACCACAACAGTCACCGCACAAACAACAACATCAACACAAAGCACAACACGCACATCACTCATCATAACACAATTCACACACACAAACACCAACCAACGGCCAGTACCAGTGGCACCACCAGCGGTAGCAGCAGCAGCAGTACCAGAGGCCAGCCTACAACCAGCCCCTAGCACCATGTCCATCACCCAATTCCTGGCATGCGGAGGAGACGGAGTTCCAGGCATCAGGCTGCGAGGCGTTGCTCTCTTCATGAACAGGGAAGGAGAGAAGTTGGGCGTGAGCTTCTGCATAGGCTGGAGCCGACCTGCGGCCCGTATACCGATATCGCCAGGCCTTGCCGCCTTGATCAACGGAAACACCACCAAAGCGAGCATAAAAGGCAGCAAGTATCGTGCATTGCCTCAAGTGGAAGTAGCCACTCACCGATGCCGTCTATTGCGACACAAAGGGAAGACGATCGCACTATTCGAGTGGGGAGAGGAGACTCCATTCGCTCAGGTAAGCTCACTGCTCCAAAAGATCAGGGAGGCAGGAGAAAACACGGCATTCACAGCACGCACCATCAGTGTTGACGCGATGATGATCGATGGGGAGAGAGGAGACGTCGCAGACCGCTTCGGTTGTATAAAAGCCTCAGAACATCACGAGGTAGTTGTTTATGAGGACAGAGGGGAAACTCTGAGTTTCCTCAAAGCCCCCGACAACCAACAGCCAGCACGACGAGCCCCGCAACAAGCCCGACCACTCAAAGCGGTTCAGAGAGGGCCCAGCAGAAGGCAGCCGCCGAAAGAGCTGCAAAGGAGCAGAGCAAGACCACTAGCCCCGAGGACCGGGCCCGGTCGAGGAGTCGCCTGAAAGCTTTCGGCACTTTCCTCAGCGCACTGCTCTCAAGCACCAGTCACGCATCACCATCCCACAATCAAGAAACAGCAGTGGAAAGGTTCTTCAAAAAGAAGCTCAAAGAACCAGCAATGCAGAGGCCCACGCCAACAAGAGCCGACAAAGGGCAAGTCAGCCCGCCGACACTCGCAGTGAATGCGGGCACTACGGACCACGTGAAGAGCGCTTTCCTCGAGTACGTAGCAATCGTGAGAGCGACCAGAGAAGTCAATCTCATGAAATGCAGAAAGATCCTGCAGACCTTCCAAAGAGACACAGAAGGACTGCTAAGGGTACTACTCGAAGAAGCAGAGGCAGCAGTGTACGACAACGTCAGATCTCAAGTCATCAAAGGAGAAATGACGGGGTCGTACATGGCAGCCTACAGCGCGAAGAGCGGTTTTGTGGCCCTGAACGAGGAGGAAACGGAGCGCTCAGGCAAAATTAAATTCCAAACACCGAATGACGACCCGATAGTGGTTACCGCCAAATGTACCAAAATCATGCTGGACGATAAGATCCTCAAAATGGCACAGTCCGTCTTGACGACTTCAGACACCCCAGCATCGCAGGAAAGTTGGGCGGTACCCAACATCAGGTGGGTCAATGGAGTCCCGGGTTGCGGCAAGACAACCTGGGTGGTGAAGCACTTCGATGGGGAGAAGGACGTCGTAGCCACCACGACGACCGAAGCTGCCAAAGATCTCAGGGAGAAGCTTGCGCACCGCTTAGGAGACCGAGTAAAGACAAAGGTGCGCACTATGGCCTCAATTTTAGCAAACGGGTTCAAGAAGCAAGAGAAATGCTACCGTCTCACGGTAGACGAGGCTCTTATGAACCACTTTGGGGCCATAGTCATGGCAGTAAGGTTGTCTGGAGCAAGCGAAATTGTCCTCATCGGAGACGTAAACCAGCTTCCATTTTTGGACAGAGAGAACCTATTCGAGTTAAGGTATACCCGTCCGAACTTGGTGGCTGGCATCACCCAGGAGCTTCTTTGCACACACCGCAATCCGATGGATGTAGCGTTTGCACTGAACGAGATATACTCCGGTATATACTCCTCCAAGTCGTCGCCGTCGCGGGTCCACTCCCTGAGGGTGAAAGGTTACACAGGAGCGCAAATACCGAGGACTGCCCAGAATACCCTATTCCTGGTTCATACGCAAGAGGAGAAAGCCTCTCTAGTGAGCCAGGGATATGGGTCCGGCGAAGGGTCGCGCACGTTAACCATACACGAGGCTCAGGGTTTGACCTACGACAGCGTAATCATCATCAACACCAAGTCCAGGAGGATCCAAATCCACGACAGCATCTCCCATGCGGTAGTGGCGGTGTCGAGACATACAGTCAGTTGCGTCTATTACTCCGACGACGCCGACAACGCCACGGGCCGCTTTGCAAAAAGGGCGATGGATGCGCCGACTAAAACGGTCGTCGAATACAACCTGAAGATGGCCATGTAGCATCGAGACACAGTCGTTATGGAAAACCTGCTCAGGCTAGCGAAGTCTCTGGTCTGCAGACCCCCTATTAACACCACCTAACAAGTCCCTATCCAAACTCCAATCCAAATGAAACCCCAAAGTAACCCAAAAAAAAAAAAAAAAAACTGTAAAACTAAGTGGCAGAGCCAGTCTGTCATACTCACGTAAATGACCTGCCGATGGTGGCGCTGTACGTTCGGTCGTTCGGTTCCCTAAAATATGGTTGAACTGAACGGCGCGGATGTGTACGTCAAGTCCGTGAACGGATGCTGTCGGTTAGGGCTGGTCAACTGGCACTGCCTTTTAGTTACTTATATCCTAACTTGTAATATAATACCATCATAATTACCTGTAATATTAAACCAAAAGCATGGAAAAAAAAAAAAACTAATGGACTCACGTAGATTTTAAAGCGCTTGACGCTCAGCTGGTTTAAGGCCTGTGTACCTGTTCGGCCCACTTCCGGAGGGTGACCAGGGGGAGCGGTGGGTCTTTCTCATAGAAGACACTGCGACCCGATGGACAGAGCTGTTTGCTCTAAAAGAAGCAACAGCAGAAGCCTGTGCTCATGTTCTCATCGAAGAATATTTCATGCGGTTCGGTCTGCCTCGCAGGATTATTTCGGACAACGGTGTCCAGTTCGTTTCCGCAGTGATGCGACAATGTATGTCAGTCTTGCACATCAAACAAAATTTTGTCCCGCTGTATCATCCACAAGCTAATCCTGCAGAGCGAAAAAACCGTGACCTTAAAGCTATGCTAGCCCACCTCGTGGCAGATGACCACACCTCATGGCCGAAGAAGTTGCCAGTGATCCGCTTTGCCCTGAATAGCGCGAAATTTCGCACAACAGGCAAGTCACCGGCCTATTTGACCTTTGGCAGAGAGATGCGGTCACCCACAGAAGTCGTGCACGACCTTCGTGCCATCAGGGCCAAAGAAAACTTTGTCCCACAAGTGACCCCTTACCTCGGAAACTTCCTGCATTCACTGTCAGCTGTTCGTGAACGTGTCGAGATCCAGCAGGACAAGACAAAGCAGTATGCCGACGCGTCTCGCCGACCATCTGACGCTTTCGAGGTAGGTGATTTAGTCATGCTTAAGTCTCACTTATTAAGCAAAGGATCAAAAGATCTCACTTCTAAGTTCTACCCTCGCCGAGATGGCCCTTACCAGATCACTAAAAAGGTAAGGCGAGCACAGAACAACCAAATGTAGACATAGGGAAATATCATTCCGAAGACCTTACACGTTACCGAGGTAGCGACGACTCCTTACCAAAACCCGTTATTCCAAAACGGAACCGCGGACGTCCAGCTATTGCTGCTGTTAGTGTACCAGTCCAGGACCGAGGGCGTTCACCAGGACTGGAGGGGGAGTATATAGCAAACCAAACACAGACACAATGTCTTCCGGTGCGAGCGTCCCGCGGTCGCGTGCTGGCACGATACAGAGAATGATGTCTGTCTCTTTCTCGCCTGGCCGTTGCGAGGAAGGAGCTTCGCGATTCGCGCCAGTCCGCCGCCCACACGCTTGCTGCGTAGACGCGTAATTTCGATACCGCGCAACGTCGCCACGTGCCTCCCTCGTGCCGCCATTGTTACGCGAACTGATTAATATTAATTTAGGGTTTTTCGATCCCAATGTGTGTACAACTGTGTTAAACTGTTAACTAGTGTTGATACTCAATATACTCTTTACTGAAAAGGTGGTTTCTCTGATAACCTCCCTCATAATATGCTAAAATTTGTTTTATTTGTAGATTTTGTGGGTATCTAAGAATATTGTTTTCTTGCTAAAATTCTACTATACAAAAACTATAAAAATGTAGCCAAAACCGGGGCTAGCACCGGTTTCCGGTTTTGGGCCTTGAAAACCGAAATTCAAAACTGGTTTTGAAGTCTTTCCGGTTTTGCACGCCCTAATCATCGTGGGGAGCATGAGAGACTCGTACATGGCGGCCTACAGCGCGACGGGAGGATTCGTGACACGGACCGAGGATGAATCGAAAAGGAGGGGAAAGCCGGTTTTCAGCCGGTTTTCCTGACGAGGACCCAATAGTGGTGGTAGCCAAATGCACAGAGGTAATGCTGGACGATAGGTTTTTAGAGATGGCGCAAACCATTTCGGGAACCTCAACTGCAATAAATTTCAAGTGGATAAACGGAGTTCCGGGGTGCGGAAAGACGACGTGGGTGGTGAGGCACTTCGATGGGGAGAACGACGTGGTAGTAACTACGACAACTGAAGCAGCAAGAGACCTGAGAGAGAAGCTCTCGCACCGCTTAGGTGACAAGGCAAAGACCAAGGTGCGAACTATGGCCTCCGTCCTAGCAAATGGATTCAAAAAGGGAGACAAATGCCATCGTTTGACGGTGGATGAGGCCCTCATGAACCATTTCGAGGCCATAGTGATGGCTGCTAAGTTGTCGAGTGCAAGCGAAGTTGTCCTCATCGGGGATGTCAATCAGCTACCATATCTGGACAGGAAAAACCTATTTCCACTCAGGTACACCCGCCCAGATATGGTGGTTGCGATCACCCAGGAATTGCTCTGTACTCACCGGAACCCCATGGACTTCGCGCTCGCACTGAGTGACATCTACTGTGGAATCTACTCGTCCAAAACATCCACGAGAAACATTGAACAGTGAATGTTTCTCGTGGCTTCTCTGGTGCGGACATCCCGAAAAAATCCCAGAACACGCTATTCCTGGTGCACACACAGGAGGAGAAATCCTCCCTGAGTGACCAGTGGTACGGATCTGGCGAGGGTTCCCGCACCCTGACCATCCACGAATCTCAGGGTCTCACATACAGTCGCGGTCTGAGAATGTTTACCACCTTAAGGTTTATAATTGCATGCACACATCTGTGTCACAAGGTCGATGACAATAAATGTGATTTTTACAAGCTTTATATTAGCTTGCTCTGTTCGTATGTCTTTCCGGTTTCTCCTTTTGTCACCAAGTTTTCAAGCACTTCCTGGCATCTGATTGAGCTGAAACTTGGCATACGTAAACAACTACCGAGACATTTTGAAAAAATGATACCATAGAGCTGGTCTGATGATGAAGCCGGAAGTTGGGCATAGGAACTCCTCAATCAAACAAGATAGCACCATCGTGTTTGGACTCATTGGTTACGTATTAACAAGTACTTTGACACTCGGTGGTGTTCAAGGTCTGATGATGGAGCCGGAAGGTGGCCATATGTGTTTCTAGTTACTCCAATTGTCATCCATTTTTCAAGCACTTCCTGGCATCTGATTGTGCTGTAACTTGGCGTACTTATACAACTGCCGAGACATTTTGAGCTAACACTACAAACCAACGCACCACCTGTTATTGGTTTGCTCGCTTCCGTTCTGGAAATTTCGACCTGAAAAATGAACCTCGCGGTCGTCCGAAGACTTTGGTCGACAATGACGAATTAAAGGCGATTGTGGAAGCTGATGATACACAATCTACGGCTGAATTAGCAGCAGCTTTCGACGTTAGCGTCAAAACAATATTGGTCCATTTGCGTCAAATTGGCAAGGTAAAAAAGCTTGACAAATGGGTGCCCCACGAACTCAATGATCGTCAGCGCGAAGTACGCGTCGAGGCGTGCCTTGCACTGCTCAACAGACACACAAATGAAGGAATTTTGAACCGCATTGTTACCTGCGATGAAAAATGGATTCTGTTTGATAACCGCAAGCGCTCAGCAAGTTGGTTGGATACTGGTTCAGTACCTAAACAATGCTCTAAACGAAAACTTACCCCTAGAAAAGTGATGGTCACTGATTGGTGGTCTAGCGTCGGTGTGATTCATTACAGCTTCTTACCAAACGGGGTGAGCATTACTGCAGATGTGTACTGTGAAGAACTGAACACAATGATGGAGAAGCTGGCACATCTCCAACCAGCATTGGTCAATCGCTTGTCTCCGCTGCTCCTGCACGACAACGTGCGACCTCATACTGCACAGCAGACGGTCTCCAAGTTGCAAGAACTGGGGTTGGAAGCTCTCCGTCATCCGCCCTACTCACCAGACCTTGCGCCTACAGACTACCACTTTTTCCAGTTGGTTTTTCAATTTGGATAACTTCTTGGCGGGAAAAAAATTCAATACCCGAGAGGCAGTACAAAATGCCTTTGAAGAATTTGTTGCCTCCCGTCCAGCAGATTTCTTTAAGAAGGGCATCAATAAACTGCCACTGCGTTGGCAAATATGCATTGATTGCATGGGTGATTACTTCGATTAATACAAATAAAAAATACATGAAAAAAAATCGTTTAAATTTTTTCATACAAAACGGCAATTTCATAGATAAAGACCTAATAATATACAATTTTGAAAAAACTCCTTCGCAAATAATGCATTAATTTCGTACAAATTTGATTACCATAAAAAAGGTTATAGTGAGTCAATCTTAAAAGATAGACATATGCTGTCGCGGACTTTTTTTTAGAACTTTTAAAGAGAAACAACTCCATCATACATAATATTTACGTAACATAAAACGTTTACGCAGCGCACGCAACGAAAGCTCTCAAAAAGGAATCATTGTTCCTGTTTCTGCAACATATTTCATTTATGCTCCGCTCCTATTGGTCGTAGCGTGATGTTATATAGCCTATAGCCTTCCTCGATAAATGGACTATCCAACACAAAAATAATTTTTCAATTCCAACCAGTTTTTCCTGAGATTAGCACGTTCAAACAAACAAACAAACTCTTCAGCTTTATAATATTATATTAGTATAGATTAGTATAGATATATATGGCAGCTATGGGGCATCGATTGGGCACGCCACAATTGCGGCGATCAATCCCCTCTTTGCGGAGTGGCTAGAGAGGCGCCACTGCGTCCTCACCTTCCGCCTGACGCAGGTCCTCACCGGACACGGCAGCTTCGCGAGGTTCCTGTGTAGGATTAGGCGGGAGGAAACGCCCGGGTGTCACCACTGTGTGGATCGCCCGGAGGACACGGTGGAGCATACGGTGGAAGTCTGCCCTGCTTGGGCAGCACCACCGTGTCCTCGTGGAGGCGATTGGCGGCGATGACCTCTCGCGTCCGGCCATGGTACGAACCGAGAGGGCATGGGAAGCCGTCATCTCCTTCTGCAAAGGTGTAATGCTCGCGAAGGAGATGGAACGCGTGAGGGAGAGGCGAAATTCGCGACCTCGCGCCCCTAACCGCCGCCGCAGGAGACGCCCTGGGCGTCGGAAATCCCAGGCGGATTGCGGGCTTGCGGACGGCGAGCAACAAGCGTCCGATAAGGACCAGGCCCGGGTAGACGGCGCGTTGTGTTCCATGCGCGCCTCAAAGAGATGTCAGCACAATTGGCGGGGTCCGCTAGGACCGATGCCTGCTAGGGTTGCGGGAAAGTCCGAAAGAGATACCGAGGCCCTTGGCCCTTGGCAACAGGCAACTGAAAGAACACGGGTGGGTTTTAATCAGTAAAAGTCTGACACGCCCTTCCGCTCCGCCCAGAGCGGCAGAAGTCATTTGATGTAACCCAACCTAAAAAAAAAAAAGGGGGCGTCGATGAGTTGCTTACCTAGGGCGCTCTCGACATTTAATCCGCCACTGGCAATAACCCTCAATTTCTTTTGAAGTGCTGAGTTTTCCGAGTTGCCCTGTTGATTGATACCGCCATACACTAAGTAGAGCACACGGCGTGCTACAGACACCTGGACATGTTCTACATGGACGACACATGCGCAAGCCGCAACTGTTGTTCTTTCATTCAATCGAGTATGTTGCTGTTGGAGCTTTGTTTGTGGTGTCACTGACTCTTGCAGGGCCACCATCAGGGATTTTAATTTTGATTACACAAAAAATTAGTCGCTAATTTGTCGAAATATGTCGCCAAATATCACAATTTGTCGGTCGCTGGTTCAAAAGATATAGGTATAAGCGTTTTTAGGTGGCCGATCTGGAGAGTCTCCCCAGCAAGGCCACATTTATATCTCAAAAACTAGGGCACCTAGCGAAGATCTGTTTTCTCCCATAATTTGTCGACAATTTATCGCAATTTGTCACCAAATATCAGAATTTGTCGGTCACTGGTTCCAAAGATATAAGGGTTCATAGGTGGCCGATCTGGAGAGTCTCCCCAGCAGGGCCACATTTATATCTAAATAAAATATAAGTAAAAATCTTTTTAAGAACAAGCTTTGAATGAACTAAAAAGTTCTAAATAAAACTTACGTAAACATAGAACTTTAATATTTTCTTAAAAGCTTGAGGCTTATTTTTAATTTATACTAAGAAGGACATTTACGCCTCAAGCTTTTAACAAAATATTAAAGTTCTATGTTTACGTAAGTTTTATTTAGAACTTTTTAGTTCGTTCAAAGCTTGTTCTTAAAAAGATTTTTACTTATATTTTATTTTGATTAGGTATAGAGCACAATACTGAGTTTGTTTCGGCCTTTCTTCTCAGAGTAGTCAGATATTAAACGCCGACCTTATCTAGTTTTAAAAATGTGATTGACGTGTAAAAGTTTTTGTACAAACCTACTTACAGAAATAAATCATTTATCATTTAATATGTTTTCCCAAAAAAATCTTTTTTAACCAAGTTGAACTTGTTACCAAAAATGCAAAAATAGAAAGAAATAATCAAATAGAAATTCAAAACATTTTTATTTTTTTATGGAAATTATGAATAATATATAGGATTAATAACTAGTATAGCCTCCATCAGCAGCTATATAGCATAGCAGCGACGGCACGTAGTCTATCTCTCATAGATGAGACAAGCCGCGCGCATAAATCAGTCCCTCTGATATCATCCCATACCCATGCACAATGTGATCTAAGGGCTTCAGGGTTTCTTTCGTTCTGACAGTCCCAGCTTATGCCCCAAAGATTTTCAATCGGGTTCATATCTGCAGAACGAGCAGGCCATTGAATGAGACGAATGTCACGGTGCATGTTGAACCACGCCATAGTAGCCCGGGCCTTGTGTATCGGTGCATTATCCTGAACGTAATCAATTTGTGGGAATTCTGCTGCAGGATACACAGTAGGCAGCATCACCTCTTCCAAAAGTGACACATAATTATTCGCAGTAGCCCTTTTTTCTAACGACGTCAGTTCTCCGACGTCATCGTGGCTCATCCACCCCCATAAGTTGACTAAATTGAAGTAAAGCCGCGCTCTTCGTAATGTCGAACCCTATCAGTTATTTGCGCGGTGGTTAGAAACGCCCGTCGCGTCGTCCTGAATTGCTTCTATGATCTGTTATTTGCCCTTCTTCGCCATGACCTATGACGGCGAATCCAAAATCTCACGGTGAATCGAGTTATATTGAGCTCTCGTGATATCGCACTAATATTCAAGCCATCTTCGTCGAGAAATAATATTAGGTCTTTACCAATGAAATTGCCGTTTTGTATGAAAAAATTTAAACGGTTTTTTTTTCATGTATTTTTTATTTGTATTAATCGAAGTAATCACCCATGCAATCAATGCATCTTTGCCAACGCAGTGGCAGTTTATTGATGTCCTTCTTAAAGAAATCTGCTGGACGGGAGGCAACAAATTCTTCAAAGGCATTTTGTACTGCCTTTCGGGTATTGAATTTTTTTCCCGCCAAGAAGTTATCCAAATTCTGGAAAAAGTAGTAGTCTGTAGGCGCAAGGTATGGTGAGTAGGGCGGATGACGGAGAGCTTCCAACCTCAGTTCTTGCAACTTGGAGACCGTCTGCTGTGCAGTATGAGGTCACGCGTTGTCGTGCAGGAGCAGCGGAGACGAGCGATTGACCAATGCTGGTTGGAGATGTGCCAGCTTCTCCATCATTGTGTTCAGTTCTTCACAGTACACATCTGCAGTAATGCTCACCCCGTTTGGTAAGAAGCTGTAATGAATCACACCGACGCTAGACCACCAATCAGTGACCATCACTTTTCTAGGGGTAAGTTTTCGTTTAGAGCATTGTTTAGGTACTGAACCAGGATCCAACCAACTTGCTGAGCGCTTGCGGTTATCAAACAGAATCCATTTTTCATCGCAGGTAACAATGCGGTTCAAAATTCCTTCATTTGTGTGTCTGTTGAGCAGTGCAAGGCACGCCTCGACGCGTACTTCGCGCTGGCGATCATTGAGTTCGTGGGGCACCCATTTGTCAAGCTTTTTTACCTTGCCAATTTGACGCAAATGGACCAATATTGTTTTGACGCTAACGTCGAAAGCTGCTGCTAATTCAGCCGTAGATTGTGTATCATCAGCTTCCACAATCGTCTTTAATTCGTCATTGTCGACCAAAGTCTTCGGACGACCGCGAGGTTCATTTTTCAGGTCGAAATTTCCAGAACGGAAGCGAGCAAACCAATAACAGGTGGTGCGTTGGTTTGTAGTGTTAGCTCCGTAAACGTCGTTGATGTTGCGTGCCGCTTGTGCCGCGTTGCTGCCACGACGGTACTCATATTCCATAATTACTCGAATTTTTAACGTATCCATGATGACGAAAAGGATTGAAATGCGATGAAAATGTAACACTAATCATTAAACAAATGACTTCTTTTGAAAAAAGAATTCCATTTTTTTTAAATAAAATTAATTTGAAATTAGAATTCTTAGCCAAACAAAAATTCTTTTGATTTGAAATGGCCAGTACTGCAGAACGGCAATTTCATAGGTAAAGACCTATTATTTCAGCCCTTTGTTGCAGGGTTATACTAGCCATTTTATTTCTATCAATCTATAATTACTAAAATTCAAACCTATTTGTTTGGAACACTTTGGAATAAAACAAAGAGAGAGTAAAAATATAGTTTCACTTTTTATTATAAAAAATGGAGACAAAAACCAATGGTAGTTGAAGAGATGAAGACGTGTGTTGCCACCAATAAATTACATTTTCTTCTATGACGTGTGTTGCCACACGTCATAAACATATTAAATAATTTATATGTTCACATTGTATTGAACATAGTTGGGGGGGGAGGATGACAATCTGTCAAAAGGACAATGAGACACGATCATTGAAAAATGTTTAAAATTATAACATTATTCCACTGGCAGAGGACATAGCTTGGCAATGGATCTTAAATAAATTTTATCATTAAATTTTATTTCAACTACTCTAACATTGTTGTCTGGCCCAGGAAACACCTTAACAATTATTGCCATAGGCCATTGTAAAGGAGAGGCATTTACATCTTTAACAAGTACCGGATCACCTACCTTTAGGTTGTCAGAGCTATGTTTCCACTTGGGACGGCTCTGAAGTTGCGTCAGATAGTCTGCTGACCATGCCTTCCAAAAATGTTGTTTCAGTTTAGACACAATTTTCCAAAATTTCAATCTATTTATTGGAATTTCCAATAAATCAACCTCTGGATAACTAGACAAAGCCGTACCAATTAGAAAATGACCTGGAGTTAAATATCCACCTTCATTGGGGTTGGAAACCAGAGGTCTAGAGTTTAGAACACCCTCTATCTGAACTATCACCGTGTTAAATTCTTCATAAGTCAAGCACAAAGTGCCGACGACACGTTTGAGATGATGCTTTACGCTCTTTACCCCGGCTTCCCAAAGACAACCAAATTCAGGGGAGTAACTAGGAATGAACATAAATTTTATGTAGTTAACTTTACAATAATTATATACAGAGTCTCTATGAGCTCTGGAAGCTTGTACTTTGTACAATTCTTTTAATTGGTTTTCAGCCCCCTTAAACGTTTTTGCATTATCACAATATACTTTAGACGGTATGCCACGCCTAGAAATAAAGCGATCAAAGCATGCCAAGAAAGTTGGGGTTGTAAGGTCCGACACAACTTCTGCATGTATAGCTTTGGTAGAAAAACAAACAAATAGAGCTACATACCCTTTAGTAACGAGTGGTTTCCTGATTCTTGATACCTTTAAATTAAAAGGACCACAAAAGTCGATGCCGACATGCTGAAAGGGCCTAGTTGCTGTGACTCGTTCCTTTGGAAGTGAACCCATAAGCTGCTTAGCAGTGTCGGCTTTCAAACGAAAACATTTCAAGCATTTATGCACTACCTTTTTTACCTCTCGTATGCCATTGATTATCCAGAATTTCTGTGATAATGAACTGAGCACCAACCTAGGACCTGCATGCAATAATCGTAAATGCTCTCTTTCTATAATTAAAGAAGTAATATTAGAATGTTTTGGCAAAATGATAGGGTGCATTTTATCTTGGGGAATGCCTGCATTTTGCAGCCTGCCACCCACACGGAGCAAACCGTGTGCATCAATAAATGGATGAAGATTGGCCAGCCCTGACTTGATCTTTTTATTATTAATTATTGAATTAATTTCTTCAGAAAATGATATTTTTTGTATGGAACGAATTATAAATTCTAGAGCGAGTTGTATCTCTTTAGGGGTTAAATTTTTATCTTTTATAATGTTTTTTCCCAGAGAATTATTTATAAACCTATACATATATGCGACAACGCTTTGTAGCTTATTTATATTAGAAAAATTTTCTAACAAATAGGTTGGTAGAGAAGGCTCTACATTAATTATAAGACAAGATTTGTCTGGTACTGTTTCTGGTTCAGTAAAACTTTCTTGCTTATGAGTTAGATCTGGGTTTAATAAGTATTGTGGACCATGCCACCATAATTTATTTTCTTTTAACTTTTGTGGCTCTACCCCACGGGATATAATATCAGCAGGGTTTTGAGCAGAGCGAACATAATACCAAGATGAGCTATCAGTATAAGAAACAATTTGTTGAACTCTATTATTTACATAGGTATTAGCTCTGACTCTACCTGATTGTATCCACGCTAGTACTATTTGAGAATCACTGTACAAGCGTGTGTAATGCGGAAATCTTGAGCCAATTACATCAGTGACTCTTTTTGTGAGTTGGGCAAGCAATAACGCACCATTCAACTCTAACTGAGGTATAGTAAGCACCTTAGCTAGAGGTGCCACACGTGACTTTGAACAGAGAAGATTAACTTCAACACTCCCATTAGATTTTAAAATCCTTATATAAAGGCAGGCACCATAAGCTTTTGATGATGCGTCAGCAAACCCCACTAACTCAATCGATAAAAAATTGTTACATTGGACATACCGAGGTACAATAATCCTATTCATCAAATTTAAGTTATTTAGAAATTTTTCCCAGAGCTGGGAATATTTTGTTGGAAGAATATCATCCCAACCTATCTTAATGCTCCACAATTCCTGCATGATCATTTTTGCAACAATTATAATTGGGCTAATAAGACCCAATGGGTCAAAAAATTTCCCTATGTAACTGAGAATCTTTCTTTTAGTGTTCATTTGTTCATTAGGTTGTGTTAAAGGAGCCTGAAAATAGAAATTATCAGCTATAACATCATACTTTAACCCTAGAGTTTTAATAATATTATCCTTATTCAAGTCAATTTCCTCAAAATATTTATTTTCACTAGGGATATCATCTAAAACTATAGGATGATTTGAACACCATTTATGTAACTTAAAATTACCAAATTTTAGTCATTCTATTAGCTGATTCTTTAATAAATTAAGTTGCTCTATATCTTCGCAACCTGCAAGTACGTCATCGACGTATGTGTTTGAAAGCATAGCTTGTGCAGCAAGAGGTAAGTCATTCTTATGATTATTTGCGAGTTCTACTAAGCACCGAGTGGCCAAAAAGGTAGAGGCTTTCAACCCATATGTTACAGTCTGCAACTGCAAACAACTTATGGGTTTATTAGGATCATCCCTCCAAAGGATGTTCTGTAAGCTAGTGTGATGTTCATTAATATAAACACCACGGAACATTTTTTGTATATCACAAATTAAAACAAATAAATATGTTCGAAATAAAAGAAGAATATCAAAGAGCTCACTTTGTACCACAGGCCCATTCAGCATGACATCATTCAACGAAGTTTTATTTTTGGTTTTCATACTTCCATCGAAAACCACTCGCAACTTTGTAGTCTTACTATCTTGGTTAAAGACGGCATGATGTGCTAAAAAGTAAACAGAACCATTATTAAGATCATAAGAATTTATATTAACTTCCTTGGCATGCCCTAATGCTACATACTGTTCTATGAATTTTTTGTATTCTTCCAATAAAATTGGATTTTGTTTTAGTTTTTTTTCCAAACTTAAAAATCTTTGCAGGGCGACTGAGAAAGAGTCTCCCAGCTGTAACTCATTTTTAGGAAAAATGAGCGGCATATCTACATAGAATGTGCTGTTAACAATTTGAAGGGAATCTTTATATTTTCCGTTTTTTGAAATTCGTCTGTAACTTTCTTCATTGGAAGTTCAGACACTTTCTCAGACAGCCAAAAATTTTCCATAACATTTTCCAATTTTCTTTCATCAAAGATTGCAAAATTAGAAACTAGATTTGAACATACATTTTTACTGCTTATGCAGGATTTTCCAGCAACCACATAACCAAAAACAGTATTTTGCAATACAAGACCATCCAATATTTTGAAACAACCACTTAACAAAGAATCAAAATAAACATCAGCCCCTATTAATATTGAAATTTCAGTAGGGATGTTAAATTCTTTATCTGATAAATTGATATTTCCTGGAATGGACAATTTAGAGATATCTAATATTTGCTGCGGCTGTGGTGCTGTAATTGTATCAACTATATAGCAATTGACATTATATATAATATTATCATAAACAGTTGAATTTACAGGTAGCTTGACTACCTGATTTATATTTGTGGTTTTATTGCCAATACCAATAATATTGGTAGATTGCAAAGTAGGTGCAATTGCTAACTTTTTTACTAAAGAGTTAGTTACAAAGGAAGCTTGGCTTCCACTGTCGAGCAAGGCCCGTACAAATATGTCACGACCATATTTGTCAGTGACTTTAACCTTAACTGTAGGTAATAAAATATTACAATTTGAAATGTTACTATGTGAACATAATGAGACTGAAGCCTCTTTTTTACTTTCATGTAAAAGTGTATTGTGAGATTCTTTACAAACTTTACATTTAAATTTGAACTTACAGACATTGTCATGCAATCTTAAACATATTGAGCACAATTTGTGATCTTTTACAAATGTCAGACGTGTTTCTATAGGAACCATCTTGAACTTGGGACAAGCAAAAATTGCATGATCAGTTTTATTACAATAGGCACACAATACATTGGATTGTGCAGCAATATTTGAGACTTTCACTGCAGTCTTGGAATTATTTTCAGTATGACCTTTAAGGGGAATAGTATCCTCCAGCGCCATAGCACGCTTTTCTAAAAAGTCTAAAAACTCTGCCATAGTTGGTAGAATCCTAGCATCTCTATCTAAGTGAAATGCTCTGTGTGTATATAAATCAAGCTTTTTAGATAATAGACACAATAGAAGACGATCCCAGCTATCGACTGGTTCATCAAGATTTTTTAAGGCATATAATTGTTGCTTAATTTGAGAAACAAAGGTTCTTATAGAGACCGCCGTTCCCTTCTGCATTGTTGGTATATCCAAAATTAAGTTAATGTGGTTACATATTAAGCGTGTCTTATTGTCATAGCGCTTTCTTAACAATTCTAAAGCTTCCTTATAAGATTGACTAATTAGCGGTAAGTTGACTATTACTGACAAAGCATCATCAATTAGATACTTTCTCAGGTAAAATAGCTTTTGAACATCGGTCAATGTACGGTTATTGTCTATTACCGCTATAAATAGCTCATAAAAAGGTTTGAATTTTGTAAAATCCTTGCCATCAAAGGTAGGAATTTCTACAGTGGGTAATTTAGAAGTTGAAGTACATGTGGATTGAGAAGACTCTGATTGGGTAAGCATGCGTATAGTTTCATTGATCTTAGCAAGGGTTTTAAAAAATCGTTCCTCAAATATACCTACATCCTCAGAATCTTCTTCATCCAAACTCAATATATCTAACTGAAGAGCTTCAAACTGTTTTAATGAAGTAATAAGCTTATCTTTCTTTGCCTCTAAAAGGTCTATTGTAGCCGAGGCGAGGTTTAGCGGATCCTCTACAAAGTTTTGAATACGGGTCAAAGTTGCTTTGCATGACGCTCGCGACAATTTCAGTTTCTTTAGCTCAGCCATTTTAATACTATGATTATTCGCTCGCAATTAGTATGAATATACCGCACAAACACTTTTATCACTTGTTTTTGATTATTTATTTTATTCACACAACTTTCGCGTATAATGTTAGGCTGCTTTCCGAATTAGGAAATAATCGCTGACAGCGCTCACATCGATATCTTGCGTTCCGTTTTAGATATCACAATTATGACAGCTGACGGCTGTCATCAATTCGGAACGCTCGTGAACGCGCTCACAGTCCTCGCTCAACTTCAAAACATAAACATAACCTCAAACAAGAAGGACTGATTGTATATTTTTTGAAAATGGAAGTTCTACTATTTGTTTGTTGGTTGACTCTATCGACTTTGGTCGCCATACTAACGACAGCATCAACGGGAGAGAAGAAGGGATGCGCAAGCGACAAACATTGTCCAATAGGACAGTGTAATTTTAATAAACTTCTTAATATTCAATAAATTATCTAATTAAGTAATGTATAATCTATTTTGTAGTTTTACTTAGAACATCCTTTATCATTTGAATAAGTTTTATATTTAGGTACATTAATGCAACTGATAGGTAAGTAAATGTGAAATTCATTCTTGGCAAGTAGATTTTCTTTTTTTTAAATACATCTTATTCATATACTTAAGTATTTAAAATATTTGAGAAGGGAACTTGTTACCATTGCGCCATGTATTGGGATGGGTATGTAAATAATGTTCAACAATAATAGTAATAAAACATTTTTATTAACAATCAATTAGAATCACAGTATAATCAGACTGAACCTCAGGTACCCTGGTCGCGCTCCAAGCCACAATCTTCTCCTTATTATTATTTATGGTAATATAAGAAAAATATCAAACAGTACAACAGTAACAAAATTCTTATGTACTTATATTATTAACTCCTTATCTATATTAGTAAATATTATGTAAAAGCACAAACATACAGTGCAATTTAAACATTAATAAAATTCACAGATTTTACCAGGTATTTCTATTCAAACGGGTACTGTTCAAATCTTAAAACTAATAAAAAATCACAAGTATATACTTAGTACGTATTAAAACAGGTAAGTACTTACTGATCAACAATCACAGTATACTACTAAGTCAACAGGTACTGATCAAATCTTAAAAACGAATAAAAAATCACAAGTAGGGCTACTAATAATAAAACAGGTGCTGATCATATCTATACTTACATGTAAAGATCTATAAAAAACTTCAATTTAATAGTTGTTGTTAGTCTTGTTACACAACAACTGCAAAATGAATCAGTTCCGTGTTAACAGCCAAAAAAAGCACAGTAAAGTCTTACATCAGAGTATCAGGCCATCGTTTCCAGATGTTGCATTGTGATCCACTATCTTTTTATAATGTTTTTTTTAAGCTGTTTATTTTTGACTGGCACTGGATACCAGTAACATAATTATTGTATGTTGCACATTGTTCTTGCTATGACGTCATACACCATCTCAAGATGCATTTTTTCTATGCTCACTGTATAATGTGAGTAGCAACAAAATGCATGACTCGTTCCAAATGAATAAAGGTGATGACTCTTGATCTACTGAAAAAAAAAAAAAAATATTAAGAAGGTACTTCCGTTCCTACTAACACTGCAATAATATTGTTTGCAATGATTTTTTTTAATGAATTCTTCAATAATAGCTTAATAGATTTGAATGAAACTTGGCACATAGATAATCATATCCTGGAATAAAACAGGATATTTTTAATAATTATACTAAAGAAAATACTTTTATAAAATCTGAGAGCAAGTTCTTAAGAATTAACTGTCAACATACTAATAACACAAAACCATAGAACACTTTTATCTTGCTTTTGTTATAGATTAATTATAGGAGTATGCGTAGCCACATAAACTGTTGTCAACATGATGTTATGCAAAAACAACAGGCACATTCAGCTAATAAGTATCTGCACATAACCAGATAATAATATAAAATACTTACCATATTGTTTTTTGGTTCATTCAGCAGTGACTCTGTTTCTCGGCTAGGCATATTTGCATCAAAGTCATTCACCAATTGCTGTGACTCTGTTTCTTAGCTAGGCATATTTGCATCAGTCATTCACCAATTGCTGTACATATTCAGTATCTGTAAACAGCAAGAACCAGTTAAGTAAACATTTATGATTGATCAGAAGACAATAGCTAAAGAGTGGTTGTATGCACTTTAAAAACTGTAAGATAGCTTTTGCAAACAGACAGCCAAGCAGTTGTGGGCTGTAAAACATTTCCATCATAATCGTTTAAGCAGTGGGCAGAACTGTAAGTGGGCAAAAATTCAGCACTTACCTCTCTGAGCCCTCTCGTATTCCTCTGATGTTAGCATAACAGAAAACAGTCGCCCGTGATTCTCGTCGGCTATATTCATTTGAATTTTCGTGGTTATTACAATATATACATCAAATTTCTTCTTCTTCACAATTTTGGAACTATTGGTACGACTCAAAATAAAACAATACAACTGTCACGTCTGTCTGTCACTATGACACTATTTGACAGCCACATTGACAGCGCTCACAGTGATAATAATGTAGGGCATGGTCGGCGTTATCGCAAAATGGCGCATGTCATGACGTCATCTATGACGATTCAAGGGATATCGTTATCGCGATCAAACTAATACGGTACGGGTTTTATCGCGCCCAAATCGATTACAGCGTAATAAGGAACGCACCCTTATTTATTTATCACTTTTACTTTTGTTTACTTCAATGAACTGTCAAAGTCGAATGACATTTAACAAGACGTCACGAGTGTCAAACTCAAATGACAATGACACTTGTTGCTGACAATTTGACAGGAAACGCCGACGGGGTGCGTTCCTTATTACGCTGTAATCGATTTGGGCGCGATAAAAATACCGTATTAGTTTGATCGCGATAACGATATCCCTTGAATCGTCATAGATGACGTCATGACATGCGCCATTTTGCGATAACGCCGACCATGCCCTACATTATTATCACTGTGAGCGCTGTCAATGTGGCTGTCAAATAGTGTCTTGGTGACAGACGTGACAGTTGTATTGTTTTATTTCGAGTCGTACCAATAGTTCCAAAATTGTGAAGAAGAAGAAATTTGATTTATATATTGTAATAACCACGAAAATTCAAATGAATATAGCCGACGAGAATCACGGGCGACTGTTTTCTGTTATCTAACATCAGAGGAATACGAGAGGGCTCAGAGAGGTAAGTGCTGAATTTTAGCCCACTTACAGTTCTGCCCACTGCTTAAACGATTATGATGGAAATGTTTTACAGCCCACAACTGCTTGGCTGTCTGTTTGCAAAAGCTATCTTACAGTTTTTAAAGTGCATACAACCACTCTTTAGCTATTGTCTTCTGATCAATCATAAATGTTTACTTAACTGGTTCTTGCTGTTTACAGATACTGAATATGTACAGCAATTGGTGAATGACTGATGCAAATATGCCTAGCTAAGAAACAGAGTCACAGCAATTGGTGAATGACTTTGATGCAAATATGCCTAGCCGAGAAACAGAGTCACTGCTGAATGAACCAAAAAACAATACGGTAAGTATTTTATGTTATTATCTGGTTATGTGCAGATACTTATTAGCTGAATGTGCCTGTTGTTTTTGCATAACATCATGTTGACAACAGTTTATGTGGTTACGCATACTCCAATAATTAATCTATAACAAAAGCAAGATAAAAGTGTTCTATGGTTTTGTGTTATTAGTATGTTGACAGTTAATTCTTAAGAACTTGCTCTCAGATTTTATAAAAGTATTTTCTTTAGTATATTAAAAATATCCTGTTTTATTCCAGGATATGATTATCTATGTGCCAAGTTTCATTCAAATCTATTAAGCTATTATTGAAGAATTCAGTAAAAAAAATCATCGCAAACAATGTTATTGCAGTGTTAGTAGGAACGGAAGTACCTTCTTAATATTTTTTTTTTTTCAGTAGATCAAGAGTCACCACCTCTATTCATTTGGAACGAGTCATGCATTTTGTTGCTACTCACATTATACAGTGAGCATAGAAAAAATGCATCTTGAGATGGTGTATGACGTCATAGCAAGAACAATGTGCAACATACAATAATTATGTTACTGGTATCCAGTGCCAGTCAAAAATAAACAGCTTAAAAAAAACATTATAAAAAGATAGTGGATCACAATGCAACATCTGGAAACGATGGCCTGATACTCTGATGTAAGACTTTACTGTGCTTTTTTTGGCTGTTAACACGGAACTGATTCCTTTTGCAGTTGTTGTGTAACAAGACTAACAACAACTATTAAATTGAATTTTTTTATAGATCTTTACATGTAAGTATAGATATGATCAGCACCTGTTTTATTATTAGTAGCCCCACTTGTGATTTTTTTATTCGTTTTTAAGATTTGATCAGTACCTGTTGACTTAGTAGTATACTGTGATTGTTGATCAGTAAGTACTTACCTGTTTTAATACGTACTAAGTATAGCTCTACTTGTGATTTTTTACTAGTTTTAAGATTTGAACAGTACCCGTTTGAACAGAAATACCTGGTAAAATCTGTGAATTTTATTAATGTTTAAATTGCACTGTATGTTTGTGCTTTTACATAATATTTACTAAAATAGATAAGGAGTTAATAATATAAGTACATAAGAATTTTGTTACTGTTGTACTGTTTGATATTTTTCTTATATTAGCATAAATAATAATAAGGAGAAGATTGTGGCTTGGAGCGCGACCAGGGTACCTGAGGTTCAGTCTGATTATACTGTGATTCTAATAATAATTGATTGTTAATAAAAATGTTTTATTACTATTATTGTTGAACATTATTTACATACCCATCCCAATACATGGCGCAATGGTAACAAGTTCCCTTCTCAAATATTTTAAATACTTAAGTACATAAATAAGAAGTATTTAAAAAAAAAGAAAATCTACTTGCCAAGAATGAATTTCACATTTACTTACCTATCAGTTGCATTAATGTACCTAAATACAAAACTTATTCAAATGATAAAGGATGTTCTAAGTAAAACTACAAAATAGATTATACATTACTTAATTAGATAATTTATTGAATATTAAGAAGTTTATTAAAATTACACTGTCCTATTGGACAATGTTTGTCGCTTGCGCATCCCTTCTTCTCTCCCGTTGATGCTGTCGTTAGTATGGCGACCAGAGTAGATAGAGTCAACCAACAAACAAACAGTAGAACTTCCATTTTCAAAAAATATACAATCAGTCCTTCTTGTTTGAGGTTATGTTTATGTTTTGAAGTTGAGCGAGGACTGTGAGCGCGTTCACGAGCGTTCCGAATTGATGACAGCCGTCAGCTGTCATAATTGTGATATCTAAAACGGAACGCAAGATATCGATGTGAGCGCTGTCAGCGATTATTTCCTAATTCGGAAAGCAGCCCAAATGCCAACTGCACGACGAATGAATGAAGAACGATGATCACGTGACATCAAATTCCTAGAATATATTCTCGTAGGTATACATACCTACTCTTTATGCTTGTGTGTCTTTGGTACATACCAAAGTGGGTATATGAAATGAAATCTACCCACATCCACATCCACGAAATGTTGATGAGCTTGATGATCCAAAATTCCAACTCCAAGATCGCACCAATTTTGCGATGTTTCACGATTATTGACGTGAAACCAGAATAAAATCTTCGTGATTCATGGGATCACCCAAAATGAATTCCAACTTTGCGATGTTTCACGATTATTGACGTGAAACCGGAATAAAATCTTCTTGATTCGATGTGATCACCCAAAGTATTCTCAGGGTGAGGTTGCGCCGGGCATGGAGACATAGTCTTCCCAGCATGCGTAAACCAGCGCGTCCACACAACCCACCGAAATCAACGTAAACACTGTTACTCGAAGAATAACTCACACCGACGCTCGAAGGACCACTTCTTTGTTTGGAACACTTTGGAATAAAACAAAGAGAGAGTAAAAATATAGTTTCACTTTTTATTATAAAAAATGGAGACAAAAACCAATGGTAGTTGAAGAGATGAAGACGTGTGTTGCCACCAATAAATTACATTTTCTTTAATAAACATATTAAATAATTTATATGTTCACATTGTATTGAACACTATTTTCTTTGTTAAATGTCATTATGGTAATGTGTCAACAGGTGTCAACTTTAAAATTAAAAAATAAAAGTATTATGAAGGAGGTATAGCATTTTAGACTTTACTGCACACAGTGTGGTAAAGAAGCTAATTTGAAAACTTATAAACATATTTAGACCGCGATAGTACGAGCGCGTCATTATCATCAACACCCGAGAAAAAACCCATATTCTTTACAGCGTTCCCCACGCGGTAGTGGCCGTATCGAGACACACAACCAGCTGTGTCTATTACACCGACGACGCAAGTGACGCCATAGGCCGGTTCGCCAAGAAAGCAATGGATGCACCAACAGAAGCAGTTGTCGTCTACAACCTAAAGACAGCAATAATGCATCGCAACATGGCGATCGTGGAGGCGCTGATGACCCTTCAGAACTCCCTCTTTCCCACTTTTCCCATCCCTCATAGCAGTAGTCAGTAAGCAAGCACATAGTTTATAATAGCAATTGTTAAAAAGAAAAGACGAAAAAAAAAAAAAAAAAAAAAAATTTAAAACTTCATGGCAGAGCCAGTCTGTCATACTCATTTAAATGCCCTGCCGTTGGTGGCGCTGTACATCCGGTCGTTCGGTTCCCTCAGAAATGGTTGAGCAGAACGGCGCGGATGTGTACGTCAAGTCCGTGAACGGATGCCGTCGATTGGGGCTGGTCGACTGGAACTGCCATTTAGTTACTTTAAATCCTAATTGAAATATACCATATAAAAATAAAGGACATGCAAAAAAAAAAAAAACAATAATTTATTTCCTAAGCTTGGCGGCCAGGACGTCCGCCCTTTCGCCGCTAGAGGCACCCGACACCTCAAGTAGTCGCGCCCCCGTAACCGCCTGCCTCAATCTGAGGCCGGACGGTATACCGAGGTCGGGAAACGCGACTTTGGCTTTTGCCTCCGTAAGGACCGCCTTATAGGTGACGCCCCCTTTCGACGGCTCCGGGCTGCAGCGTGATGACCACAGCCGCGGAACGTGGGACTCTGATCCTAGGCGGCCCTTGAGCCTTCTTGGGTGCCGATGTCGGTGCTCCAGAAGGCACCGGTGGTGGCGGTGCCGTCTTCCTCTTCTTACGGCGGCCCCTCTTGACGACCGCCGTCCAGATCTCCGTGGTGGACCCGGGTGCAGTCGCCAAGGGCGCGTTCGCTGTGGGTGCGGTCGCCGGGTGGGCGGCCGTCAGAGGAGTGGACGCGGACGCGGCCTCCGCAGGCTTTTTGGTCCTCGAGCTCTGCTGGGAGAAGCCTCGACTCCAGGCCCTGCAGACGGGCATTCAGCATAACCCCACACTGCAGCATGCGGATGCGAACAATCTTCTCGATCTCAGCATTCGCAGGTGCGGGGGTAGGGACCGACAACTGGGCCGGCGGTGTCAGGGCAGCGACGGGAGCGGAATCGGTGGCCGCAGGGCGACTCCGCTGCCATTCCGCCCTCTGCGCGGCAAGCTCCCGCTTGAGGTCCTCGAGCTCAGATCTGAGACGGCTGTTCTCCGCTCCCACAGCTTCGCCGTCTCGTCTGAGCTTGTGCGATTAAGGAGGACCCCAACTGCCTCTTTTATGTCGCTAGCCGCCTCCTTTAGAGCACGCGTGAACGTGCCCTTCAAGCTGCCAGATTTTGTGGCAACCTTCAGAACGACGTCCACGCCGTCCAAAACTTGGCGACTGAGCGCCACCGCCGACAGGCTCTCTCCGGCAGCCGCCTGAGCAGATTGTCGCTCTCGGGCCAGTCGGGCCATTTCGCTGACCTCGTCAGCCGCCACCGCCTTCCGCTGCGTCCGCCTTGCGGCATTCATCTCCGCCTTGTTGCTTTGCAGCAACAGCGGGGACGCAGCGGAGTCTTCACTCGGGTCCCCCTGGGTCCCGTCGCTTTCAGTGCCCCCCATTGGTTCCGCCGGCGCAGCGGGCCGCTTTTTTTTCATGTTTTCCTTTTTAAGGGTGAGGTCCCTTTTTTTGCGCTAATGACCGGATCCCCTCCGGCCATTCATCCCCTCGGCACGCTAGACCTTGGGATTGGGGTAATTTTTTAGAGAGGTTATCTTCCTCCCGGCCCGGGCCTCAGTGGCCCGGACCCCGGTCCTGAACTCAGGATTACGGGGTGGCCGACGGCTGGGCAGAACCAGCCACCGCCCCGACGTCTCCACGCTGCCGGAATTGTTCCTCTTTAAAAGTTCTAAAAAAAAGTTCGCGACAGCATATGTCTATCTTTTAAGATTGACTCACTATAACCTTTTTTATGGTAATCAAATTTGTTAGAAATTAATGCATTATTTGCGAAGGAGTTTTATCAACATAATAATAATTCTTATTCAAATTAATAGTTTTAACATCAACTTTTTAATTCATTCGAATCGGACATTTAATTTCGAAGTTATCACGAGTTTAAAAAAGTAATACGCGAACCGTTCGACGCCGGCGCCGCGCCGCCGCGACTTTCTCTACTCTAGAGAGGAGAGGATGGGCACACGGGTAGACCATGACCTGGAATAGGACATAGGACACGTTTTATCCCTATATTCCCACGGGATCGAGACCTACGCGGGTGAAACCGCGGGGACACAGCTAGTAAATTATAATGCATAGGAACTAGCTGAAATATTGCAGAATGATCTCACAAAGACGGTGGAACAACGTGGAATATTCGAGCAAGTATTTCAAAGCGTAGCTATTGATCTGGGCCTGCCAGGGTTGCGGGAAAGTCCAAAAGGGATACCGTGACCTTGGCAACAGGCAACTGAAGGAACACGGGTGGGTCTTAGTCAGTAACAGTCTGACACGCCCTTCCGCTCCGCCTAGAGCGGGAGAAGTCAAGTGATGATTTCCCAACCTTTAAAAAAAAAGCTATTGATTTGGGGGACATCCTGTTTTAGATGCACCCATCTTGGCCCAAATACGGAATTAATGCAAAATTGCTCGCGCTATTGCCTCTTAGAGCAGTGCAGCTACATTGTTACCTGGAGGGACAACCGCCCATAATAGTATTGTGCGTGTCGGACTCGGACACGAAGGGTTGCATACCTACCTGCATACAATGTTTAATACTACTTATTTTAACAAAACACGTTGTTGACAAAATGCTGTTTGACAGTACAGTGGTGCTGTGTGTCGGGTGCGGGTGTAGGCGGGTATTCGAGGTAGTCCAAATGAAACAAAGAACTTTGTCACATAATTAATTTATTCAGTTCCTTAGTAAATAGTAACTTATGCTATGACTACTTATAATTACACGTCGTTGTCGCGCGATGTCGGGTGCCGCGGCCAACGCGGTGGGTTTGTCGCACGCACATCGCTCAGATACATTATCACGATCATAACTTGTTCTGCTAGACAGTGTACCAGTTCCCCAGAAAAGGGGTCTTGACAGACGGACGACAAATTGATCTTATAAGGATTCCGCCGTTTGCGGAACGGAACCTTGAAAAATAAAGTAATAATTTATTACATCCATTACTTTCTCTGATCAATTTTAATTAAAATAATATGTCAGGTTTAAATTTGTGGTTTGGGCTGGGTGAAGGCAAGTCAATCGGGACGAAGCCTGCTACGGATAGAAAGATAATATATACAATTGATTTCGGAAGGATTATATTCTCTTTTTTTTCTACATTTAAACTATTGTTATCTTTTACTTTATTTTATGGGCATGAATACACATAGCCACACAAAAATTAGTATTAATTTAGTGAATAACGTAAAACATGCGGGGTGCGCTATCGTAACCCGCAAAATTAAAATTTTTACACGTTGTTACCTAGTAACTCTGTAAGTTACCTAGTATTAGTAATGATTTCATGAACTAGGCATTCAGTAGGGTAATTTGAATGATTATAATTCGGTAAATATTTATTTATTACGGTCGCGAATTATATTTTGATCAACTTACAACCTAACGCTGACCATAACAAGACAACAATTTGAATTTCGGGGCCACCTGTTCTCGCCTGAAGGTCAAATAAAAACCTATCCCGATATTGGCGAGGCGCGTGCGACACGACCCGGCGCCGTGTGTGCGTGTGTGACGTCACAGCGCCATCTTGCGGCCCTCTATGGAGATCTCGACGGCGCGGCGCGAGCCCGACTTCATGCGCTTCTGGTCCATGAACCGCTTCATCTGCTTCTCGTAGCGCGTCATCTTCTTCTTGGTGGCCTACAACAGAGCCAGTCGTCAGTCCCTCGCCTCGCGCCGGTCGCGCGCCGGTCGCGCTACTCACCCGCGACATGTCGGTCTCGCACGTGGACTTGGGCCGGAACACGTAGTCCTTGTTGGACGGCAGCGGCACGCGCGCGCGCGCCACCCAGCCCTTCTCGCCCGGCCGCGCCACCCTGCGGAGCGAGCTTACTGCAGCTGACGCGAGGACACATTTATTGCAATCAAACCAGTTACGGGCACCGTTGAACTGTCGAGGAGCCAGAATGAATTTAGACACTGGACGGGCCCGACGGGCCGGGCTCGTCCCGTCGCCGGCCGCCCGCCATGGCCTCTGTGTGTAACGCACTGCAAGCTACTCACTTGTCCGGGTCCGGCTCGTCCCGCGCGCGCTTGGCGCCGGTCGGGCCGGACGGGCCCGACGGGCCGGGCTCGTCCCGTCGCCGGCCGCCCGCCATGGCCTCTGTGTGTAACGCACTGCAAGCTACTCACTTGTCCGGGTCCGGCTCGTCCCGCGCGCGCTTGGCGCCGGTCGGGCCGGACGGGCCCGACGGGCCGGGCTCGTCCCGTCGCCGGCCGCCCGCCATGGCTTCGTCGCGCGCTTGCCGCTCCTCGCGCGTCATCGCTGTACACAGACACAAACAGAATGAGTAACATTTATTTGGAAACAATTCGTTAAACACAAAATACAAAACTGTGGTTGTCTGTGTACTCTAAATATAAGGCTAAAAGAATCTTGGTGTTTTTGTCTCCGATCAGCCGTTTGTCGTAAAAGTTGTTGTACCTTCGATGTGACATATTTGCGCCGCTAGTTTTACTTGTATATGCTTTCAAGACGATCCCATGTATTTGCCGTCTTCTTGAGAATAGAGATTAATGAATGAATCATGAAATCAGATATAATTGCCAGACTGTTCATAGTAATATATTTAGCTCGTGCGCGCGTACCTTTGAAGTCCGTGGAGAGGTTGAAGATAGGCCTCGCCCACTCCGAGATGAGCCGCCCGGCGCGCTCGCGGTTGGACTTGGTCTCCTTGGGGTGCTTGTACAGGTACATCACCGCCTTGCCGATGCCCGACTGCTTTAGCAGAGACTTGTCGATCGACGGGAACTGCGGGGTCGGTAAATATTTGAACGCAAGAAATAAAAAGCCACTTCACGAAGCCCTCGTCTACGCATACTGTACATCAGACTATAAGTTTCTGAGAAAATAATTGCTGGGAAATGACTTTTATTTTTGGTGAGAATATTCGCTGTCTACGGTAGTGCGCAATGTAACGCACGCACAACGTACTTATGATAAAAATGACATCGCTTACGTCCATGAGCAGCTTGAGAATGCTCTCTCTGATGAGCAAGCACGGCAGCGCTCGGTTGGGCATGGGCGCGAGCCAGTCGCACAGCACGTTCAGCACGTTGTGCTCCATGAAGGCCAGCTGCAGGTCCTTCTTGATCAGCTGCGACATGGCCGCCTTCAGCATCGACACCTGTCCCGGGCACAAAATCATTTATTCCTAGTACGTCCTACCAAAAGTTTCCTAAGGGTGATTTAGAGAAGAATGGGAATGAAGCCCCATATTTACTCTTTTCAAATGTTTTACAGTATTTTACCTTGCATGTGCTCGAAAAGAGCGTATTCATTACAGCGTAATTGTGCGGAAAGTGCCACTTTTTCGCACTAGTGCTTATTACTTTTCATTTTTTTTTAACTCGTCAGGTCGACGTTGTTTTTGTTTTAAATCATAAGTGAGATGAGACGAGGTCCTGGCGGGGTCGACCGCCGACAGGAACGAAGTTCCTTAGCAATAAAACTAATACTTCATTAAACGCGTTATTAACTACCTACTCTAGATTTAGATTTTGATCAATATATTAAATTCTTCAATATACAGTATGCAAGGGTAAACACCGTTGTCACTCAAATCATGGGTAGTTGACTTAAATCTATACATATAATAAAATCGTAAACATTCCGTGTCTGTACATTAAAGATTTTTGCCTAAAAAGTACTGGATAACGCGAGAAATAAGTAATAGAAAGTAAAAAACATATTTTCAAATTTTTGTCTGTTTGTTTGTTCGTTTGTGGGCGCATCACGTAAAAGCCACTCATTGGATTCAAAATCGAATTACTGAAAGATAAGAAGCTTTATTGTGAGTAACATTTAGCGTTTATTTCATCAAAATCGACCTACAGAATCAAAAGATATTCAATTTTAAACATTTTGATAGAAGAGGTTTCTATCAAAATGTTTAAAATTGAATATCTTTTTTATAGCGCCACGTGACGCGTCGAGACACGCGTGCCCGGTGGGATTGTTGCGGGGCGGTGTGGCGTATCTATATGAATATAAGCGAGCAGCCTGTCCCTTGCTGTCCTTCCCCAGCGACGCCCTTAGTCGAGGTCCGTACCCCACAGGGGGTGCGTGTAGACGCTAAGTTTAGAGTGAGTGAGGGCGCTAGTGCCGCTAATAGCATCGGCTCCGTATTTAAAAAGTGTTTTAAAATAAATAAGTAGTATTAAGTGCAAAGGACAATGTTAAAAGTCTTTAAAAGTGAAAATATTCGCCAATAGCGAAGTGGAAGTGTTCTCAAACAATTCTGTGAACAAACAATAAAGGTTTATGCAAATAAACATTAACGTAGTGTATGTGCCATGAACAATAACAAACTCAAATAAAACTGTGTAATAACGATATATCCGGTCAATCAGTGCTCTGTATGACGTGCAACTTATAAACATTCTAGTGCTTAGTGCTACACCAAAATTATAAAAACAAAAAACAACAACATCAATGACTGTCAAGAAATTTCAAATCGAGAAAAATAACCGTCAACCCGTTTTTTGATAAATTACTTGCAAAAAGTAATCACTTATTTCAATGTATTAATCAATCGAACACCTAGCGTAGGAGTTAAGAACGCTGGTTTTTTTGAGCTGCAAAGTACGCTCAGTGGCCGCGGGTTCAAACCCCAGAAAATTACATAGCACTTTTTCTATTTATTATAATGGAATCTTCAGAGAATATTACGTTCCGAAATCGGAAGAAATCACAAACTATGACTCAAGCCCGATCCCGATCATTGTCAGATACTACAATCAATGAAGACAGTTGTTGGTTCAACAATAACACGCTAGATGGCACCAGTAGTCTACCGAACTTATCCGATGATGGGAACGATTCAATAATACTTGAATTAAAAACCGAAATTGCGAAACTTAAGTTGGAGTTATCTGGAGCCCACGAAGAGATTGACAAGTTATCACTTGAAAATATAGAACTAAAAAAGTCTCTAAAAGACATCAGTACAAAACATGATATGGTAAAAAAAGCTTCTAAAAAAATAACGAGTGAGATAAGAACCACCCCTAATAAGAATAAAATAAACACACCAATAAAAAGTAGCACACAGACTTCGTGCAAAAACATGCGAGATGGTTCTTGTCCATCTCCTAAAATATCGAAGATTGATTCAACTACCCCTTTACTAACATATCATAATATGAAAACACAGGAAAAGACGTTCTCTCATGAAAAGAAAAAAATATGTATTATAAGCAGCAACTCAACCAATAGAATACTGTTAACAGCAGAAGACGTATTCCCTAACTTTAAAATTTGCCATTATCTTACTCCAAACTGCGGCTTCGAGAAATTAGTTGAAGATATACAGCCCAAACTCAAAAATTATACATTAGAAGATTATTGTATTTTACATATAGGAGAAGAAGATTTCAGTAAAACACATAATTACTGTAACCTAATTGTCAAAATAAGAGAGGTCCTGAAAAATATAAAACATACAAATATTATACTATGCCTACCTACATATAAATGCAGCGGGTACTCAGTAATGTTTAACTGTAGAATTGAAACATTTAATAACATGCTTTACATGGACAACTTATGTCATAATTATGCTTGGCTAATGGACTCAAACCTAAAATTATCTTATGACAATAACATGTTTAGCGAGCACACTGGGAAAATAAACAATAAAGGGATGTTAAATATGTATCAAAACTTGAAAATTTTAATAGGTGAACTTTCTTCTGACGATATCGATGCAAATGTAATTATATCAGAAAACCTACCTGATGGTGAAATAATTGAGTCAACGAACTCAGATTTTTTTCGTCTATAACAGAATAAACATCCTACATCAAAACATAGCTGGTCTTTTGAATAAAGCTGATCTACTCACCATCCATCTGCAAGAACTATCCAAGAAACACAGGGACATCGACGTGGTATGCGTTACAGAACACTTTGTTATGCAGGGCCATGAAAAACTACTGGAAATTCCAAATTATAAGCTAGCTGCATGCTATGCAAGACGAGCAAAAAAGCGTGGAGGAGCTTGCATTCTAGTCAAAAGAGGTCTCAAATATAAAGAATTAACGGAGATATCACCCCGATCAGTAACAAACACATTTGAATGTTGTGGAATCGAACTAGTACAACAACGATTAATTATTATCTGTACATATAGGCCTCCGAAAATGAATAACCTAAATGTGTTTTATGAAAACCTAGATAATATCCTAAAAATTGTATGTACAAAATCTAATAAGAAAATTGTTATATGTGGGGATTTCAACATTGATATTCTAAAAAGAAACAACGTTACTAGGGACTTTGAGTATTTTCTTTCCGGGCACAATCTCGATCTAAAACTGCGACAACCAACTAGGCTATCTAGCAACAGTTGCCTGGATAACTTCGCGTGTAGTTCTCAGTTAAAATGTAGATGTGAAATACTTGACTTTGCTTTGTCTGATCATACCGCACAGCTTTTGGAAGTAAAGGTAAATAAAACCTGTAGAATAAGTTATTGGCTCACTAAGAAACGTGATCTTTCAAAAGAAAATTTAGTTGAATTTAAGAACCACCTCCAATGCCTTACCTTTTCAGAAATATACAAAACAGAAAACGCGAACGAAGCATACGATTACTTTATAGAACACTTTCGTATGTTATATGATCTCTGTTTTCCAATTAAGATGATAACTATCAAAACAAATAAAACAGTAAAATGGGTTTCACGTGGAATACGGGTATGCAGTAAAAGACAGCGGCAATTATTGTGGACTTGCAGGCGCGAACCGTCAAACGAAAATAAAAACAAATTCAAAAACTATTCACAGAAATTTAGAAAAATAATAAAATTAACCCAAAAGGCGCAAAATAATTATTTTATTAATACCTCAACAAACAAATCTAAGGCCTCATGGAAAATTATAAATAATAATCCACGCACTACTGAGCAAATTTCTCAAATTAAAACCCAAGATACAATCATAAGTAATCCAAAAGATATTGCCAACGCCTTTAATAATTTCTTTATCGATCAAATACAGACAAACACTAAGATAACACCTGTAGCTACTAATGTGTTGAGTAATCCGCACTCAATGTTTATGTCTCCTGTTTCGCCTGAAGATGTCGTGAGTGCAATAAAATCTTTAAAAAACAAAAACAGTTTCGGTCACGATGGCATAGCCACCAAAGTAGTAAAATTTGTAACGGATAATATTGCCTCACACCTCAGTCACATTATAAACTTATGCATCAGCTCTGGAGTGTTTCCAAAAGAGTTAAAAATAGTTATCGTAAAACCACTCTTTAAAAAACACGAAAGGGACAAGTTAGCCAACTACAGACCCATTGCATTAATTCCAATTTTTTCTAAAGTCATCGAAAAAATTCTATATAAATCAATCAATAATTTTTTGTGTAAGTATAACATTCTATGTAATGAACAAAAGGGGTTTAGAAAAAACAAAGGTGTTAATTTAGCAATTTACGATTTGCTTAACGTAATCTTAAAAAATGTTGACAAAAAAGAACCAATATGTGCAATTCTCACTGATATGACAAAGGCTTTCGACTGTGTCCATCATAAAACTTTGCTAAGTAAGCTTGACATGTATGGCATAAGAGGAAACGTCCTTAATCTTGTCAAATCATATCTGAGTGAACGTGAACAATACACAGAAATATCTAGGATATGTATAAAAACCAAACGCGAAAAGAAATACTTTTCCGAATACAGAGATGTAAAACACGGCGTACCTCAGGGTGGTGTGCTGAGTTCTCTTTTGTTTCTGCTCTATATAAACGACTTACCGCGGCACATTAAAGACCCAATGATTTTGTTTGCTGATGACAGCACCGCATTAATCAGTTGTTCTGATACAAATAAATATGAACAGGACATAAATAGTACACTCAGGAACATTGTGAATTGGCTTGACGATAATAAATTAGTAATAAATTTAGGAAAGACTAACATAATACATTTTTATCAGCGGACAACAATACCAAAATTAAAAATTGAATTTAATAGAACTAAAATAGACCAAGTACAAAAAGCAAAATTTTTAGGCATAGTAATTGACAGCCAAATGACATGGAAACCTCAAGTAGAAGAGGTATGTAAAAAATTGAGCATATCTGCTTATGTCCTATTCAATTTGGCTAAGAAAGTTAACATCTCCACAACTTTGATTGCATACCATAGTCTCGTAGCCTCCATTCTGAGATACGGTATAATTTTCTGGGGAAATTCATGCCTGCGGGAACAGGTATTCAGAGCACAAAAACGTTGTTTGAGGTCGATGTTAAATATGAAAACGACTGACAGTTGTGTTCCAGTGTTTAAGTCCCTAAAGCTGTTAACATTTCCTTTAATTTATATTTTAGAAATGGCAATTTTTGTTAAACGTAACATGCATCTTTATATTACAGTATCACAAAGTAGTAAGAGACCAATCAGAAGCCAGTACAAAAATCTTCTAATAGTTCAGAGATGCAATACTGCTTTATATAAAAAAAATGTTATTAGTATGGGACCTAGAATTTATAACAAAATACCTGACATAATAAAAGATGACACAATAAGTAATTTTAAAAAGAAGTTAACAGCAATATTGATTGAAAAATGTTACTACTCGATTAACGATTTTCTTAATGACAATGACCTAACCTAATGTAAATTTCTAATTTAAGATAATTATAATTTTTTTTTGTGTTAATATGTTGTAATGTTTGCATGACATTGTAATTTCAATTCTATTTAAATTTTGACATTGTAGATAGTATTCTTTTTTTTGTTATTGTTGTCTAGTGCAACTAAATTTGTACGCCATGAATGGCAAAACATGTAGCCACCTCATATTAATTGTAAGACCTAACCTACTGTACTCATGTTTTTACAAAATAAATATTACTTACTTACTTACTTACTTACTTACTTTATAAGTTGTATGCCCTGGGTGTAGGCTTTAATTTATTGAAGCAGTCCGGCTAAGCAGCCGACAGCCTCCGAAATGGGGTAACATGCGAAATGCCAAACATAAAAAAACAACTGCGGGCAGACCCATGAGGGCAGATGTCTAGAGAGTATACAGCGGCAATAAATAGAATGCATAGGAACTAGCTGAATGATTGCAGAATGATCTCACTCGATACGGTGGAACAACGTGCAGTATTCGAGCGAGTGCGTCAAAGCGTAGCGATTTGGGGGAAATCCTGTTCTTAGATGCTCTTCTGAGGTGATTTTAGACAGACATTTCCAGTAATACCTCGATTTTTTACAAAAAAATTGTGACATAAGAACACGGAAGTTATCTTACCTGAAAATCTACATAGGTATTAGGTAATACTGTTTCATTACTGCAGTACCACGTCATAATTTGGAAGTGATATGGTGACCCAACATCATTGACAAATCAACCAAATGCGAAAGCGCAATTCAGACACCACGCAACGATCAAGCCACAGCAATTAATGATAAAATATTGACGAGTATCCCGGGGGAAAACACTGAATATCGCTCTATATCAAACTAATGGAACAAGAAGACGCTACCAACTATCCTTTAGAATTTTTCGAGTCTCTGAGTGCCCCCGCTTGCCATAACACAATATCAAATAAAAAATTATTAATTCTTTTAAGAAGTTTATGTCCTCCTACATCATATAATGTTACGGTACCAGATTGAAAGTCAAGGGTTTACAACCAAACGATAGTGAAGCAGAGATTTTGACAGGTTGCGGCACAGGAGATAGCGTTTTCATAGCTCGAATTCCTCTAACTCCTGATAATTCCCCATTTCATTTTAAGTACAGTGTACAGTTTGCGGTGACCTTATGTTACACAATGACCATAAACAAAGCACAACGACAAACTCTTTCGGTAGCGGGCGTAGATTTGATTGTGCATGAGTTGCATTTCGCACGGTCAGTTAGTTATACGTGGCTCTTTCCGGTATTAGTAATTTAAATAATTTATATGCGCACATTCCTGGAAATTCGACACCTAATATAGTATTCAGAGAAGCGTTACTTAGATTACAGAGGTACATTAGCATTCGTTGCGGCTTTACTTATGGAGGTCATTATCGAATCAAGTCCGAAGAATTATTTACACTTGCTCGTAAAGTGGCTCTTATTGAACCGCTTTTAGGTTCATAATGCAGTGTATTAAGAACGCGTGCTTTTTTTACTTTATATTACCGCAGCAGTGCGGTAATTTGCGCCACAGATAACTATTTACTAGACGGAGTAATGACATGGCAGTAAGTATGGAATTAGTAAGTACTATCAAGGCAACATCAAATACTATGTTGCCATGATAGTACTTACTTATTCCATACCTACCATACATATTTAATAGAAATTGACTTTGGTGAAGCTTTTTAATCCCATAGGCAAACAATGGGCGTTAAGTTATGAAAAAAAAAACATATGGGTAGGTCAGTGGGATACTATATATACATTGAATTATTATGAACTATCCTTTATTATTAAATGAGCATTCTCTATTTTCACAAGAGAAGAGATTTGCTGTTTTTTTAAATCTCATCAAAGAGACTTCATGCCTATTGTGTAAATAAATAAAAAATAAATTAACATAATATTTCAGGAAATTAGGTACTTTTTTATATATTTTTCAATACATATTTACCTTTGAATACGCAAGCATTCAGAACATTATTTTGTTCGATGAGGTCGTCGTTGTCGTTGATGATGTCGATGTAATGATTAGCTACTAGTTTGCTCGTGTGTACCTTGCGCACGGCGGGCTGGTTGCGCTTGTTGAGGTCGCGGTCCTCCTCGGCGGCGTGGCGCATCTGCTGCAGCAGCTGCGCGATGAGGTCGTCGTTGTCGTTGATGATGTCGATGTCGCGTCGCCGCCGCCGGCCGCGCCGCTCCTCTCGCTTGCGCGCCAACATCATCTCGAAGTCGGACATGCCCGACGCCATGTCGGCCGACTTGGAGTCGGGCGCTAGCTCGTCGTCGGACGAGTCGTCCACGGCGGGCTTGTCGGCGGCGCGCGGGGAGGCGACGGGCTCGGGCGCGCGCGGCGAGGCGGGCTCGGCCGCGCCCGCGCCGCCCGAGTCGTCCGAGGACAGGCGCACGGCGCGCCGCTTCGTGCCTGTAACGAGCGGCACTGGATGGAAGCCCTACGCACGGGCGACTTTTAACGCGGGGTTTCAACCCTCGATGTTGAGCCGAGCGTTGAGTGAGAAGTGTTTCTCACTCAATGCTCGGCTCGAGCTGAGACGCCAGCGCGTCAAAAATATACACTGTTGGAACGAAGTTCCCCGAAATTTAAAAACAAAACATACATTCGAATTTTTCGAATTCGAATGTATGTTTTGTTTTTAAATTACGGTGCTTTGTCACGTCGTACCGCGCCATTTTTGTTCGATATTGGTATTGCAAAGAAACTTTTATAGAAGATTCATATCATGGGTATAGATAAAGTCTTGTAGAAAGTAGTGTAGATAAACACTCGTGTGATAAACCCACATTCGTGTTTTAATACCCCTTATTATATAACAGTTGCATAAATAACTACTAATTCATTCGAACCGGACATTCACGAGTATAAAAATGCAATACGCGAACAGTTCGACGTCGCCCGCGCCGCGCCTTCCGTATTGTTTCCTCCATCCAATTTCATAAATTTCGATGAATTTTTGTCTGCTTGTCTGGATGTGGATGTATGTTCCGGATTAGCGCAAAAACAGCTAAACGGATTTGGCTGAGGCACACAGATAGATATTTTATAACCCGGATTAACACAAGGTACTTTTAATATTGGTAGTACGTTCTCGTGGAATATTTTCCGCCATCCACGCGGGCGCAGCCGCGGACAAAAGCTACTACTTACATAAATCAGTTCCGTTACTTACCTCGGCGCGACGGTGAGCCGGACCCGGAGCGGCTGCTGGAGCGAGAACGCGACCTGCACAGGCGCACATTACAATTACAGGCACTTTTGAATTATCAAGGAGCCCATTCCAAAGTGTAGTAGGTTCCATTGACACTCTTTTAAATGTAAATGTTCTAATTGTACATGTAAGAGCTATTCAGAAAGTCGTGCACGTTAAAATCGTACATGGTAAACAATTTATAAATTAAAACAAGTCGTGGCAGCTAAGAGGTGACTACTACCAGTCCCTACTGACGGCGCCCGTATACGAATTTGACGCATGGATCAGCAACATTCATCATTTTGAAGGGAACATAATGTCCAATACAGGCGCCACCCTCAGCGAGACATTTGAGCGAGCATGACATACCCTCAGCCGCCAGGGCACATTCAAGTCATTGAAAGACTGAAAACCGTACCCTGTTAATGGTAGATACACGAGCACACAGACTCGGCGACGCGACGGCGCCAGTGGCCAAATTAAAGGGGACGAGATTCGCTCGCGCCGATTGTGTCACTTAACTTGCATAGTGTTCACACTGGCGCGAATAGTTGCGTGACTTCTCATTTAAAACAATCGACGGATTCGCGTCAGTGTGGTCAGTTTTAAGCGAAACTGAGCTTACTTGTAATTCAAATCATGCGGGGTAATTTCGATCTGATAGTATGTAGCATTTTTTTTAAATCTAAAAATCGTTGTGGTCATATGCACGCTGAACTCTCCGTAGATGTGTTAGTAGACTTACCTGGAACGAGACTTCGCTGAACCGGATCGCGAACGTGAGCCCGATTTAGAGCGAGATCGCGAGCGGGATTTGGACTTTGAACGTGACCGCGACTTGGAGCGAGACCCAGAACGAGATCTCGACCGCGAGCGAGATCGCGACTGCGACTTCGAACGTGAACCGGATCGCGACCGCGAGGCCGACTTGCGAGCGCGCGACCCTGAGCGAGAGCGACTCCTACTCTTACGAGCTGAAATATAAAGTGCACATAAAAAAGTTGCATTTAACCAAAGGCCTCAACTCGAACAAATTATAATTAGTCTTGAAAAAAATTATAGATGGCAGCATAAGTAACAATTTATGAAATTAACAATCACTAAAAAGCGTTATAAGCGGCAAATTTTGGCTGAGGTAATATTAGTAAAAATCAAAACATCTTTGTTTAATGCTGATTTATGTTTTTTTTTACACTCATAAATCTCGTATTTTCAACAAAAAACTATTAAGCCGTTTACTTCCATTCGAACCCTTAGAATGATAAAGTAGCCATCTGTTAATCATTTTGTTGAGAGCTCTTTGCAATAGATGGCGTTTTACTCAAGTGATGACAGGGTCACTTACGACAGGGTCGTTTCATTAAGGAAAATCAAACAACATTTTTTTTAAATCTAGTACTTTACGTAGAAATATAAAAATTGAACACCTAAGAAGAAAAAACGTAAAAAAGGAAGAAAAACATCTAGGAGTCTTGCGTAATATCTAGGTAAGACTCCTAGATGGCGTTGAAAAACTACAGTCTCTGGCAATTAGTGAGGCGCTGATGCAGCCATCTGTTAAAAAAATAGAGGAAGAAAAATAGCCAGACTTAGGGTGGTGTCATTTCTTTGTATGGGATTGGGTCTGGTCTGGTATCTGTACGTAGTATTATAATATCTGTGCCAAAGGTAAAGAACATTATGCAAAATGATATTTATATAGATTGTTATTCTTGTTTTTGTATTACAGCATGTAAGGTGTATTCTTTGTTGGAGATCCTAATAAAATAAAATAAAATAAAATATAAACATAACTAGACCAAAGAAAGGCAATTCGTCTTTTGTATTCTACTAAAACAGATGGCTCATGAAAACCAAGCAGTTACGGTCGGAAGGTTCGGCCACTTTTTGGCCGAAACCGAAACTGCGGCCGAAACCTAAATTCGGACGGACACTAATTACGATAGATTAAGTAAGAGGGTTAAATACGCCCAGTTTCACTTTTATACGAAATATCATTTCTATGATATTAGTTGTTTTATTAACGACTTCTTCAAAAAGGAGGAGGTTCTCAATTCGTCTGTATGTTTTTTTTTTTGTATGTATCTTACCCGATTACTCCGCCACTTATGAACCGATTTTGATGATTCTTTTTTGTTTGGTAGGTCATGCTTCAAAGGTTATATAAGGTGTATCTTTTCATACAAGAAATATTTTAAGGGGTCATTGTACTCATCATTATGAACAACTTTTACTATGGGACCAACCCTGAAATCGCGAAAGAAAAATCAGCTGTTCCCTACATTTTGACGAGCTATGCGAACATAAAGTAGGGAACAGCTGATTTTTTTTTCGCGATTTCAGGGTTGGTCCCATAGTAAAAGTTGTTCATAATAATGAGTACAATGACCCCTTAAAATATTTCGTGTATGAAAAGATACACCTTATATATATGCCACATAAATTTTATTAATTTTGCTTAAGTAGTTTTTGAGTTAGCTTCAATATTACGTATTTTTCCCAGTTTGCGTATGTTGATGACATGTTAATTGACTCCGTCGCATAGCAGACGACGATATACGAATTTGTGTGGGGTAGTTACCACAACTAAAAGTGAAAAATAAAAACTTTTTACAAAAAAAAAAACAACCGACTTCCAAAAAAAACACAAAAAAATGTGAAAAATAACTTTAATTTCGGAAGTCGGTGGCAAAAAACGAAAATTGTAAAGCAAAGACACCGACTTCCGAAATTAAAGTTATTTTTCACATTTTTTTGTGTTTTTTTTGTTAATTGAACCACTTCAGGCTATAGGTACCAAAAAGGAAACGGCGTTATAACGGTGATTACCTATATGTACATATACATATAAAGATACAATGTTGTTACCTTTGTCAGGTGATTTAGATCTGGATCGGGATTTAGATCGCGAGCGCGACTTTGACTTAGATCGGCGCGAGACCGAGCGCGAGCGCGAGCGGCTCGCGTGTTTCTCTGGAAGCCAAAAAGTCACGCGCTCATTAGTTCACTTGAGTGGTACCTCTTTAAAAAGAGTTACAAAATTTAAGTATTTGGGTCACTGGGTCACCGAGGACCTCAAGGACAGTACTGATATTGAGAGAGAGCGAAGGTCATTGTCTGTACGATGTAATATGTGAGCTCGCAGGTTTTGCACGGTGTACAAAAAAAAAGTTAAAGTAACGTTGTTTAAAGCATACTGTCAGTCCTTTGACACGTTTGCGGGTTAGTCCGAAAGGGATACCGGGACCTTGGCAACAGGCAACTGAAGGAACACGGGTGGGTTTTTGTCAGTAAAAGTCTGACACGCCCTTCCGCTCCGCCCAGAGCGGGAGAAGTCATTGGATGATTTCCCACCCTCAAAAAAAAAGTCCTTTTACACGTGCAGCCTGTGGGTTGACTATTTGCAGAGGACGTACAGTGACCTTAGAGTGCAGTACAACAATGCATTCAGGATGCTGATGGGACTGCCGCGATATTGCAGTGCCTCTGGCATGTTTGCCGAGGCCCACGTAGACAGCTTCGCTGCAGTCATGCGCAAGCTTTGCACTTCCGTGCTAACGCGCATGCGAGCTAGTACCAACAGCATCCTGAGTGTCTTGTCGGATCGGTGGGATTCTCCGATGCTTGAGCGTTGGATACGAATGCATGCAGTTAATGCACTTCCTTGTACAATAATTTAGATGTAGATTTTCTTTTAAATTAAAAAGCTAATAATGCCATAATTTTCTCACCTGGTGACTTGGAGCGCGCTCGCTCGGTAGCGGCGTCGCCGTCTACTTCCATCTTGTCGGGCGAACGAGACTTGGACTTCTGTGGCGACGGCGAGCCGCTCTTAGAGCGCCTGGGCGAGGCACTGCCGGACTTGGACCGGGATTTACTACGGGACTTTGCTGGAGAGCCACTCTTAGACTTCGACCGGCTTTTGGAACGTGACCTCGCTGTGGAACGGCCGCGAGCTGAATTTGGGAGCGAACCGCTTGCAGAGCGAGAGCGGGCGCGAGAGCGAGCACGGGATCGGGAACGAGCGCGGGAGCCGGAACGGGAGCGAGCCCCAGAACCAGACCGAGAGGGAGCGCGAGAACCGGAGCGAGAACGAGACTTGGCAGGCGACGAGCTGCGGGAGCGCGCCGACTTGTGTGACCCGCTACGGGACCGCGAGCTCGATTTAGACCTAGACCGCGATTTGGAACGAGATCGCGACTTCGACCTTGAATGTGACTTGGAACGTGAGCGAGACTTGGAACGGGACCGCGATTTCGACCGTGATCTTGACTTGGATCTTGAGCGCGAACGGGACTTCGAGCGCGATGCTGATCTGGAGTTTCGTCTTGAATGTGTGGATCCGTCGTGTGACATCTTGGACACAGAGCCCGCCTGCACACACACAAGTACATTGTTAGACTTAGCTAGCTGATAAGTACCTACTATGACTAAAGGAACATAGTTTACGACATGAATTGCAATGCCTCCTTTATTAGGTTTACTAATTTTGTTAATGTTTTCACTACTAACTACTATGCTTTAGTAATAATATTTTATCTATACATATATATAAAATGCTTTGTCCTTAATAACTGACTGACGGATTAACGCACAGCCTAACCGCTGATCGTAGAGACCTGAAACTTGGAGGGTTTGTTCTTTGTATAATGTAGGCATCCGATAAGAAAGGATTTAACGAAATTCTACCCCTAAGGAGTTAATAGACTTGAAACTTGCCACGAATAAGTATCCAAATAAATTATACAGTTATTCATTTTTAGTTTATCTAAAATACCCCTTAAATGGGGATTGGGGGTGTCAAAGTTTGTATAGAAGAATTTTAACGCGCGGTCCGATTAACTTGAAACTCAGTATTTAGTCTTAAAACCAAAAATAAAGAATAATGTGTAACAGGGATTTTTTTTAAGCTACCCCTAACCGGGTGAAAAGGTGTAGTCTATGTCACAGCTTAAACCACTGAACGGATTGGGGCACACAGATAGTTACTAGGACGTAGGCATCCACCAAGGGTTTTTGGAAATTCGACCTATACAGGGGTGAAAAGGGGGGATGAATCTTATTCCTTGAGTTAATCTTGAAACTTGCCACGAATACTTATCTAAGTAAATGATAACGTTTGTCATTTTTTAACCGGCTACAAAAAAAGGAGAAGGTTATCAATTCGTCTGTTTTTACAAGCTTTATATTAGCTTGCTCTGTTCGTATGTCGTTCCGGTTACTCCTTTTGTCATCAATTTTTCAAGCACTTCCTGGCATCCGATTGAGCTGAAACTTGGCATACTTATACAACTACCAAAACATTTTGAAAAAATGATACCATCTGATCTGATCTGGTCTGATGATGGAGCCCGAAGTTGGGCATAGGAACTCCTCAAGAAAACAAGATAGCACCATCGTGTTTGGACTCATTGGTTACGTATTAACAAGTACTTTGACACTGGGTGGTGTTGAAGGTCTGATGATGGAGTTGGAAGGTGGCCATATGTGTTTCTAGTTACTCCAATTGTCATCCATTTCTCAAGCACTTCCTGGCATCTGATTGTGCTGTAACTTGGCATACTTATACAACTATCGAGATATTTTGATAAAATGATACCATGTTGCTGGTCTGATGATGGAGCCGGAAGTTGGCCATGGGAACTCCTCAATCAAACAAGATAGCACTATCGTGTTTGGACTCACTGGTCATATATTAACAAATGCTTTGACACTAGGTAGTGTTTAGGGTCTCATGATGGAGCCGGAAGGTGGCCATGGGAACTCCTCAATCAAACAAGATAGCACCATTGTGTTTGGACTCGTTGGTTATGTATTAAGAAGTGCTTTGACACTAGGTAGTATTCAGGGTCTGATGATGGAGCCGGAAGGTGGCCATGGAAACTCCTCAATCAAACAAGATAGCACCATCGTGTTTGGACTCGTTGGTTATGTATTGACAAGTGCTTTGACACTAGGTGATGTTCAGGGCCTGATGATGGAGCCAAAAGGTGGCCATATTAACTCCTCAATCAAACAAGATAGCACCATCATGTTTGGATTCATTGGTCATGTATTAACAAGTGGTTTGACACTAGGTGGTGTTCAGGGTCTGATGATGGAGCCCGAACGTGGCCATGAGAAAACCTCAATCAAACAAGACAATACCATCGTGTTTGGACTCATTGGTCATGTATTAACAAGTGCTTTGACACTAGGTGGTGTTCAGGGCCTGATGATGGAACCGGAAGGTGGCCATTCGTTGGATTTTTGGAGGTGATAGAACAGATATTTATATAAATCGTAATGCTAAAAAGTAGAAAATAAAATATAAGTAAAAATCTTTTTAAAACAAGCTTTTAATTAACTAAAAAGTACTAAATAAAAGTGTCGTAAACATAGAACTTTAATATTTTCTTAAAAGCTTGAGGCTTAAATGTCCTTCTTAACTAAATTTGAAAATAAGACTCAAGGTTTTAAGAAAATATTAAAGTTCTATGTTTACGACACTTTTATTTAGTACTTTTTAGTTAAGTTAGTTAAAAAATAATCATCAAAATCCAGAGCTTTCGACTCTCGAGCTCTACCTCAGAGCTCGAGAGTCGAAAGCTCTGGATTTTGATGATTATTTTTTATTTGAAAACTGATGCTTCCCGTGTTTTGATTGTCCCATATAAATTTTATTAACTTTGCTTGCGTATTTTTTGAGTTAGCTTCAATAATTACGTATTTTTCCCACTTAGTCTATGTAGATGATATTCTAATTGGCTCCGTCACTGCTATTTACAGAGCAGGTAGTGGTATTTGAATTTGTGTGGGATACGTACCACAAGTACCACAACTAAAAAGTGAATAATAAAAATGACTATCTTTCAATGGGGGTGGAGGGATTGTTGAAATTTTTAGAGGAAAGTACGAAATCCACGCGGACTAAGTCACGGGCAAAGTGCTATCCTAACTAATATTATAAATGAGACAGTGAGTTTGTTTGTTAAGTATTTACCTGGTACTTGTTGAAAGGCCTACACTGTCCTCCCATACCTAATAACACTGTAATTCGAAAATATTGTAACAGCCAATTATTTTTAAAAGAGTAACCATGGAGTTTCTTGCCGGCTCTTCTCCATAGGAAACGACCAATTGGAACCGTGCAACTAGCTTCTGACGATTCATAAGTGCCCATGTAGGTTTATGTGAAATAAAATATTTTGATTTGATTTGATTTGTTTTTTGCGCTTTCACGCTAAAATAGATGAACGGATTTGGATGAAATTTCGCACATAGGTTACTTTTCATCCTGGATCGCGGACGAAGTCGCGGGCAACAGCTAGTGTTTTTATACAAAACATATAAATTCAAATTCAAATCCATTTATTTCGTGAACACAGGGTACATACAGTAGATGTTTTCATAAAATAATAAGATCCGAGCTGTGCTCCGCCAAAAGGCATACAAAATTTTAATAGGTTTTACATGCATAAAACATAACTATTTCAAAGTAGGTGATATCACAAAAAATATAGATTAAGTATGTCACATTTAGATTAAATTGTTAAAAATATGTCAGTTAAATAAAGTAAAAGGGCCAAACAATACAAAATGAAAAAATAATGTCACTAATAATTAAATTCAAATCAATAATCAAAATCATTCAGTATGTCACATATGATAAAACAGACTAATTAAAATTTGTCATTTAAATATTCGTCAACAGAATAATACACCTTATTATTTAACAGTTTGAAAAGATTCCTTTTAAATTCATTAATGTTCATACATGAGATAACTTGTCCTGGTAACTTATTATACAGTTTTTGAGCCATTGCATAAAAGCTTTTGCTATGAAATTTGGTTTTAGTTGCTAACCCCTGCAATTTTTGTGAGCGACGTTTACTTTCTACAAATCTATATAAATTCATGTTTTGTTTTACAAAAATACAGGCCTCATAAATATAAAGAGATGGTAACGTTAAAATATTTAGTTTTTGAAAATGTGGCTTGCATGATACTGTTTGTTTTATTTTACAAATAGCTCGGATGCATTTTTTCTGTGCAACAAGTACCTCTTGAACCTTCGGTGCATTACCCCAGAATATGAGGCCATACCTCAAAGTTGAGGCGACATAACCATGATACGCTTCTAGTAGGGCGGTCTTATTTGCAATTTTGCCTAGCATATAAAGAGCATATGAAAATCTACTAAGCTTTCCACATACACTTTCAATTTGAGTCCTCCATGTCATGTCATTGTCTATATAAAGTCCAAGAAATTTTGTTACACTAGCTTCAAGTATTTCGTTCCCTTTATAGTGTACTTGAAACTGCGACTGTTCTTTATGCCTAATTTTAAAATTCATTATTTTAGTTTTGTTAAGGTTTATTTTAAGGTTATTAGCATTCAACCAGTCGATAATAGGAATAAGGCTATCGTTAATTTGCTCTTCTATTTGTTTTGTAGTACCAGAGTCATAGATAACAGTGCTGTCGTCGGCAAAAAGTGACATTTGATGTTCGGTTACTTGAGGAAAGTCATTAATATAGCATATAAATGGTCCTAAGACAGAACCCTGCGGCACACCACATGACAATATTCTAGAGCTAGAGGAGTAAATTATCTCAGTTTTGGTCTTTATATTTACTCTTTTAATTTGTGTAATTTGCCTTCTATTCTCTAAATAAGATTTTATCAAATTAAGCACGCTACCTCTGATGCCATATCTCTCGAGCTTAGTTAATAGCATTTTATGGTCTACATAGTCAAACGCCCTGGTTATGTCCATAAACATTGCCATTACAGGTTTTCTGTTGTCCATATTATGGTGTATTTTTTCCAAGAAGTTGTAAATAGCCATATTAATTGTTCTATTTTTTCTGAAGCCCATTTGTTCCTTGCAGAATATATTATTTTTTTCTAAAAAACTGTTAATATTATTATATAATATCTTCTCAAAAATTTTAGAAAATATTGGTATTAGTGCAATAGGCCTATAATTAGTCATTTGTGTTTTGTCTCCTTTTTTATGCAATGGCTTTATTATTGAAATCTTTAATTTATCCGGAAAAGTGCCTTTCTGAATCATTTTGTTAATAATGTCACTTAATATGGGTGCTATGTTATGAGCAACTGATTTGATTACTCTAGTGTTAATATCATCATAGCCTGTACTGTTGGTGTTTTTAAGATTATTTATTATTGTAGCTATATCTTGAGGTACGGTTGGTGACATGAACATGGATTTATGCGATCCTGAAGTGCTAAAAATGTTTGCCTTTGAATAATTAGAATTTATTTGAACTGAAGATACGAAATAGTCATTAAATTGTTGTGCAAACAATACGTATTTTCAGTATTAATTGTTTTAATAGTAATGTGGTTATTATTTTAACCCAAACTATAAGATGCATTACGCTAAAAAAATGAGAATAATTTAAAACAAAAAAACAACTAAAAATTTAAATAGAAAAGTACAGTACGCGGCCAGAATTGCAATCCCACGCCAAGGATTAGTACTGCTTCTAACACCCGCAGGCCGTACCTCTACGTCTGTGTGCGGTACCTGCAACGGTGTGTGTAAGTGATGTGTTCACAAACTGGCGTCGAACGAAACAAAAAACATACCGTCGCTTTCACACCCAAGAGTACGTAATTACGTGTGACCTTGGTAGGTTCATAACATTGCTAAAATTCACTACAATTTATTAAGTTTTAATAGCTGATAGCGTAACGTATTGGATTGTGAGACATATAGGTCTGGGTTCCAATCTCGAGATGATATTTTATTTTTCTTTTCAACAATAATCTTCATCTGTTCTTTTATTATTATATAAATATAATAATTACTATAATAGGTCTTTACCTATAAAATTGCCGTTCTGCAGTACTGGCCATTTCAAATCAAAATAATTTTTGTTTGGCTAAGAATTCTAATTTCAAATTAATTTTATTTTAAAAACATGGAATTCTTTTTTCAAAAGAAGTCATTTGTTTAATGATTAGTGTTACATTTTCATCGCATTTCAATCTTTTTCGTCATCATGGATACGTTAAAAATTCGAGTAATTATGGAATATGAGTACCGTCGTGGCAGCAACGCGGCACAAGCGGCACGCAACATCAACGACGTTTACGGAGCTAACACTACAAACCAACGCACCACCTGTTATTGGTTTGTTCGCTTCCGTTCTGGAAATTTCGACCTGAAAAATGAACCTCGCGGTCGTCCGAAGACTTTGGTCGACAATGACGAATTAAAGGCGATTGTGGAAGCTGATGATACACAATCTACGGCTGAATTAGCAGCAGCTTACGACGTTAGCGTCAAAACAATATTGGTCCACTTGCGTCAAATTGGCAAGGTAAAAAAGCTTGACAAATGGGTGCCCCACGAACTCAATGATCGCCAGCGCGAAGTACGCGTCGAGGCGTGCCTTGCACTGCTCAACAGACACACAAATGAAGGAATTTTGAACCGCATCGTTACCTGCGATGAAAAATAGATTGTTTGATAACCGCAAGCGCTCAGCAAGTTGGTTGGATCCTGGTTCAGTACCTAAACAATGCTCTAAACGAAAACTTACCCCGAGAAAGTGATGGTCACTGTTTGGTGGTCTAGCGCCGGTGTGATTCATCACAGCTTCTTACCAAACGGGGTGAGCATTACTGCAGATGTGTACTGTGAAGAACTGAACACAATGATAGAGAAGCTGGCACATCTCCAACCAGCATTGGTCAATCGCTCGTCTCCGCTGCTCCTGCACGACAACGCGCGACCTCATACTGCACAGCAGACGGTCTCCAAGTTGCAAGAACTGGGGTTGGAAGCTCTCCGTCATCCGCTCTACTCACCAGACCTTGCGCCTACAGACTACTACTTTTTCCAGAATTTGGATAACTTCTTGGCGGGAAAAAAATTCAATACCCGAGAGGCAGTACAAAATGCCTTTGAAGAATTTGTTGCCTCCCGTCCAGCTGATTTCTTTAAGAAGGGCATCAATAAACTGCCACTGCGTTGGCAAAGATGCATTGATTGCGTGGGTGATTACTTCGATTAATACAAATAAAAAATACATGAAAAAAATTCGTTTAAATTTTTTCATATACGGCAATTCCATAGGTAAAGACCTAATATTATTATTCTAGTTTATTAAAACGAAAATAATAATTTAAGAATTACTTTATTGTTATTGAATTATGGGGTTAAGAATAAAAATGTTCAATAAATGATTACAAATTTTTTATTCGATATAATTATAAGAAGTTTAAATAAATTAACTTCTAGTTAAAACAGTTCATTTTCTCCTATAGAACAATATATTAAAGTAGCTAATCAGTGAACTATGACAATCAGGCTAAAATATTTATCTTAGTAATATAATAATATTGTGCTTTAATTACTCTGTGTGTAGGTAACATGCAAAAAATTTAGCAAATCTACCCACGTAAATATAAAAAGACGGACTCGTTGTCGCAATACAAATTACTCAGTAATACTACTTTTATTCTACTGCGAGTGAGTTAGTTATATCTCAAACCTCAAAGTTAACAAAGGACTTATTGAGGTTGTAGCTTAAGTATTCATTTTCATTACGAAAAGAAGATTGAAACTAAACCTTAAAATAGTTCATATTATGGATATGACACAATATAATTTTTATATTACTAAAATCAATTTGTAATTTATTTATAACATAATAATAATACTTTGTATAACCCCATTATTAGTAAGAAAAGTAAGAAATAAAAATTTTTATTTAGTAAATAAACGTTGACGCATGGATCCTACAATATTGAATCATCCTACTAATAATATTATAAATGTGAAAGTTTGTGTGTTTGGATGTTTGTTTCTCAATCACGCAAAAACGGCTGAATGGATTTGGTTGCAATTTGGCAAACAGATAGTTTATTACCTAGATTAACATATAGGATACTTTTTTATCCCGATATTCCCACGGGATTGAGACTTACGCGGGTGAAACCGCGGGGTGCAGCTACTATATAATATTTGTATAAATCTTGTGTTTATATTTTTGTTTTGAGCTGGTTTTCGGTGATTCAAATCTTCAGCGTGGAGTGCACGGTTCACGGTTCGTAACGACTTGTCGAATAAGTCGGCATAACGTCTTGTCGGTATGAAACCACTTGTTTCATACTTGCTGACCATGTCTCGTTGCGCCTCTTTACAGGGGTGGGGTCTTCCACTTCACTTTCGACTGGCAGGGCTATTCTTCTTGCATTTCCGACGTTTGGCTCCCAGGCTGGACCGGGCTGGAGCTGCCTTGGGGCGTCTCCTGCCCAATCTGGGGGGTCCAAACGCCTCCTGCCGGAGGCTCTACGCGGGGGTCGTGCGGTCCATGGCCCTTTACGGGGCACCGGTGTGGGCGCGTTCCCTTAGGCTGCGGCCAGCCCGCCGGTTGAACGCGTCCCAAAGGGTCATGGCCATTCGGCTGGCCCGGGGATACCGCACGGTCTCCCGCGAGGCGGCGAGCCTCCTGGCCGGATTACCGCCATGGGATCTGGAGGCGAAGGTCCTCGCGCACATATGGGAGTGGCGCGAGGAGATGAAGCGCCGGGGCGTAACTCCGCTGCCGCAGCGGACAGAGCTCCGGCAGGATCTCATGGCGGCATGGAGAGTGCGATTGTCGCAACCCAGTGCTGGGCACGCCACAATTGCGGCAATAAGTCCCCTCTTTGAGGAGTGGCTAGAGAGGCGCCACGGCGTCCTCACCTTCCGCCTGACGCAGGTCCTCACCGGACACGGTTGCTTCGGGAGGTTCCTGTTTCGTATAAGGCGGGAGGAAACGCCCGGGTGTCACCACTGTGTGGATCGCCCGGAGGACACGGTGGAGCATACGGTGGAGGTCTGCCCCGCTTGGGTGGAGCCCCGCCGTGTCCTCTTGGAGGCGATTGGCGGCGATGACCTCTCGCGTCCGGCTCTGGTCCAGGCCATGGTACGGAAGGGCATGGGAAGCAGTCACCTCCTTCTGCGAAGCAGTAATGCTCGCGAAGGAGGAGGCGGAACGCGTGAGGGAGAGGCAAAGTTTGCGCCCTCACGCCCCTAACCGCCGCCGCCGCTGGAGACGCCCTGGGCGTCGGGAATCCCAGGCGGATTCCCGGCCACCATAGGCGCGGGCTTGCGGACGGCGAGCAATGGGTAGCTCGCCGTCCGATCAGGACCAGGCCCGGGTCGATGGCGCGTCGTGTTCCACGCGCGCCTCAAAGAGATGTCAGCACAATTGGCGGGGTCCGCTAGGACCGATGCCTGCCAGGGTTGCGGGTTAGTCCGAAAGGGATACCGGGACCCTGGCAACAGGCAACTGAAGGAACACGGGTGGGTTTTAGTCAGTAACAGTCTGACACGCCCTTCCGCTCCACCCAGAGCGGGAGAAGTCATTGGATGATTTCCCACCCTCAAAAAAAAAAAAAAAAAAGGCTATTCTTCTTCATATTTTGTGACCCACCGACTCACAGTATTTCCCTAAAACAAAAAGGAGTACTGTTAGGCTACTTAACAAAATACTAATATTACCTACTATCTATAAACATAATTATAATTATTTAAATTAGATATTGCACTTTAAATTATTTATTAAAATGTTATTATTCAATAATCTAAGTAAGTAAATAAATATACTTTGATACTATTTATTTTTTCCTGTATTTAGATTAGACCATAAGGTAAATATAAAACAGTTAAAAAAATAACTACAAAGATCAGCAGCTATACCTACTTTAATTAAATAAATGTTTGATAAAATAATTAAATCATAATACTCACACTCAGTTCGGTTTCGTCAGATTGTGATATGGGTATAAATGTATTATTAAGTCCACTTTTACGCAGCGCAATAATATTCCCTTTCATTCCAATATTTAAATTTGGTTGCATTTTTCAAAATGAACCACAACACAGCTAATAGATTTAACACACGTCACTATCCCTCAATGACAATAACACACAACCAACAACGTTATACTGAGTCGCAGTGAATCAGGTGAATGAGTCATAAGTTTACTGCATTTGTCTAACTTATAATTATTTATGTGGGTATAATCACAAAATTTTACGAGTTTAGCGAACAAGACCAACTTAACAAGGAATTATAGTCAATAGCGTGATCATTCGAGTAATTTTTAAAACATAAAAAAAACTATCACCGCGCGTCAGATTCGAACCCGCGGCTTGTTATGCATGAAACCCACATACGATAACCGCTAAGCTATTATGCCATATACTCCAGTGGTTGAATTTATGAAATACAATTATTTGCAAACGAATGAGAGTGTGTGTGTCTATAGTATAGAAATGACTTATTATAAGAAGGTCGTAAGTTAATCCGAAGCGTCAATCTATTCGTCTGTACGATTGGGATTCCACTTCTGACCGCTGCTGTACATAATTATGAGTTTAAAACATTAATACTTTCAAAGCAAAGTTGGTAATGTCATGCAATACTTACCGAAGGACTGCGGCTGCGTGACCCGGATCGGGAACGCCCGCCTCCTGCACACACAAGCTCTATTGTACACACTGCACTCAGTGGCAGCCAAGTGACGGACCATCACCACAATACACAGTTTACTACCCATAGGGATTTTGTAACAAAAGACGTGCCCAGTAAATACCTTTAAAACTTTACGCAATTACCAAACTTAACATACCAGGTAGAAAATCTGAAAATAAATCTAGAACTTGATCTTTAAATGGAAATCTAGTTGTTTTTTTTACTGGGCCTCAGTCAGTGTTCTTGCCTTTGCATAATGCATAACACCATAGTCTAACACCCAACACATAAAAGTGGTTGTATTATTATAAGTCTGAAGGCTTTATCAGTATATTGGCATGGATTTAACATTAGAACAATATCTACCTACATATTAAAATATCATGCAGCAGTATGCTGTGCTGGAACAACTGCCACAGCTAGAACACTTAAGTGTTGTTCATAAAATATTACTGCAAATGATCGGGGATCTGTTTTACATAGAGAAAGGGTAAGTTACCTGATATGGTGGCAAAGATACTTTAAATTGCAACAACCAATAAATACCAAACTTAGCTCTAAACCAAACTACATACTAACCCTTACGGCCAAGTCAACTTATAACCCATTAACAAAATAATTGATTTTGCTACAATATCCATGATTATTTTTTTATCTGATTAATTGGTTCATGTTTTTCACCAAGTCTTCATCATTTACCTTTCTAAATTAATCATGTCTTGTTAATCATCACAGTACTATTTCATATAGATTGTTGACAAAACAATGACCTGTATGTAGGTAGATGGTTATCCAACATCGGCACTGTTTGCTATTGCTTCCATAAAACATGAGGAGCAGCAGAAGCTGTCGAAACGACAAGTTCGCCACTAGGTAGCATGGTCCGAGGCAGTATTTCGGCGTATCACATTGTTTGAGTGTGTCTACATTAAGTTTATGAAATTGTTGAGGTTAGAAACACAAAACTAACGTACCTGTATCCGCGTCCATTTTCGCTTTTAGATGTAGAATCCGAACACAATAATGTGCTCCGTTAAACTATTTGAGCAGCATATAAAACAGTGAAACAAATGCCGAATGTTATAAAACACCACAAAACAGGAAATTCGATTATTTCTATGGTATTCTTTCAAGTCAACTTCAATCAAAACGACCCATTATTTTTTGACACCAGTTGGTTGGTTGGTTGACACTGACATCTTGCTACCAGTGTTGCCAACTTTATTTTAACGAAACCACTAACTGTAGTATAGTAACCCACCAGAAAACCACTAAATTTGGCGATCCCTCAAACCACCAAAAAACCACTAACATATTATGCCAGACACATAATACCTAAATATTATTTCAAAAATAAAACAACATTATTGTATTTTTTATTATAAAATTATAGTTTATTTTTGAAAAGTACAAAAAAAAAATCTTAAAGGCAATCATCTTCGGAAGAATCGGCTTCTTCTATGATTTCTTTTGGGTGTACTGTGTTTAGTCATATTCGTTTTACAAAATAAACCAAAACAAGTAAAACATCCAACGTGAACTCCGAACTGCACTGTACGTCGTATTTATATTTTTGTGCATGCATACAAAACAAACATTTTTAATTCAAATCAAACTTGACCCAGATATCATACAAATAAAGTATAATACAGGATGTTAGTGTAAACACCGTTATCCGTGAAACCAGTGGTTTGGTTTCATCTAAAGAACGTAAAATCAATGGAAAACTACAACTTTTTTTTTTTAAAGAAAATCTGTATTTTTCCACAAGAATATTTCACCCTACACGCAAGGGCAACGACCGGCCGCGGCCGGCGGTTGGCGGGGGCGGGCGGGGCGCGCGGGACGTTACATGACCCGCCGTAAGCTGTTTCGCAGCTCTCTCGAATGCGTTTCCATGAGTATCGGGACAGTGACGGTAAAGCTTTTAATGAAAATAAGGTTTTTTTTTTTGTTGTTACTGAGTCATTTATTTTTATATTTAAGTCAACTACCCATGGTTTGAGTGACAACGGTGTATACCCTTGCATACTGTATAATCAAAATTATTAGAAAGAAAGAAAGAAAGAAAGAATAACGTTTATTTTGACACAGTTCGTGAAACACAAAATACAAATAACAAAATAAAAAAAAATAAACAATTTGAAAACAATAGTGTGCGCCTCACGGCTGCGCCAAAAAGGTTCATTTCAGCATTAATGCCAGACAGGTACTGTCTGACGCTGGTTTTCTAATGAACCTTTAGTGAAAAGTGACGGGAAGTACAAACAGTTTCAACATACCCAATAAATATTTTAACCATTAGGTACCTATTAATAAATAAGCTAGTAAAAAAAAGGAATAAAAAAATAAATAATATAAGTAAATACAACAAGAACCGTCTCAGCAAACCCGTTTAGCGATTACATCAATCACTGCGTGCACGGTGCACTCACAATGCGCTACAGGCCGCCGAGCGCGGCGGACAACCCACCGACAGTTAGGTATTTAGTTTGTCGAAGAAAGAAAATACTGTGAGTGAGAGTGAGAAATACTCATAAATATTATTTTAATTTAATGTTTTTCGGGGGTAAGTGAAGTACCCACTTATAACCATAGATGAAGTAGGCACAAGCTTAATAGAAGAAGGTAAGCGTCATTTAATTTTAGTTCAATAAATAATTTTGCTAGGTTGATCAATATTTTAGTTTCGTGTTAGTGTAAAATATCATAATTAGCTCCTTTTTGTTCTAGTTGTCGATTTTTGAAAAAGGGCGGCACCATCTGTACTCAAAAACAAACATCGTTTTCGGGCATCGTCGGCCAGGATTTGATTAATAAAATCGAGGGTTCATGATGCGATCTCGACGCCGGCTGTGCGTCACAGGCGCAAGTAGGCCAGGCATAATGGGTAAGAACGAAAACAACGCGTTATGATTGAATTATTCAAGAAATATTTTTTGCATTGCATTATTCAAGAAATATACAAACTATTTTCGGGGGATCCCCGAAAACAACCACCTTAGTTCTGAGTGTTGCCTACACATAAAAAAATATACACTTATAACGTAAACGTTCGAGTTATGTCCCGAAAATATGTTTATCGTGCTAGTGGTTGAATTTCGTACCTTACCACTAACTGAAGCAGCCAAAGCCACTAGAAAAATCCACTAGCCACTAAAACCAAAATTTGTCCACTAAAAGGTAAGTCTAAACCACCAGATCTAGTGGAAATTCCACTAAGTTGGCAACACTGCTTGCTACTTATTAATTATCTGTGGTTGACACTTGACTTGACACAGGTTGACCAATTGATGACTAATAAATCCATGTCAATGAGGTTGACACAATAATCATTGAAATTCAAGTAGTAGTACCGAACAATTCTTATTATTTTTTTTTATTTAATATCTCTTTTTTTTTTGTGTTTTTCCCTCCTTCGCACTTTTTCTCATTGCACATCTGACATTAGCAGAATTGTCGACATCGGAACCATTGCCATAGATAAAAATAGAATAGAATAATCATTGGGTTACCTCGGTGAAGTTTACCGCACGATTTCATTATTATGAACTTTTGTTAATGCTAATCGTTAGAGAGAGTTAGAGAGAAAAGAAAAGTCGTCAGAGAGTAATTAGTTTTTATGTAAAAACAATTTTAGTTTTTCGTGTGAAGTTTATTTTTTAATCGTTTGCGAATCGTTAGAGAGAGATTGAGAGTTACACAAAATCGTTAGGGAGTTAATATTTTATTTGATATTAAATAATTTCTAAGAGCGTGACGTTAGCCCACCTCTGTAAATTTTGCCCCCGATATAATTATTCTCAACTTTTGTTAATTCTAATCGATAGAGAATCGTTAGAGAGAGTTAGAGAGAAAGGAAAAATCGTTAGAGAGTAATTAGTTTTATTTATCAACGATTTTAATTACTTTTGTGAAATTGGCCCCCATTCCCGCAAAAATGGACGTAGACGTAATTTTTTTTTTTTGTTTAATTTGAGAATCGTTAGAGAGAGATAGAGAGTTAAAAAAATCATTAGAGAGTTATTTTAATTGATATTAAATTATTTCTGAAAACGCGTTTTACCCTAGGACCTGAGCAGGTTAAAATTTAGAAACGTGCCGCCTCGATAGGGATAGGGGTGGGAGGAGAGGAGGGAAGGGTTAGTAGATCCACCCACTCCCTTGCCGGAGATAAAAAAGTTTTTTTAAAATGATTTTTAAATATGACAAATCTGTTATAAGCTGTTATAATCTGTTTTAAGCTGACCACACCAATGGATTATCGCGATAGACGTTAACCGTTGGCGTATGTACTATACCACGACTTACCTCAAGAATTTGTCAACGGCATTTACATTGGCGTTTGACGTTGAGTGATTGATAACTCTGGTGGCAACATTTTAGGCAGATCTGAGAGATTTACCGCAAGAATTATTGCATTGAATGAAGCGGCCACACTTGCGTTTCTCATTGTGCACCGTGAGCGCGAGTAGTACCTTGAGTAGTAGGTACTACTGATACATGACATGATGCAGAGGGACGTTAATAGTTATGAGTGGTAAAGTTGTGTATTTGATCAACGATCATTTAACAGTGATACCTGATAATAATACGAAATATTGTTGGTAGTTTAAATTTGATTTGGTACTTATAGTGCATCATTTATCAAATCATTTATGCTCAAAACACACAAAAGGTGGGTGCTTGTCGGGAGCTGGTCGAGTCGTTTTTAACCCACCGACGGAAAAAGAGGAGTGTTATAAGTTTAATATGTTTATCTTTGTGTCTGTATGTTACATCGTAGCTGCCAAACGGCTGAACCGATTCTGATATATTTTATTTTGTTTGAAAGGTGACTTGATAGAGTGTTCTTAGCTATGATTCAAGAAAATCTGTTCAGCCTTTTGAAAATTATCACCTCTTTTCAAGTTGATGAATGTGAGCATTTTCCACAGGTCACATCGATTCGAAAGGACATGTCCAAAAATGTTTTTTTTATTATTCAATAATTCTAACCAGGATAAGTTAAATACAGGGTGGCCGGAACATTGAAGTCCAAAAAAAAAATTTTGGTCCCTCGTGCCGTGGGGTATCCAAATCAACCCCATGTATGTTCCGCGATTTTTCATAGTTTTCGAGTTATGATTTTTTCGGAATTTTTGACTTAGGAACGAGAAAATGGTATTTTTTTTTTTCTATTGCCTACTTTTTAGAATTTTCCACCTCGCTGTCTTTGAAGGCCAATTTTAGCCAACGTAGCCACATTAAGTACAACTTTTTATTTGATTATGAAAACTGAGAGTCTGACGCATTCTTGAAGCCTTCTTAGGAACCATGAAGTCACCTGTTTAGATTTTTAATTTGAAGTTGAAAATTTAAATCATAATTCACCGAACATAAATCTATCAATTTATGTTCGAAAACTCGAAAACTAAGAAAATTCGCGGAACATACATATAACATGGGGGTGATTCGGATACCCCACGACAAGAGGGACCAAAATGGAACCCTGAAAGAGGCACCCTGTATATTTGGATAGACATCCCAAAAAGTAGTAGCTCTAACTAAAAAAACTAGAAAAATCGTTTTTTAATTTAGTGTTAATTTACTCCTAAAACGAACAAACATCCCAGAAAATAACACTTTTTAAAATTGACACATGGTATGTCATTACAGTCAATCAATATTTTGTTGTAAAGAATATGACAATGCAAACAGAAAATCTAATCAAGTTATTTACTTTATGTACCATAATATGAAATGGGATATTTTCAGTCAAAAATGTGTAGCATAATTCTTTTAGACCTCTCTTTAGATTATAGCTACTAGGAATATATAAGTGCAAGAAGTGCATGTTTCAGCATAGTCCATGGGCTTAGCAGGAGTAAAATGATAATAGAGAACCAGTTAACCACTCGACCTACCTACTGATCAAGAATATTTTTTTTAATTACGATGGAGAATTCCTGTTTTATGACTTAGAATCGAGATCGGAAGTGGAAGATGATATTTATAAACGGAATAATATGCTTTGAATGCAAGTGTTACAGATTTTTTATGAAATAAAACTTTTTTGTTTAGTTTTAAATAATGATTTATTGATTTTCTTCATTTTCAATGTCTTCTCTTATTAAAATACTGTCGAGAAACTGAGCAGGTGGAGATATGTAATTTTGATGCCGGCCCATCCAAGATACCAGACAATAATGAAATACACTCTATAACTATAGTGGCATGAGTCCTCTGATAAAACCTGTTTCATGTGATGACGAAATGCCTGATATCTTCACTAACTTCTAGGTACAGTAAAAGTACCGTTCTGCCGAATATGTTGCCCATAATAAGAGCGAGCCTGTTTAATCTAAAACGCGTTCTCAGAAATAATTTAATATGAATTAAAACATTAACTCTCTAATGATTTTTTTAACTCTCTATCTCTCTGTAACGATTCTCAAACTATACAAAAAAAAATACTTCTACGTCCATTTTTGCGGGAATGGGGGCCAATTTCACAAAAGTAATTAAAATCGTTGATAAATAAAACTAATTACTCTATAAAGATTTTTCTTTTCTCTCTAACTCTCTCTAACGATTAGCACTAACAAAAGTTGAGAATAATTATATCGGGGGCAAAATTCACAGAGGTGGGCTAACGTCACGCTCTTAGAAATTATTTAATATCAAATAAAATATTAACTCTCTAACGATTTTGTGTAACTCTCAATCTTTCTCTAACGATTTGCAAACGATTAAAAAAATTATATTACGTCTAAGTCCATTTTTACGGGAAGGGAGGCCAACTTCACACGAAAAATCAAAATTGTTTTTACATAAAAACTAATTACTCTCTAACGATTTTTCTTTTCTCTCTAACTCTCTCTAACGATTAGCATTAACAAAAGTTCATAATAATGAAATCGTGCGGCTAAATTCGCGGAGGTGCCTAGATAGCTAATGTAGAACCCAACTCAACCGGCACGGCATTCGTCAACTTACAAACTATGTATTTGTGAATCATGTCGATTGTTGTAAAAGGGGTGATAGACGTGAGAGCAAGTCCGCGTACTTATGGCTCGGCGAGCTTACTCGCCCGTGTGTCATGCTAAGTACGCGGACATTAAAACCGCTGAGTAAGTTCGTCGGCTATCCAACAGGTTTGAAATTTTGCTCGAAGCCCGCCTTGCCTAGTCGTCCGCGTACTTTAATTACGCACGTCTGTCATCGATGGCGAGCCGAGTAAGGTCGCGAATTTACAGACCGCGTACTTTAAGTACGCACGTTTATCACCCACTTTAGATTATTAATATGAGACACCATATACACCTCGGTGAAGTTAGCCGCACGATTTCATTATTATGAACTTTTGTTAGTGCTAATCGTTAGAGAATCGTTAGAGAGGGTTAGGGAGAAAAGAAAAATCGTTAGAGAGTAATTAGTTTTTATGTAAAAACAATTTTAATTTTTCGTGTGAAGTTGGCCCCCCTTCCCGCAAAAATGGACTTAGACGTAATTTTATTTTTTTAATCGTTTGCGAATCGTTAAAGAGAGATTGAGAGTTACACAAAATTGTTAGAGAGTTAATATTTTATTTGATATTAAATAATTTCTAAGAGCGTGACGTTAGCCCACCTCTGTGAATTTTGCCCCCGATATAATTATTCTCAACTTTTGTTAATGCTAATCGTTAGAAAATCGTTAGAGAGAGTTAGAGAGAAAATAAAAATCGTTAGAGAGTAATTAGTTTTATTTATCAACGATTTTAATTACTTTTGTGACATTGGCCCCCATTCCCGCAAAAATGGACGTAGACGTAATTTTTTTTTTTAATATGTTGAGTGTCGTTAGAGAGAGATAGAGAGTTAAAAAAAATCATTCGAGAGTTAATATTTTAATTGATATTAAATTATTGCGGAGAACGCGTTTTACCCTAGGACCTGAGCAGGTTAAAATTTAGAAACGTCCCGCCTCGATAGGGGATAGGGGGGGAGGAGAGGGGGAATGGTTAGTAGATCCCCCCACTCCCCCCTGCCGGAGATACAAAGTTTTTTTTTAATATGACAAATCTCTTATATGCTGGGGCCACACCAACGGATTATCGCGATAGACGTTAACCGTTTGTGTACTACACTACGACTTACCTCGAGAATTTGTCAACGGTATTTACATTGGCGTTTGACGTTGGGTGATTGATAAGAGGTCAAAGAGATTTACCGCGAGAATTATTGCATTGAATGAAGCGGCCACACTTACGTTTCTCTTTGTTCACCGTGAGCGCGACGCAAGTAGTACCGTGAGTAGTAGGTACTACTGATACATGACATGATGCAGAGGGACGTTATAGTTATGAGTGGTAAAGTCGTGTATTTGATTAACGATCATTTAACAGTGATACCTGATAAGAATACGAAATATTGTTGGTATGATTTATGCTCAAAACAGACAAAAGGTGGGTGCTTGTCGGGAGCTGGTCGGGTCTTTTTTAACCCACCGACGGAAAAAGAGGAGTGTTATAAGTTTAACGTATGTGTCTGTATGTTACATCGTAGCTGCCAAACGGCTGAACCGATTCTGATATTTTTTATTTTGTTTGAAAGGTGACTTGATAGAGTGTTCTTAGCTATGATTCAAGAAAATCGGTTCAGCCGTTTGAAGATTATCAGCTCTTTTTCAGGTTGATGAATGGATGTGAGCATCTTCCACAGGTCACATCGATTCGAAAGGACATGTCCAAAAATGGTTTTTTATTATTCAATAATTCTAACCAGGATAAGTTAAATATATTTGGATAGACATCCCAAAAAGTAGTAGCTCTAACTGTATCATGCATTTTTAAGGATTACCTTATTATATTAATTATATTAGATATTTTGAGAAAAATCGCTTTTTAACTTATTTATTTATTTTATTCTTGTGTACACACAGTAAAAAAATACAAAATAGATACGACATAGTTAAAATATGAGTACAAAGGTACTGCTTATTTCTTAGGAAATAATTAATTTAGTGTTAGTTTACTCCTAAAACGAACAAACTTTTCTAATTATCTAGGCTAATAAAGTGAACACACCCCAGAAAATAACAAACTTTTCAAAATTGACACATGGTACTGTCATTACAGTCAATCAATATTTTGTTGTAAAGATTATGACAATGCAAACAAAAATTCTAATCAAGTTATTTACTTTATGTACCATATTCTGAAATAAGATGAAATGGGATATTTTCAGTCAAAAATGTGTAGCATAATTCTTTTAGATTATAGCTACTAGGAATCTATAAGTGCAAGAAGTGCATGTTTCAGCATAGTCCACAGGCTTAGCAGGAGTAAAATGATAATAGTACCTACCTACTGATCAAGATTTTTTTTTTAATTACGATGGAGAATTCCTGTTTTATGACTTAAAATCGAGATCTGAAGTGGATGAAAAGCCTTTCGACAATATTATGATATTTAAAACTGAATAATATGCTTTGAATGCAAGTGTTACAGATTTTTTATGAAATAAAACTTTTTTTTTAGTATTAAATAATGATTTTCTTCATTTTCAATGTCTTCTCTTAATAAAATACTCGAGAAACTGAGCAGGTGGAGATATATAATTTTGATGCCGGCCCATCCAAGATACCAGACAATAATGTAATACACTCTATAACTATAGTGGTGTGAGTCCTCTGATCAAAGCTGTCTCATGTGATGACGAAATGCCTGGTATCTTCACTAACTTCTAGGTACAGTAAAAGTAACGTTCGGCTGAATATGTTGTCCATAATAAGAGCGAGCCTGTTTAATCTAAAACGCGTTCTCAGAAATATAATAATTTAATATCAATTAAAATATTAACTCTCTAATGATGTTTTTTAACTCTCTATCTCTCTCTAACGATTCTCAAATGATAAAAATAAAAAAATTACATCTACGTCCATTTTTGCGGGAATGGGGGCCAATTTCACAAAAGTAATTAAAATCGTTGATAAATAAAACTAATTACTCTCTAACGATTATTCTTTACTCTCTAACTCTCTCTAACGACTCTCTAACCATTAGCATTACCAAAAGTTGAGAATAATTATATCGGGGGCAAAATTCACAGAGGTGGGCTAATGTCACGCTCTCAGAAATTATTTAATATCAAATAAAATATTAACTCTCTAACGATTTTATGTAACTCTCAATCTCTCTCTAACGATTCGCAAACGATTAAAAAAATAAAATTACGTCTAAGTCCATTTTTGCGGGAAGGGGGGCCAACTTCACACGAAAAATTAAAATTGTTTTTACATAAAAACTAATTACTCTCTAAAGATTTTTCTTTTCTCTCTAACCCTCTCTAACGATTCTCTAACGATTAGCATTAACATAAGTTCATAATAATGAAATCGTTCGGCTAAATTCACGGAGGTACCATATACATTATACATGGAACTTTTTCAACAGAATAAAAAAAGAAAACGTTTCATTTCGTTTTTGCCATTTTGGTTTTTGCCATCGACTTCCGAAATTAAGATTATCATTTTGCAGTGTTTTTTTTTTAAGCGTCAAGTAGTCATTCTACGGTTGATAGACTCAAACTCAAACTCAAATTATATATTGCATTCATGTGTACACAGCTGTTACATCGATAAATAAAGTAAGATCCTAAATGACACCCGGTTAGGGCACGGCAACATAAAAGTTTGGTCAAAACAAGCATCCAGTGAGACGTGCGAGCAAGTAAGCATACATATGGCTCGGCGAGCTTACTCGCCCGTCTGTCATCGCCGCGAGCCGCGAACCGCGAGCCAATTTGACAATTAAATTCTGAGAAAGCTTCACGTGTGTCACCGACGGCGAGCCAAGTAAGGTTGCGAACTTAAAGACCGCGTACTTTAAGTACGCACGTTTATCACCCACTATAATGAGTAGTTCCGATGGCCATCTGTGGTCTTATCATCAGTTTCACTTCACCAAATGTTGCTTTCCGAGAGCAACTGCACGAGATACCATGAAAAATACCCAAATCGCTTTAGTTGTGCTTATAATATTTGAAGAGTTGCCTAGATCTCTCCTTGAAAGTTGTTAAAAAAAGATTTCGTGTGTGATATGATACTTACACCTTATTTATGTATAAGGTGTATCTATTCATACACGAAATATTTTAAGAGGTTATTCAAATTCAAATTCAAATCTTTATTTCAGACCAAGAGATCCATATAGTGTTAATATGAACTCAGCCTATGTTAGTACAACATAATAACTTAAAGATATGATATATGTAACTTATAAACTAGTTGGCTACATGAACATGTCTGCCAGCCCAGAGCCTGATAAATGGTCCATCGACCTTGTCCGCCAGTGTAGCTAAAATGTTGTTAGGGCTACCCCTGAATCGCCGCAACATCGAAGCACACCGTTTGCGTATGATGGCATGAAAGTCATCTACTCGAGCTACCGCAAACATGCCCGATGCACTGCAAAACCGAGGCAGCCCCAACAAAATCCTCAGCGAATTATTATACTGAACGCGCAGAGCGTTGTAAGCCTTCTGCGTATACCTAACCCACAAGTGGCCACAAGCTGCACGAGTATTGTACTCATCACTATGAATAACTTTCACTGTGGGAACAATTCGATTTTAGGGTCGTTCCCATAGTTAAAGGACCATGGGAAGAAACGTCCCCACCCACCAACACGCTTGAGACTAGTGTCATTCGAAGCGTCTGGTGGGTTCGATACTTTTTTACTATGGCGACATTTTTCAAAAATGTGGGGTTTTCCTGGAATATTACTTTTTTTATTCAATATTAGCATTATTTTACATTTATATATTTTCTTAGTTTGCACTTAAGAGGCATAGAATATAGCGACCTAAATATGGTTCTCATTCATGACAACCTTTCTTTTTATCAGGGACCATTTTTTTTTCTCTGATACCTTTTTTTAAAGTTAGGTTCGGTTAGGTTATGTTTGGTAAGGATAGGTAATTATAGCTTAGGTTAGGTTAGCTAACCGAAAAGTTTAGGTTAGGTTAGGTTAGCTAACCGAAAAGGTTAGGTTAGGTTAGCTTCTGTGCGCTGTCAACGCGGCTCTACGTGGGAATCGTGCGATCGATGGCCCTTTACGGGGCTCCGATCTGGGCGGCTGACCTGACGGCCGGTAGTATCGCAGTCCTGCGCAAGCCGCAGAGAGCGATGGCCGTCAGAGTCATCAGGGGGTATCGCACGATCTCCTACGAGGCGGCTTGTGCACTGGCCGGATCCCCGCCCTGGAACCTCGAGGCGAAAGTACTCGCGTCATCGTATCGGTGGCGCGAGGAAGCGAGAGTGCGGGGTGAGCAACCGATGCAGCGACACATAGAGCTGCATCGGTCTCAGCTTCGCGAGGTCTTGGTGGCGGAATGGCGGGACAGGCTTTCACGCCCTACCGCCGGCCTCGACATCATCGAGGCGGTCCGGCCGGTGCTCGAGCGCTGGCTCGGGAGGAGGCACGGCTCCCTGTCGTTTCGGGTGACGCAGGTGCTCTCGGGGCATGGTTGCTTCGGGAAGTACCTGTGTCGCATAAACAGCGGACGGAGCCGGACGCTCGGTGTCACCACTGCGTCGACTGCCGGGAGGACACGGCGCGGCATACGCTGGCAGAGTGTGCCGCTTGGGAGGAGCCGCGCCATGCCCTCATCTCAGAAGAAGGCAGTGACTTGTCGCTGCCGGCCGTAGTAGAGTCGATGGTCGGCAGCGAGGAGTCCTGGGACGCAGTGGTTTCCTTCCGTGAGACAGTCGTCTCGCAGAAGGTGGCTGCGGAAAGGGAGAGGGAGATCTCTTCCACTCACCCGGCCCGCAGCAGGCGCACCGGGCTTCGGCGGAGGGCGGTAAACGCCCTCTTCCAGCCCCCCTAAATGGGTCCAGTGACGACGGACTCGGGGACGTCTGTCGCCCCCTACACATCAGGACCCGAGGTGGCGGTGCGTAGTGTTCCACGCGCGCCCCTCTTAGACGTCACGGGGGGAGTCAAACACCTCACTCCTCGGGTCACGGGGGGGCCCCTGACCCGAGGAGTCCCGCAATGGCGGGCCAGTCTGGGGTTGCGGAAGATTTTTACGTTCCCGTGACCCCCGGCGAAGGTGTGAGCTGGAACACTGGGGTGGTTTTTAGTCAGTAAGAGTCTGACAGACCCCTCCGCCCGCCCCAGGGCAGAGGTCATCCATGAGGATTTAAAAAAAAATAGGTTAGGTTAGCCGTTTTTTTTTAAGTTTTTTGTAAAATTATCCAATCACAAGAATACACAAATGCTGTTCATCATTGAGGCGTTCCATTTGACCTTCAAAATCCAAGATCAAATTATCACTGTTAGGTTAGGTGAGGTTAGGTTATGTTTGGCAAGGATAGGCAATTGTAGCTTAGGTTAGGTTAGCTAACAGAAAAGTTTTTTGTTATTACAAAAAAACCCCATTGATTTTGCAATGGAGCAAGACAGTAAGTCTTTCTCGGGATCCCTAAAAACATATTGACACGTATCCTATGACTGTTGGAGGGTGGGGACGGAGTCCATACAAAATCCCCCATGGTCCTTTGTGATACGCTTGCGAATCATATTTTTGGATCAACATACAATCTGATTCCTACTGGCCAGGAAATTGCAGAAACGTAAAAAAAAAAGAATTTCGCGGGCGACCTTGAAGCTTTCTGGAAGGATGGATGGATGGATGTTTGTTACTCTTTCACGTAAAAACTACTTAATGGATTGGATTAACACATAGGATACTTTTTATCCCGATATTCCCACGGGATCGAGACTTACGCGGGAGAAACCGCGGGGCGCAGGTAGTTAACTTAATAAACGTAACAAGTGCCTCGAGGTAAAGAAAACAGACTTAGCTCTCAAGGGAGCATCCCGAGCATCACTTAAACGGGTGATAGACATGCGAGCAAGTCCGCGTACTTATGGCTCGGCGAGCTTACTTGCCCGTGTGTCATGCTAAGTACATACGTAGAGTAGTCTGTGCTAAGTACGCAGACTGTAAAACCGCTGAGTAAGTTCGTCGGCGATCCAATAATGAAATTTTGAGCAAGCTTCACGTGTGTCACCGACGGCGAGCTGAGTAAGGTCGCGAACTTAAAAACCGCGTACTTTCATTAAGTACGCACTACGCACGTCTATCACCCACTATACTTACACGAATCTTCTATACATATAATAATAATAATAATAATACATATAATAAAATCGTAAACATTCCGTGTCTGTACATTTAAGATTTTTGCCAAAAAAGTACTGGATGACGCGAGAAATAAGTAATAGAAAGTAAAAAAATATTTTTTGTTCGTTTGTGGGCGCATCACGTAAAAGCCACCCATTGGATTCAAAATCGAATTACTGAAAGATAAGAAGCTTTATTGTGAGTAACATTTAGCGTTTATTTCATCAAAATCGACCTACAGAATCAAAAGATATTCAAATTTAAACATTTTGTTAGAAACCTCATAGCGCCACGTGACGCGTCGAGATACGCGTGCCCGGTGGGATTGTTGCGGGGCGGTGTGGCGCGGGGGAAAGCGTACCTATAGGAATATAAGCGAACAGCCTGTCCCTTGCTGTCCTTCCCCAGCGATGCCCTAAGCTGAGGTACATACCCCACAGGGGGTGCGTGTAGACGCTTAGTTTATAAGTTGTTAGCCCTGTGTGGAGGCCTTCATTTATTGAAGCAGTCCGGCTAAGCAGCCGACATCCTCGGAGATGGTAACATGCGATATGCCAAATATACGACTTCGGGCAGACGCATGAGGGCAGATATCTAGAGAGTACACAGCGGAAATAAATTATAATGCATAAGAACTAGCTGAAATATTGCAGAATGATCTCACAAAGACGGTGGAACAACGTAGAATATTCGAGCGAGTATGTCAAAGCGTAGCTATTGATTTGGGCCTGCCAGGGTTACGGGTAAGTCCGAAAGGGATACCGGGACCGAGGTGGGTTTAAGTCAGTAAAAGTCTGACATGCCCTTCCGCTCCGCCCAGAACACTCAAAAAAAAAAAAAATTTTGGGCGAAATCCTGTTTTTAGATGCACCCATCTTGGCCCAAATACGAAATTAATGCAAAATTGTTCGCGTTATTGCCTCATAAAGCATAGCAGCTACATTGTTACCTGGAGGGACAACCGCCCATATAATGTTTAAAATACCAATTGACTTGGAAAATACGGAAAGCCCAGTTTACAATATTTTTTACGTGATTGCTGCTTACTTAGTAATATGGAATGACTGACATACAGCACCGCGCACCGCCGCGGTAGGCAGTCTCTAGCCTGATAATTCCCCATTTAATTTTAAACGCGTACGCGTATCTGCTAGCCTTTTCCCAACTATGATGTGGTCGGCTTCCAGTCTAACCGCATGCTGCTGAATACCAGTATTTTACATGGAGCGACTGCCTATTTGAACTAACCGAGTAACTGGGTAAACCGATACCCCTTGGTAAGACTGGTTGTCAGACTTTCGGGCTTCTGACGACCCGTAACGACTGTTAAAGATCCACGAATAACAGCTGGGACCAAAGGCTAAACCTACTTTCCGAGGCACGGAGGAGTCTCAGTGTGTAAAGATGGTCACCCACCCACGGACCAACCCCGCAAAGTGTAGCTTAACCTGTTGGATCGACCGGTACGGCAGTTATTACTTAGCCACGGGCTTAACTTAACTTAACTTAAAGAACATGTTGCGTTTTATAATAACAGGCTGAGATAGATATTATTATAAGTGCACGCGGACGAAGTGGCGGGCACAGCTAGTTTCTCCATAAAAGTCTTGGTAAAAGGTTTCAAACTAGTCGCGACGAAATATCGAGATTCCAATTTTTTTTCTCGGAGAGCTTTCTTCTTCAGTTTTCGTCTTTTAACACCTTCGGTAAAAAAAAAAAAAAAAAAAATATATACAGTATGCAAGGGTAAACACCGTTGTCACTCAAACCATGGGTAGTTGACTTAAATATAAAAATAAATGACCCAGTAACAACAAAAAAAAAACCTTATTTTCATTAAAAGATTTTAAAAAGTAAATATCCGTCACTGTCCCGATTCTCATGGATACGCGTTTGAAAGAGCTGCGAAACAGCTGACGACCGGTCATGTAAAGTCCCGCGCGCCCCGCCCGCCCCCGCCAACCGCCGGCCGCGGCCAGTCGTTGCCCTTGCCTGTAGGGTGAAATATTCTTGTGGAAAAATGTAGATTTTCTTTAAGAAAATAAAGTTGTATTTTTCCATTGATTTTACGTTCTATAAATGAAACCAAACCACTGGTTTCAAGGATAACGGTGCTTACACTAACACCCTGTATATCCTTTTAAATTGGGTTTTGAATTTTCGGTTTTTGGCACCGACTTCCGAAATTAAAGTTTTTTCAATTTATAGTGTTTTTTTTTGGAAGTCGGTTGTTTTTTTTTTCACACTTGTAGTTTTTTTTTACACATGACGTACTATCACCTATAAAATTGCATGGATACCTTATTGTCTATTATCCTATTATCCAATGAACGTTTGTGATCAGGTTTTCAAAAATCAAACTAGATGGCGTTGGTTTCGATACAACTATGACTAAGTAATTTGCGAAACGCACGAGTCTGGCAAACGAAAGTTGAACCTGAAAACACGCGCGAAATTAAAAAAAACAAGACTGTTTATCCCTGCACATGGTGCAAGAACACGTGTTCATAATTGAAACTTAATTTCATTTAAATAAAATAAAAATTCAAGTATCAACACGTCATATCGCACTATGTACAGGGATAAACAGTCTTGTTTTTTTAAATTTCGCGCGTATTTTCAGGATCAACTTTCGTTTGCCAGACTCTAATACATTTATCTAAATTATTTATGTAAGCTTTAGTGCAGAATAACATTTACTAGCATACGTAGCTGAAATGATATTCATAACAAAAGAAACCGATATAAATATATTAATTATGCTAACTAGGAACGTGGGTATTTTTATTCGAGTTGGTAGTTAGGGTACTTAGCAGCAGGAAAAAGAACAGTCATCGCAGGTAAACAGGCTCGCCAGTCAAAAAGGAACTAAGTATAAAGCCTCTCCCCCACCGGAGCGTTTTTATCGCGTGATAATATCGTAAGCGTTATTGCGATATCTGTTTTCAGTATTAAATGCCACAATATGAGTAGGGCGCGCGTTTCTCCATCCTGCGATATTCCGATAAGTGTTCTTAGAACATTTTGTATAAGGACGGCTGAGATCTTACACTCACCTGCGTTATTATCGCGCGATAAAGACGCGGAAACTCGTTAGAAATATCGCACCATAAAAACGCAGCGGTGGGGGAGAGGCTTTATAGTTATTTTTTGTGTGCAAGGAGCCGGGACGCATTATGGCAATAGGTAACGGTTGCGTTATTATCGCATGATAAAAACGAGCCGGTGGGGAAGAGGCTTTAAAAAATAAAGTTGTTTATATCTTACAGTTTATTATTCTTTAATAGTCAGTTTATTAATTATCGTCTAAAATTATAATATTATATTTTCTTACTTCCTAATGAGACCATAGCTTAAGTATTCGTTTCCAAAATCGGAAAGAGGATTGAAGCTTATGTAATCTCAATAAAAACAAACTGGAGACCAGATTAATTTTATCACAAACGTCACACGGATTAAATAGGTAGGCTAAAAATTACAAAATTGCACAAAAAACATATACGTAAAATGGTTAGTAGGTAACATAAAAAACTAAAAATGATGTTGTGTTTGAATTTGAATAGATTATACATACATAACCAGTCTCCAGTTAATATCTATACTAATATTATAAAGCTGAAGAGTTTGTTTGTTTGTTTGTTTATTTGAACGCGCTAATCTCAGGAACTACTCGTTGGAATTGAAAAATTATTTCTGTGTTGGATAGTCCATTTATCAAGGAAGGCTAAAGCATATATAACATCACGCTACGACTAATAGCAGCGGAGCATAAATGAAATATGTTGCAAAAACGGGAAAAAATATTCCTTTTTGAGAGCTTTCGTTGCGTGCGCTGCTTAAACGGCTTATGTTACGTAAATATCATATTTGATGGAATTGTTCCTCTTTAAAGGTTCCAAAAAAAAGTCCGCGACAGCATATGTCTATCTTTTAAGATTGACTCACTATAACCTTTTTTTATGGTAATCAAAGTTCAAAATTAATGCATTATTTGCGAAGGAGTTTTATCAACATATTCTTATTCAAATAAATAGTTTTAACATCAAGGGTATTTACGTAGCAGTAAAATACTTTTTAATTCATTCGAATCGCACATTTAATTTCGAAGTTATCACGAGTATAAAGATACAATACGCGAACGTTCGACGCTGGCGCCGCGACGTCCCTACTCTAGAGAGGAGAGGATGGGCACACGGGTAGACCATGGCCTGGAATAGGACATAGGATACGTTTTATCCCTATTCCCACGGGATCGAGACCTACGCGGGTGAAACCGCGGGGCACAGCTAGTCTTCTATCTATTCTATCTATCTTCTTCTATCTATACATATAATAAAATCGTAAACATTCCGTGTCTGTACATTAAAGATTTTTGCCAAAAAAGTACTGAATGACGCGAGAAATAAGTAATAGAAAGTAAAAAAATATTTTTTGACATTTTTGTCTGTTTGTTTGTTCGTTTGTGGGCGCATCACGTAAAAGCCACTCATTGGATTCAAAATCGAATTACTGAAAGATAAGAAGCTTTATTGTGAGTAACATTTAGCGTTTATTTCATCAAAATCGACCTACAGAATCAAAAGATATTCAAATTTAAACATTTTGTTAGAAACCTCATAGAGCCACGTGACGCGTCGAGATACGCGGGCCCGGTGGGATTGTTGCGGGGCGGTGTGGCGCGGGGGAAAGCGTACCTATAGGAATATAAGCGAACAGCCTGTCCCTTGCTGTCCTTCCCCAGCGATGCCCTAAGCTGAGGTACATACCCCACAGGGGGTGCGTGTAGACGCTTAGTTTATAAGTTGTTTGCCCTGTGTGGAGGCCTTCATTTATTGAAGCAGTCCGGCTAAGCAGCCGACATCCTCGGAGATGGGGTAACATGCGATATGCCAAATATACGACTTCGGGCAGACGCATGAGGGCAGATATCTAGAGAGTACACAGCGGAAATAAATTATAATGCATAGGAACTAGCTGAAATATTGCAGAACGATCTCACAAAGACGGTGGAACAACGTAGAATATTCGAGCGAGTATGTCAAAGCGTAGCTATTGATTTGGGCCTGCCAGGGTTGCGGGTAAGTCCGAAAGGGATACCGGGACCTTGGCAACAGGCAACTGAAGGAACACAGGTGGGTTTAAGTCAGTAAAAGTCTGACACGCCCTTCCGCTCCGCCCAGAACGGGAGAAGTCACTTGATGATTTACCATATTCAAAAAAAAAAAATTTTTGGGGGAAATCCTGTTTATAGATGCCCCCATCTTGGCCCAAATACGAAATTAATGCAAAATTGCTCGCGTTATTGCCTCATAGAGCATAGCAGCTACATTGTTACCTGAAGGGACAACCGCCCATATAATGTTTAAAATACCAATTGACTTGGAAAATACGGAAAGCCCAGTTTACAATATTTTTTACATGATTGCTGCTTACTTAGTAATATGGAATGACTGCACAATGGCAAACCGTAAGGCGATTAACACACAGCACCGCGCACCGCTGCGGTAGGCAGTCTCATGTCGCACTGGCCTCTATTAAATCCGCGGATGCCTAACACACGTACACCGCCCGACCGCGCGGTCGAACTGATAAAGACCGCGACGGTGCGCGGTGCCGTGTGTAAACCGCCTTGCACACGTACACCGCCCGACCGCGCGGTCGAGCTGGTAGAGTCCGCGGCGGTGCGCGGTGGCGTGTGTTAGGGTGCGTTTCCACTGAAGCGGAGACGAGCGGAGCTGAGCGGAGACCTGCAGGAATCGACCAATCACAATGGTTGAAATCCATATCGCGTCTCTCGTCTCGTTTGTGATTGGAAGATTCCTGCACGTCTCGGCTCAGCTCCGCTCGACTCCGCTTCAGTGGAAACGCACCCTAAATCGATAAAGCAGTTGAAGCGGTGCGGTGTACAGTCATGAGCACTAATATGTATACACTTAGCAACTTTTAAAAGTGATTTTCTCCTACTGTATTGATTGTAATTTTATGATATAACGAACATAGTATTTTTGAACCCCTATTATTATGAAATAGGTATCATCTCAAAGTTAAAATCGTTATTCCACGAGAAAAACGTTATTGAATTTTGCTGACTGTATACATATTTTTGCTCGTGACTGTACAGAATTTTGCGAGATATTAGACAAGACGATCGGCTCATGAGTGGCGTCGCAATGCTCTTCAGGGGTGATTCTGGACAGACATTCCAGTAAAACCTCGATCTTACCTGAAAATATATGTAATACTGTTCCATCACTGCAGGACCTTATGTCATATGTGTATCATATGATCAAATTCATAGGTATGCGAAAGCGAAATTCTGACACATCGCAACGATCAAGCCACAGCAATTATGTAATGTAACGGTACCAGAGAGAAAGTCAAGATTTTACCACCAAACGTTATTTAAGCAGAGATTTTGACAGGTTACGGCACAGGAGATAGCGTTTTCATACGTCGAATTCCTCTAGCTCCTGATAATTCTCCATTTAATTTTAAACGCGTACGTGTATCTGCTAGCCTTTTCCCAACTATGTTGTGGTCAGCTTCCAGTCCAACCGGATGCTGCTGAATACCAGTATTTTACATGGAGCGACTGCCTATCTGAACTAACCGAGTAACTGGGTAAATCGATACCCCTTGGTAAGACTGGTTGTCGGGCTTCTGACGACCCGTAACGACTGTTAAAGATCCACGAATAACAGCTGGGACCAATGGCTTAACGTACTTTCCGAGGCACGGAGGAGTCTCGGTGTGTAAAAATGGTCACCCACCCACGGACCAACCCGGAAAGTGTAGCTTAACCTGTTGGATCGACCGGTACGGCAGTTATTACTTAGCCACGGGCTTAACTTAACCGAACTTAAAGAACATGTTGCGTTTTATAATAACAGGCTGAGATAGATATTAATATAAGTGCACGCGGACGAAGTGGCGGGCACAGCTAGTAAATAATAAGTACTAAGTAAAATAATAATTAAGTATAATTATTTTTTACAAATTTTATATGCGGTAATTCTTCCCTTGGATACACATTTCGAACGGTAGGCAACATAGTTTCCTCCAGCACTTCTACATAATTTGCACTATTGCTTGACTTGGTAGTCTGACTAGTTCTCCCGTAGTAGTCTGACCAGTTCTTTCTTCATACTCCCGTAGCATGGTTTGATGCTGCAATGTTTATAAGTCGTGGTCTACCAGTTCTTTGATGGTGTTGCAAAGAACCCTCCACTACAAATAGTCGTACCCATAGACAACTGTTTTTCTCTGCAACAATAAAACAGAAATATTTATTAGCCAATAATATTTATTATGTAGCATCACTTCGTGTACAATAATTTTAAGTTATTTTAATAAAGATATGTATGTTTAGGTGGTATTTATCTATGGGCCTGAATCGCCTGAAATAAATAAATAAAAAATAATGGAGTTTTTTATATAAAAGTGTAATATAGTAGTTTTAACTACTTACGTTTACACCGGTGTCTCTGGGTATTTCTGACAAGTTTTTGCCTTGATTATGCAAATAAATTATTTCAGCTTAATAACTATTATAATGTTACTCATTTTAGTGAATTATGTAATTCGCCTGATTAAAAATAAAAACTAAAAAACAAAAGGCACTCGAACGAGTAACCAAAATGAACTTAGCGAACGTAAGTGTATGTACTACTTGTAACAATGTTAGGACTATTGTAATATCGTATACTTTTACAATCTTTGTGAATATGTGAGCACCATGTATCTGGTAATTAATTTATTCATTATTGTTCCATTTATAATTCTTTTTACCTTTTGTGGTACAGTAATCTTATTATAGATGCATCGTCTTCACATATAATTATATAATTAATGTATACAAAATATTGTAAAACATTTTTAAAAGAGTAACGGTGGAGTTTCTTGCCCATTCTTCTCCATACGAAAACTACCTTTTGGAAGGGGCAACTAGAATCAATTCTATTTCTTTGTTTGACGTTCAAAAGTGCCATATTATGTGCCTATTTGAAATAAATTATTTGACTTTGACTTTGACTTTGAACGATCAATTGAGCTTATTATAGTCATAACTCTTCGATCTAAGTATTATTATTTTATACTTACTACCTACCAATTGTTTATAAATCCATATTCAACCTACCGTCTCAAGTTTGAAAACTAAAACTTAGATACTTAAAAATTTATAATCAATTTTAACATAGTTAATAGTTAGGAACAATTTTCTTTAAAATAAAATATTATTAAAAGAAATTACAAAAATATTTTTATAACTTATGACAAAGCAACGCCATCTTGTAACAGCATAATACGTTTCGTTAGTCGATAACTGATTTTACGGTAGATGGCGTCATTTTTCGCTTCACACGATTTCTTTCTGTAGGTACTATCCATGCAGTTTTGCTTCCGACTGTACATGGCGTTAGATCCTTTGTCAATGTCATCCATCCATCAATCGTAAGTCAGCTGCACCTATATATAAAAGTATAAAAGTACTCTGTGGTCAGCTGACCCAGACAGATGTCAGAAACAGAATTCAGAATTTGACATTGACAATTTGTTCAGTGTGTTGATTGAAGTGAAGTTGAAATCGAGGCTATTGTAGTAAACAAAAATACGATTCTTTTTTTTTATTATTGTGAATTATATGAATAATGGACGACGACAATAAATTGCCCTTGAAGCGAGTGGAGTTCTCATTGACAAAGTTCAACGATGTGGCAATTCCTCATCATTTAGATTTGCTGCGACAACATAAGGCGAATATTATCAAGGTAACGTCTTGCTCTATTTCTATACCCTTTGTTTAGCTGGAGTAGATGATGGGACTGTGCCTCTGCGGTATCAGTCCATGGCCTCACATGTTTGCAAAACGTATAAATTAGTGCGTAATAGATAAATCGGCGTAGTACATGAAACATTAACAAAATATTTAATTAAAAATTGGCCACTGATAGGAAATACCTCTGTGACGAGTTTGGCTCGCGTAAGTTTGAATGATTGTCTGAGATAGTTCATGGGTATTTTCGAGATCTGTTTTAATCCTGTCCCTGAAATTTTGAATTTCTAATTCTGCAATCTTTTAATATAATATTAAGTTAGTTAGGTTTCGACGAAGGCATTGGTTTACGTTCGTTGTACCACAAATTACTCAAAATTTTAGTGTTATACGAAATTATAATATTGTTTCATTTCTGTTATAGAACTTTTGTTGTGATGTGATTACGGGTTCTATAGTGTAATTAAATTAAATGTTCATTGGTTAGTTCACAATGAGTTTAATAAATGTACTATAACTAAACACGGTACAATAAGTAAGATTATGATGATTATAATTTGACGCACAAGTGATGCGATTAGTGATAAGTGTCCTACTTTGACGGCTAGTGACCGAATACTGAACCCTGAGTTCGAAGTAAGGGACGTGTGAGTCGTGTGACGTCATAGGTACTTGAGTTCACAAGTTCGTCTGCATGTGTGGGTTACATACCACTACATGTCCTCCCCCCTTTGATAAAACAATAATAATGACTATCAAAATAACAATGAGTAAGGTTCAAAAATAATTGTAAAGACATTGCAAATACTTACTTAATATAAACATGCGGTGTAAAAGTGTTTAACTATACTTAACTTTTAAATTAAACAATAAGACCTTACGCTAACAAGAGGCATTTAAAATGTATATAAAAACAAAACCACACTTATGAATGCTTAAACTAAAGACACATTTTGGTAAAAAAATTAAAATACATTGGTCATAAATTTGGTTACAAAAAGTTTTAAACTTATGAGTTAACTTAAACATTTCTACAAGTGGTATAAGTATGAATAAATACGTTATAAGTTGACATATTAGTGTGAGAACGCTCCATAATTGCTTGTTAAGTTGGTCTATTTTAAAACACACAACACTTCACTGCACTTTAAATTTCACATTGATTTATTTATTACCTTGGGTCTGGCGATAAAAAAATGTTTTAAATGTCAAATCTCACAGTCTTTTTTACGACGCGACCCGATCTTGTTGTGACAAATGGCTCAGTTTTGTCAAGTGGGGTCGTTTGGGTCCCAACCGGTGTTATGGTTGTGGTTTCAGGCGAAACAAAAGTTGTAACATAAGCAGGTTTTAGACGATCGAGAGAAATAGTGACTTTTCGAGAACCTACTTGAACGACATAATGTTTATCGCTTCGTTTGACGATTTTATAGGGACCTTCATACGGCGGTGTTAACGAGCGTTTAACTTCGTTTTTAACGAAAACGTAGTCCGATCTTGTTAAATCTTTATGTACGAAAATGTTTCTGTTATCAGCTTGATTTCTTGTGGTCGGTTGAAGGTTCGCTAGTGTTTCCATGAGTTTGCAGGTATAATCGGTGTTGTTGATGTTTGCTTCGGTGGGAACAAAAAAATCTCCCGGTAGACGCATAGATTTACCGTAGGTCATTTGAGCGGGGCTGTATCCTGAGTCTTCTTTAATTGTATTGCGCATTCCTAACAACACGATAGGTAATTGTTGTGCCCATTGACTGTTACCATCGCAACGTGCCATGATGGAAGCTTTTAGCGTTCGGTGCATCCTTTCGACGTGTCCATTCGCTTTTGGATTGTACGCTGTTGTCCTAATCTTTTCTATTCCAAGTAGTTTGGTCAGCTGTGTGAAAAGGTTGGATTCGAATTGACGACCTTGATCCGAAGTTATTCTTGCAGGGCAACCAAAACGTGCTATCCGATGCTCGAGCAGAGCTTTCGCGACGGTTTCAGCGCTTATATCCTTTACAGGAACGACTTCGGGCCATTTTGTATGACGATCAATCATTGTGACACAGTATGTATATCCATCGGAAGGTGGTAATGGTCCAATTATATCTATATGAACATGCTCGAAACGGTCTGACCTTTCGAACTCTCCTAGAGGTGTAATTGTATGTCTTTGCACTTTACATTTCTGGCATTGTATGCAACTTCTTACAAAGTTTGCTACGTCAGTATTCATGTTAGGCCAAAAATAGCGCTGCGCGATAAGGCGACGCGTAGCGGCTACCCCAGGGTGGTTAAGTGCATGGACACTTGAAATCGCTTTTTCTCGAAATTCCGACGGTAAATAAAGTCGCGCTGTTGAAGTTGATGTTTCGAATGTAAGCTCATGATTTGAATATGGCATGCGGAACAATTTAAATTCCAGATTAGGTTTTTGTTTTAACATGGTTAATTGCGTATCTTCGACTTGGCTTTAATATAATTGTTCATAATCGAAAATATCATGTACATAAATCTCTTCTATTCTTGAAAGGGCGTCTGCGGCGTTATTGAGCTCGCCTTGAACGTACTCAATTTTGTTGCAAAACTGAGAAATAAAATCCAATTGACGAAGACGTCTTGGTGGATCTGATTTAGATTCTTTCTTCGATAATGCGAATATTAACGGTTTGTGATCGGTTAACACCGTGAGATCACGCCCTTCAATCATATACCGAAAGTGTTTTATTGTCATGTAAATAGCCAATAATTCCCTGTCGTAGGTACTGTATTTTGTTTGGGCGCTACTTAGTTTTTTTGAATAAAATCCTAGTGGCTCTAACCGTTCGTTGACTAGTTGATGGAGTGCTGCGCCGACGCAGGTATTCGCTGCGTCGGTCATTAATATTAGTTTCGATGACGGGTCTGGATGCACGAGGGTAACGGCATCACTTACATGATGTTTGCACTGATTAAATGCGATGATTGCTTCTTCGGTCCAAGCGATTTTTGTTTTGTCTTTTTTCTTAGCATTGTGCAAATATTTGTCTAAAATAGTTTGAGTGTTGGCTGCTTTAGGAATGCTCATTCGGTAAAAATTTATAAGACCGAGGAAGCGCCTCAGTTCTTTGATGGTTTCGGGTTGCGGATAGTTTATGATTGACTTGACCTTTTCTTCGTCCGGCCGTATGCCATCACAGCTAACGCGGTAACCGAGAAATGTAAGTTCGGATTTTCCGAATTCGCATTTAGACGTATTGATTGTGACGCCAAATTCATTAAGTCGCTTGAACACCTCTTTGAGATCGTGAATGTGACACTCTTCTGATTCTGATGCGATAAGTATATCATCTAGGTAACAGAATGTATTGCGAGTATTTTTCAAAACTTCATTGATAAATCTTTGAAACGTTTGCGCAGCGTTTCGCAGACCGAAGCTCATTTTTGTAAACTCGAACAGACCAAATGGAGTTATTATTGCGGTTTTCGGTATGTCCTCAGGTGCAACACTTATGTTATGGTAAGCACGTCGAATATCAATTTTAGATAGTACCTTTTTATTTTTAAGGATGTATGTAAAATCCGTTAAACGAGGAATAGGGTAACGATCGGGCTCGGTGATTGCATTTAAACGACGGTAATCTCCGCATGGGCGTAATTCACCGTTTTTCTTTTGAACGACGTGTAAAGCATTTGCCCATGGGCTGGCTGACGGCCTGCATATTCCTAGTTCTACCATGCGTTGGAATTCATCCTTCGCCGCTTTGTATTTTGCAGCGTTAAGTGGACGTGCTTTTTCGTAAACGGGTGGGCCACGGGTACAAATATGATGCATGACATTGTGTTTGGGTGGATCCTTGTAACACTCGCTCATAGTGATGTCTGGAAACTCTTTTAAAATGCGGTGATATTTATTATCCGAGTCGATGACCTTAATAGTAGGAATATTTGAGGCATCTTCTACGTTGGCGTTCCTAGAGAGCAGAGTGACTTTGTCAATTAACTTTTTTGAGTGAAGATCCACAAGCAATTGATGTTTGGCTAGGAAATCTGCCCCTATAATGGACCGCTGTACATCGGCCAGGACAAATTCCCAGGTAAAAGCTCGACGTAAGCCAAGATCTAAAGTCATTTTCTGAGACCCATATGTTTTGATTGTTGTACCATTGGCAGCAAATAACGTAAAATCAGCTGGTTGACGATTCGCGTTTTTGTAGGCAATAACTGAAATATCAGCGCCGGTGTCTATGAGAAAATGCGTACCACTTTTCCAGTCGGTGACGCTCAAGCGATGAGTTCCTTCGACACCTACGCTCGCCACAGCAGGTGTCGGTTTTAGTTTAACGCTTTTTTGACGCATTGTTGGTCGCCGCATTTCTTGGCGTTATCTCCATAAATATAGTGGTAGAAACACTTGAAATCTTTGTCTCCCGGTTGCGCTGTTTGACGCCTGTATTTATTTTGATTATCAAAATACCGAGAGCGTGATCGTGACCGCGATCGCGTCTGATAATTGCCACGACTCCTATTATTACTTTGACGCGTGATTTGCAAATCATGAATTTTAGTGTTTAACGCGGCAATTTCTTGATGCAATTTAATAAATTGTTGGTCCATTGGTTGTTTGGAGATAGCGACAGGATTTAGTGTACAGACTTCGCATAGCCGTGAAGTTTCCATTATTTTATCAGCTATAGCTGCGACATTGTCCAATGGAACATCGCAGACAGTGACTACTGCGCGGACTGTTTGAGGCAGGCGATCTAACCACAAAATTTTGATAGTGTCCTCGGGAATTTTGTTCCTTCCGAGCTCGCGCATTTTACGTAAGAGTTGAGTGGGTCGTTGATCCCCTAACTCGACTTTCGTAAGCAACGTATGTAGCTGTTTGGACTCAGACTCTTCATATGCCGAAATTAACCTGACTTTTAAAGTTTCATATTTATTGTGCTCAGGCGGGTTCTCGAGAATGTCGCTAATTTGACCCAATTCGTCTCGACCTAACTTAGCTATAACTAATTGATATTTACTTAAGTCACCTGCTTTTTGTGCACCGATTATGGCCTCAAACTGGTGGAACCATAGTCGCGGGCGCGCTGACCAGAAGTCGGCGATGCGGGAGTTGATGGTGATTGCCCCCGTCTCTGGCGGCTGGTGCTGGTCTACGCTGTAACTCGGAGCAGCTTGCTCAGGTGCGTAGACGTTGTCAGGTGCGGCGCCAGCCGTGGCGGCAGCAGCAGTGTTAGGGTTGCTCATCTCGGAATTTCGTAAAATACTTCACAGTAAACACTAAAGAGAGTCTAAGTCTGTATTAACGCAATTGCACTCGCGGGTTATAGTACAGTATGGAACCGTATTTTTTAAATCACGTCGGGTATCAAAATCACGTCGGGTATCAAATCACGTCGGGGTCACCAATATAGAACTTTTGTTGTGATGTGATTACGGGTTCTATAGTGTAATTAAATTAAATGTTCATTGGTTAGTTCACAATGAGTTTAATAAATGTACTATAACTAAACACGGTACAATAAGTAAGATTATGATGATTATAATTTGACGCACAAGTGATGCGGTTAGTGATAAGTGTCCTACTTTGACGGCTAGTGACCGAATACTGAACCCTGAGTTCGAAGTAAGGGACGTGTGAGTCGTGTGACGTCATAGGTACTTGAGTTCACAAGTTCGTCTGCATGTGTGGGTTACATACCACTACACTGTCAATCGTTTGAAGATGACAGTTCTATCAGACTTATGATTTGATTACTTGTAATTTGAGAACAAAAGGAGGCGAAATTATATTGGTTGCCAATAGAATTTAGCTGCATCAGCAACCGGGTAATAGAGTTGCTGAATTTTGGAATAATTAAAAAAAACTTGTAATACTTATATAATGTTATGTGTTATTTTGCCATCGACACGCTAAGAAGAAGAATAGAATTTTGGCTCCTTAGCTCAAGACACACACACAAGGCGGGTGTCCGGCGCAGGTTGGGACAGAGTTAAGTACTCAAGTCCCAGCTTAGATCCATGAGTTTTAAATCTTCTTCTTCTCCGTCATTCCCTCAATGCTTAGGATCGCAACCACATTTGATGTGTCTCCAAGCTATGCGGTCTTCTGCAGTGTGGACCACTTGATACATGCTGCCTCCAACAACCTTCTTGATCATGTCTGACCATCTTGCCGGTGCTCTGCCTTCCTTGAGCGCGTTTTCCTTCCACCCGGTCCAGTATCAAAAGCCTTTCCAGACCATGCTTAGGTGTACATATAATATGTCTGAAAAAGCTGAGGGCACGCACCTGGCATATAGAGTTTTAAATAGAAAACTGATAAGAAGTATTAATGAAAGTGGCGATTCTGACTCTGTTTTCGGGAAATGCTTTTGTCATAACAGTAAAAATATTCAGGACAGAATATTTTTACTGTTATGACAAAAGACTCCCAGGTAGGGTTCCATCTGTCCAGATTTGCCTAGCTGTGCGGCCCCCATCCCTTCTTTGTTTGGCCTTTTCATTTGTCCAGACTTTTAGACATAAGGGTTTATTTTTCAAAAATTGAAAAATTAAAATAAAATAGATTGAAAAGTTAAATTTCTGAAATATTTTACAAATGTCCAGCATTCTATCAGGACTTTTGAAATTTCGAAATCGTAACCCGTTACCCCAGGCTAGATTCACCTGCACATTTGAAGATCTTATGAAAACCACTGATGCTGTTATTAACATGGCTACTTTCTGGGCCCAAGTGACCTAAAAAGTACCAGTGACTCAAAAAACAACCGGCCAAGTGTGTTTCACACCACGCACGATGAAGGGTTCCGTAGTTAGGATTAATTTATCCCAAAAACAAACCTAACATTGTAGTTGAAAAACATGGTCCCCCATACATTCCAACTGCAAATGTAAGTTTGTACGCACAATATTCAGTGATTTACCATGTTATTAGACCATAGACTTCATATAGGTTTTCCTGTAATAGGTATCTATCTATCTTCTATCTATCTTCTATCTATCTATACATATAATAAAATCGTAAACATTCCGTGTCTGTACATTAAAGATTTTTGCCAAAAAAGTACTGAATGACTCGAGAAATAAGTAATAGAAAGTAAAAAATATTTTTTGACATTTTTATCTGTTTGTTTGTTCGTTTGTGGGCGCATCACGTAAAAGCCACTCATTGGATTCAAAATCGAATTACTGAAAGATAAGAAGCTTTATTGTGAGTAACATTTAGCGTTTATTTCATCAAAATCGACCTACAGAATCAAAAGATATTCAAATTTAAACATTTTGTTAGAAACCTCATAGCGCCACGTGACGCGTTGAGATACGCGTGCCCGGTGGGATTGTTGCGGGGCGGTGTGGCGCGGGGGAAAGCGTACCTATAGGAATATAAGCGAACAGCCTGTCCCTTGCTGTCCTTCCCCAGCGATGCCCGAAGCTGAGGTACATACCCCACAGGGGGTGCGTGTAGACACTTAGTTTATAAGTTGTTTGCCCTGTGTGGCGGCCTTCATTTATTGAAGCAGTCCGGCTAAGCAGCCGACATCCTCGGAGATGGGGTAACATGCGATATGCCAAATATACGACTTCGGGCAGACGCATGAGGGCAGATATCTAGAGAGTACACAGCGGAAATAAATTATAATGCATAGGAACTAGCTGAAATATTGCAGAATGATCTCAAAGAGACGGTAGAACAACGTAGAATATTCGAGCGAGTATGTCAAAGCGTAGCTATTGATTTGGGCCTGCCAGGGTTGCGGGTAAGTCCGAAAGGGATACCGGGACCTTGGCAACAGGCAACTGAAGGAACACGGGTTTAAGTCAGTAAAAGTCTGACACGCCCTTCCGCGCCGCCCAGAACGGGAGAAGTCAATTGATGATTTACCACATTCAAAACAAAAAAAAAATATTTTGGGGGAAATCCTGTTTTTAGATGCACCCATCTTGGCCCAAATACGAAATTAATGCAAAATTGCTCGCGTTATTGCCTCATAGAGCATAGCAGCTACATTGTTACCTGAAGGGACAACCGCCCATATAATGTTTAAAATACCAATTGACTTGGAAAATACGGAAAGCCCAGTTTACAATATTTTTTACATGATTGCTGCTTACTTAGTTATATGGAATGACTGCACAATGGCAAACCGTAAGGCGATTAACACACAGCACCGCGCACCGCCGCGGTAGGCAGTCTCATGTCGCACTGGCCTCTATTAAATCCGCTGATGCCTAACACACGTATACCGCCCGACCGCGCGGTCGAATTGATAAAGACCGCGGCGGTGCGCGGTGCCGTGTGTAAACCGCCTTGCACACGTAAACCGCCCGACCGCGCGGTCGAGCTGGTAGAGTCCGCGGCGGTGCGCGGTGCCGTGTGTTAATCGATAAAGCGGTGCGGTGTACAGAATTTTGCGAGATATTAGACAAGACGATCGGCCCATGAGTGGCGTCGCAATGCTCTTCAGGGGTGATTCTGGACAGACATTCCAGTAAAACCTCGATTTTTAACACAACATTGGTGACGAAACATCAGAACACGGAAGTTATCTTACCTGAAAATATATGTAATACTGTTCCATCACTGCAGGACCTTATGTCATATGTGTATCATATGATCAAATTCATAGCTATGCGAAAGCGAAATTCTGACACATCGCAACGATCAAGCCACAGCAATTATATGATACAATATTGACGATTCTCCCGAGGGAAAGCACTGAATATCGCTCTATAACAAAGCAATAGAACAAGAAGACGCTACCAACTATCCTATAGAATTTTTAGTCTCTGAATGGCCCCGGTTGCCGTCACACAATATCAAATTAAAATTGTTATTCCTTTTAAGAAGTTTAAGTCTTCCTAAATTATGTAATGTACCGGTACCAGAGAGAAAGTCAAGATTTTACAACCAAACGTTATTGAAGCAGAGATTTTGACAGGTTGCGGCACAGGAGATAGCGTTTTCATACGTCGAATGCCTCTAGCTCCTGATAATTCCCCATTTAATTTTAAACGCGTACGCGTATCTGCTAGCCTTTTCCCAACTATGTTGTGGTCGGCTTCCAGTCTAACCGGATGCTGCTGAATACCAGTATTTTACATGGAGCGACTGCCTATCTGAACTAACCGAGTAACTGGGTAAATCGATACCCCTTGGTAAGACTGGTTGTCAGACTTTCGGGCTTCTGACGACCCGTAACGACTGTTAAAGATCCACGAATAACAGCTGGGACCAATGGCTTAACGTACTTTCCGAGGCACGAAGGAGTCTCGGTGTGTAAAGATGGTCACCCACCCACGGACCAACCCGGAAAGTGTAGCTTAACCTGTTGGATCGACCGGTACGGTAGTTATTACTTAGCCACGGGCTTAACTTAACCGAACTTAAAGAACATGTTGCGTTTTATAATAACAGGCTGAGATAGATATTATTATAAGTGCACGCGGACGAAGTGGCGGGCACAGCTAGTATATAATATATTATATATTTATTTATTTCAGACATCCATTGATCCATTGCATTAAATTAAATTTACATTTATATTGTTAGTATGAGCTATAGTATTGTTATTTTTTTTTCATAATTTTAGGGTCAGCAGTTTCGGAGATAAGAGGGGGAATGGTAAATTTTTATCTATTTTCTTAAGTTTCTTTAAAGTATTCATTTTAAAGTAAAAAGTATTCAAATTATGTATTTCTAGAATTAGAATCAATAAAATTATCAATTACAATTCTCACAAGTTCAAGTTACCAGAATTTTGCGTCCTACCCTGGAGGTCTACCTACTCTGAAATGACACATGCGAATGTTCGGGACCGACCGATACACGACCGAACTTTGCTTTGTGGTCCTACTACGAATAAAGTTCGGATTGGCTGAGTTCGGTCGGCACCATAGTCAATGTTCGGTAGAGTGTCGGACCGAACGAAATGTCCTAGTGCTAGAGGTGAACGTTTTTTCGATATGTTTTTATTAGTGCTTACTATACATTTCGATATAATTTAACTGTTGAATTACTGACTAAAATTATTTTTTATAATAAGGAAATCATATGTTGACTTTAATTAAGTTATACCTACGAACAGCGTAATATTTCTCGATTACACAATATATTTGTAGCCGACATACAGATTGTCTTTGCCGATTGTCAAATAAAAAAGTCAAACGATGACAAATAAACAAACAAGCGGTGGTGGAGGTCTTAATGCAAAATTCAGTGAAAAAAATTAAACTTAACCCAATTCTCATCTGTCGCTATCGTTAAGTATAACGATAACCGTATTTCGGTCGTTTATCATCAAGTGCTGCTGAAGTGTTTAGTGTTCAAGTGTTATGAGACGTCAACAAAAACCGGCTGGCTGGCTCTTTCGCCGTAAGGCCTATAGGTACACACAGTGTGACACAGTCATACCAGACCTGCCTGTTTGTGCTATGGCCCTTTCACGTCCCGGGCACGGCCCTGATATGTATGGATCGTATGCATAGAACTTTAATGGGATGGGTTTTACTTGCTTAGTATGAGGAGCAGGGCGAGTTCGTGCGCGTGCGCGCCGAGCAGACGCACGCGCGGCGCGTGGCGGCGCAGCTACGCGGCTTGCTGCTGGAGCTCGAGGCGCTGCGGCGGCAGGTACAACATGTTACATAAATAAACCATTTATAATGATAACAAATTACTTACATGAATATAAAAAAGTGCCAATAGGTATACAAAAACAAAAAACAACATGGCTAAGCTTTACTTTAACATCGGTCGAGTTTGGAGTCCATATTTTTCTTACAGAAAGATCATATTATTAGAAGATATTTTATGATCTAAGCCTCCACGTAAAGTTTTAAGTGAAAAAAATATAACAAAATCGTAGTGCCAAATAGTGCGTTTATCTTGTCACAAAATTCTCTAAACTAGACTAAAAATCACGAAAATTTAGTTATTCCTGTCAAACGACGACTTCCTATTTTAATAAATAAGACTAAATTGACAAAACTTCACTATATTTTAGTTTGACAGCACTAACGGGGTACACCGAACTGTACTATCTTAACTATCACTAAAATTCCTTACTTTTGGCTATGAGAACTGTTTTTTCCACATTTTATTCCACACCTTTTTAATCGCGAGCCAGATTTAGTTAGACAGTCAAAATTTTAGGTGAAAAACGTCAACTTCAGAATAGCAAAATTGTCATTTTCACTAAATTATTATCTCAGTGCAATCTTATGGGCCGTACTGCGTACGCTGTAAATCCGGCTCCACGCAGTCTTGTATGCCCTACCCCTAGAGTGTAATTTAAAATCGCGTAGGCGCGGAGGGGTGAGGCGGCTCGCGAGTTGAGGAGAGGCGGTTGTAACGCTCGCCGACGCAGCTGAGGCTGGCCGGCGAAGCCAGCCAGCAAGACGAAGCATCTGCGACGATAAGCTCGCGTGAGACCGGGCCGGAGCCCCGCAGCGCCGGAGCCGTGACAGAAACCATGCCTGCTGCATGTTGTTTTTTTTCATTGTTGTGCTAATCTTATGGCCAAATTAATATTATGGTGACTAAATTTTATGGAAAACGACATTATTGAAAATGAAAAATAAAGCAAATAAAGGAAAATAGGCCCCTGCTTATGGGGTTCTGCCCTGAAGCCCAATAAAAATAAGATATACCTATACCAATAGAAAGAGCTTTTCAAGAGGAACCTTTCCTACTAACATGACTTTTGCCAATTGTTAGTCAGTTCGGAGTAAATAACCTAAATGGATGTGAATACTTGGACATCGAAGTTAAGGATTTTTTTTGGCCCAATAGCCATAAGATATACATCAATGGCTTTAGCTTTTTGAGGGGAACCTTTGATACTAACATGACTATTGCCAATTGTTATTCAGTTCGGAGTTAATGGCATAAATAGGTGACTACTTCGGTACCGAAGTAAAGGAATTTTCTTTGCCCAATAGCCATAAGATATACACCAATGGAGAGAGCTTTCCAATGCAAACCTTTGCTATTAACACGACTTTTTCCAAGTGTTAGTCAGTTTGGAGTTAACGATAAAATAAGTATTACTACTGGTGCACCGAAGTTAAGGAATTTTCATGACCTAATAGCCATAAGATATACACCAATGGAAAGAGCATTTTGAGGAGAACCTTTACTACTAACATTACTGTTGCCAATTTTTAATCAGTTCGGGGTTAATGACCTAAATAGGTGACTAGTTCGGTACCGAAGTTAAGGAATTTTATTGGCTCAATAGCCTTAAGATATACACCAATGGAAAGAGCTTTCCATGGAAAACCTTTGCTACTAACACGACTTTTGCTAATTGTTAATCAGTTTGGAGTTAATGACCTAAATAAGTGTTACTACTGGGGCACCGAAGTTAAGGAATTTTCATGACCCAATAGCCATAAGATATACTTATACACCAATGAAAAGAGCTTTTCGAAGAGAACCCTTGCTTCTAACATAACTGTTGCCAATTGTTAGTCAGTTCGGAGTTAATGACCTAAATAGGTAATAAATTGCGCACCGAAGTTAAGGAATTCTTGGCGTCCAAGAGCTATAAGATATATACCACTGAAAAGAGCTTTTTACGGATAAACTCTGCTACAAACACGACTTTTGCCTATTATTAGTCAGTTCAAAGTTAATGACCTAAATAGGTGATGAATTTCAAAAATGCTTAATTACTCATATTTAGAGCTCTGTAGCTCCATTCGTACTAACAATCGAGAGAAACGCCATATCACGAAATATTTCCTTTGAAGAGATCTTTCCATTGGCATATATCTTAACTCTATTGGGGGATGCGGCAGGCTTAACGAAGGCTTAACAATCTGTACGGCCGATCGACTCTTAAAAACATTGCTCCCAAAACGGCATCTAGGAGGCCAACGTTTTCAAATGTCCGTTTATAGGTTTGCAAGACCATGTTTGCAAGGCTCAAAGTTAGTTGGGGTACGCGTCAGGCTTAACGACCTGTCCGGTCGACCGACTCTTAATAAAATTGTTCCTAAAATGGCATCTATTGGAGACCAATGTTTTAAAATCTTCACTTATAGGCTTCAAAGATGATGTTTGCAGGGCACTGAATCATTAAAAGTTATTTAATTGACGAAATGCCATAATTCCAATAATATTTAATCACTCACATTTAAAGCTCTGTAGCTCCTTTCGTACTAACGATCAAGAGAAGTCTTCATAATAAGAAATATTATTCTTGATGAGATCTTTCCATTGGTCTATATATCTTAACGCTATTGGGCTCCAGGGCATAAACGCCCAATCTCCTTTATGGATTACAATTATTGTGACACTCCCACCCCTTAAATCGATGGATGTTAGAGTCTTACCAAATACATAGTGATTATTAAAAAAAAAAAGTGACACCAGTGTCACTTTTTTTTTCACTTAAGTAAGTACCTAAGTGTGTCATACATAACTCTGACACACTTTATCACTTTAATTGCACTTGCACCGGCAGGTACCAGCGCCATAGGGTCGCACCGAGATGACAACGGCCGGCAGCGAAACGGCGAGCAGTTTCAGTTAAACTGTCTTCAATACTTCTTTTTCTTAGCAAAAACTGCAAGAACATCAAGCAGAAGGTACACTCTCGCAACAGTCTTCTTCAGCGACTAGTCTCATCGAAGTGGGGTGCTTTGCCTAATGCGGACTACTGGGCTGCTCTATCTTTTTCTGCGGGTGAATTCGGGTGCCCCGTGTGGGTCCGCTAACCTTGCATGCAAAGTAAGTGGATACAGCTTTCAATGAAACGTTATTACTGGTTGCACAAAAACCGGCCCGGTTCAAATGCTGTATCAACTAGTAGGAATAGCGCCACCAGTAGTTCGCAGGGCGCTGACAAGCTCCAGCGAAAGAGCCAAAATTATCTCCGACACACGACACCTTTTGCACGACAACATCCTTGTGCCACAAAGGCTGGAAAAGTGACAAACCGACCAAAAGAAAGACTGAAGCTTCTGCGAGACAGTGCTTCTTTACTTTGTGAGAATAGTAGCTAAGGTGCTTCTCTAGTAGTTTAAGCAAAGATTTCAGTTGAGCTTAGTAATGGGTAATGAGTTGAATGCCGGCAGGTGCGCGACGGCGACCGCGCTCGCTTCGACGCGCTGACGCAGCGCTCTCGCGACACCACGTTGCGCGCCATCGTCGACTACCTCGGTAACTATACCATCGCCTCACTGCTTCACCGCCTCATCCCCGCAGGCCCAACACATTCACACATTCTCCGTCATCATCGTTTTATTGCCATTTTCCCAATTTATTTGGGGTTGGCGGTCGGTCTTTTTCTTCCACATTTCTCTATTAGTCATCATCTGCCTATCCTTTTCCGATCATGTTGGGGTCGGCTTCCAGTCTAACCGGATGCAGCTGAATTCAATTTTTAAATGGAGGGACTGCCTATCTTACCTCCACAACACAACCCAGTTATTGGGTAACACGATACCTCTTGAGTTTTACCAGAATTGTTCAGGTTATGTAAGGACCAGGCATGCTTCAACGATTGCCTTTCAAAAAGAGTTTGTGAAATCGATTCAAGCCCACAGTGTCGAACAATGCAGTTGTTTGATTTTGTAAAACTTGTCTTGTAGGTTTAATAGAGGACAGCTGTAGGGCGCTCGTATCGTCCGCGGGCCGCAGTCGACTGACGGGTGAGCTCGGCTGCATGCGCGTGCTAACAGACTGAGTGCCAATTTCACCATAGAACCTGAACACGATCACCACATAATATAAACCGAGTTCGAGAGCTGTCACTGTCATCATTGTTGTAGAATATTTAGACTGATAGCTCTTGAACGCAGTTTGTATGTGCTGATCCCGTTCAGTTTCATTTGTGAAATCCGCCCTGAATGAGCAGCTCAGGAGTTTTGTGCTATTAACGCTGTTGGCACATTGACGCATACTCTTCCATACATTTTGTTCTCTTACGCAATGTTTCCGCTGCCTTCGCTGCCTTCGTGTGCTAATGGCTTCACAAAATCATGTTATTTCTGTCGATTTCGATGGAGCGTGGTGCATGCTTCACTGCGTCGCGTTTATTACTGCAGCGGACACGGATTAGATTATTCGTAGCGTGTGTGCCACTCATTAGGCCCACTTGCAACACAAATCACTAAATTCCTTTAACGTTTAAATGAATATTTATCAGATCTAAAACTCCTTTACTAATCTTTAAACTTTAAATATTGAATTCCCTTCATGTGTGGTTGAAGGGATTACAATATTTAAAGCAAGGTGTAATTGAAATAACAGAAAGTCGCCTTTAATGCAACATTCCAAGATTCGATTTTGAGCATTATGTTACAAGTGTCTCTGTCATCTTCAAATGATTGATAGAAAGAGATCGGTCTTATAAACACGTTTATCGCTAAACGCATCAAGTTATTTGTGGTGAAAGCGGGCCTTAGTCTCGCGTTGTCCTTCTGACCCTTCGCCATCTGCCATCCATTCAGACTGACCTGCGAACCTATCAGTATCCATTGACATGCTCCGTCCAAAAACTTCTTCGTATAAGGAGCTTGTTCTGATCCGGCGACATTGGTCTATTTCCAGGAACGTCCCCGTTGTCGATAAACCGTAGTGTGTTGGAAGTTCCGGTGGCGGCGAGTGCCGTGTCCACGGACTCGGTGGGGGTGGTCGCGCATGCGCCGTGCGACGGTGATGGTGAAAGTGACGCAGATGCCCCGGCGGAGTTCGCGTCGCAGATTCAACTCCAAGTCGATGACCATGTGAGAATAATTTCACTACTAAAAAGATTTAGGATACACTTTGAATTTAATTTTGTTTCTTTAAGGCTCAAAATGCATTGAAGACGCCTTTTTCCAGCTGGGGACTGCTATAGGCCGTTGATGATGAAAGCCGCTCCTTATGTTTTATGTCACAGGCTGTGGGGCTGCAGGAGCGCGAGGCGCTGCTGCGAGGCTGGAGCGAGCTGCAAGCGGAGTTGCGCGCGCTGCACGACGTATGGCAGTCCGCGCAGGCTGCCGCTCTGGCGCAGCGTGACCAGGTCAGACTACGATCTATTTCAGCTGTATGATTGTATAGTCACAGCCAAAATATGTGTTTGTTATTGTCTGCTCATTGCACGATAGAATCTCTGTTTTACAGACATTTTTATAAACTCAGTATTATACCTTAACCGCTGCAGTTACAGGAAAATGGTTATAAGAGACTGTCACAGTCAGACAGTCACAGAAAAAAACAGTCACAGTGAATGGTAACAGATTTAGAAGAAAAAAAATACTAACAACAAAAAAATGGGTTACTTTTACAGAAACCTTTATGGATGCTAATTGATTCTGTTTCTTGTAAGGATCAAAATATTCTATCGTACGTTTGCGTAGGTACTAGAAAAGTCAGAAATCGCAAAAAAACTTTCCGGATACATTCATTTGGAAATAAGACTCCCAACTTCCTTTTTTAAGGATAGACTGGCAGCTTCAATGAAGACAGGCCGAAAATTAATTTAAAAAATGTTAACTTCGACTTTTGAACGAATAGGTATGCGTTATAATTTTCTTTCGACACAACAGCGCGGGACGGGTAGGTATAATAAATTGAAATTCAAAGAATTATGTGGATGTCAACACACAGAACGCGGGCGCGGAGCGGGATACGAGCTGGAGCCACGCTCGCCACCACAGGTAGCGCGGGACGGGAGCGGGTCAGGAGCGTTTGTGCTATTCTGCAAAAATATCACCGTGAAAACTAAGTGTTGTAAATTATCAAAGTGAGCTTGGAGTGAACTGTCACTGCCTTAGCGATCGATGACAATGAGTCACTCCACGCTCACTTCACCTAAGTTTTCACGGTGAGATGGTTACAGAATAGCAATGCGGTTGTAGCGTCGTTACATTCGTTGGAATACACGTACCTATCGACAGAGGCCTATTTTAAGACTCAGCGCCCTGGGCCTGAAAGGTTTGCCGCCTTATAAATTAAAGGAAAAAAAAACGCAACGAAACTAGTCCCGAGTCGCGATGGAGTCGGACCGACCGACACGCCGTCGGTCAGTAAGGGCCGAGTCACACCGGAATGGCAGCGGCCCTCGGCGTCGCCGCTGGCGGCATCGCGCGACCTCCACACCCCACGCGTCTAGTCTCCTCTTGACTAGTTTAGTTTCTACATTCGGCAGGCGGCCGCACGCGGGGCCGCGAGCGGCCTCGCGTCGCCGCTGGCAGCTGCGGGCAGAACAACTGACAAGAAGCGCTAGGCGCGCGGCTGCTTCCATCACCGCGGGTGGCCTCGCGATCTTTTCAAGCGATACTGGTCTTTTCAGTATGTAGATAAAGTTTAAAATTATTTCACACTGAAAGTGCTCACCGCATCAGCGGCCGGCAGCGGCCAGCACCTGGCAGCGGGACCGGCGTCTCCGCTGGCGGCCTCGCATGACCTCCAGACCCCACGCGCCTATTCTCCTCTTGACTAGTTTAGTTTCAAGCTTTTCAAGCGATACTGGTCTTTTAAGTACCTATGTAGATAAAGTTTGAAAAGATTTCACACTGAAAGTGCTCGCCGCGTCGCTGCCGGCAGCGGCCAGCAGCGGTCCCCGCTCTCCACTGGCGGATTCGCGCGACCTCCAGACCCCACGCGCCTAGTCTCCTCTTGACTAGTTTAGTTTCTACCTTTTCAAGCGATTTAAGTATGTAGATAAAGTTTAAAGTTATTTCACACTGAAAGTGCTCGCCGCGTCGCTGCCGGCCGCTACGATTCCGGGGTAATTAAAAAAAAAAATTAAAAAAAAGGCTAACAAAGCTGAGCGCGAGGTGCGGAATACGCCGCCCCTCGCAGCCTACCGCCCCGGGCCATGGCCCTTTTGGCCCTAGGGTAAATACACCCCTGCCTATCGATGATATGCTCCATATTGATGTCTTATTTTATTAATGTCATGAACCCAAAACCTTTTCCATTTTCGCGTTCTTCTATTTAAAATAAGTAAAAATAATAATTCTTCGTCCGTGTCAGCCCGACATTTTCACACTGCAACCGCTGCCACCTGTCAAAACGACCGCGCCCGACCCGCTGCCGTCCTGCGGCCGACACGTGCCCGACCCGCTGCCGCCCCGCGCCCGCGCACTGTGTGAACACAATGAACAGCGCGGCTCACGCGATGAAAACGACCCGATCCGCTCCCGCTCCGCACCCGCCTTGTGTGTTTTTTGAGCTTTAGGGATCCGTTTGCGAAATATTAGCTTTAAAGTATTAATTTTTGTTAGAGTCAGTACGTGTCTCAAGTGGCCCTGCCAGCGAAATGGTTGGTTTTGGATAGGTATGTGAAAAAATTCAGGGTAGTCTGTAGTAAGTATACAGTATGTTATCTAACGAAGGGCGTTCCCGTTAACCTGCAATAGTATAGTGACTATAAATGCTAAAAAAAATATGACAATTTTTTTTTTTTACTTACTAAAATATTCACAAAAAAAATATCGGAAAGAAACACTCTGTACATGCACACTTTTTTATCATTATTACTTTAAGTATCTATTTGGACGTCCAAACTCCACAAATGGAGGACTCACCATTATTACCCGACTACGGCGAAGCAAAAAGGAGGGTTATGATTTTGACCGGTATTTATGTATATTCATGTTTTCCCTCATACTCATAATATCTCAAATTCAAATTCAAATTCAAATCATTTATTGTTTGTTACATGTCAATAGAGATGTTATGGTTATAATTGTAGTAACAATGTAACATACCTATAAGGTGTACAATATTTATGAATTTAATTCTTACTTAGGAACTTAATAAATTATTGTAAAATTTAATTCGAATTAGTCAAAATTATACATTATTTAAAGTTATTATACATTAGTCAATTTAAAAATTATTCATTAAAAATATTATACATGTAAAATTTTACTACATAAAAATAAAAAAGTCATAATTACATTGCATTCATTAGTCATTATAAAAAGGAAAAAACAAATAAACTAACCCAAATTTTTGTCGTTAAAAAACTCGTTTATAGAGTAGTACGCTTTGTTTAGCAAAAAATCCTTTAGCTTTTGTTTAAAACTATTGATCTCTGAACTACTTTTCACATAGTTTGGTAATTTGTTATAAATCTTTATTCCTATTCCAAATATACTGGATTTAAATTTAACAGTTCTACATCTAATACCCGATAACTCATTTTTGTGTCGTGCACTTCTAAGTGTTTCATATTTACTAATATCGCCTTTTATAAATACAGCCGCTTCATAAATATATAATGAAGGCAGAGTTAAAATTTTTAACCTTCGAAACACTTCTAGGCATGAATCTGTCTGTTTGAGACCAGTTATGCTTCTCAAACATTTTTTTTGGGCTCTAAAAGCATAATCTCTGTCAGAAGAGTTCCCCCAGATCAGAAGCCCATATCTTAGAGTGGAGCCCACATACGCATGGTATGCGTTCAATAGTGCACTCTCATTCACCACTTTCCTTAGCATGTACAGGGCGTACGAATATTGGTTTAATTTTTTGCAGACGTGATCAATATGGTGTTTCCAGTTCAGACTACGGTCAATGTACATACCTAAGAATTTTGTTACTTCGACTTCCTTTATTGTTTCAGCTTTGTAACTTATGCGAAGTATTTTTGGTTTTGTGTTTTTATTCGTAAATGTCATGTAATTTGTTTTGTCAAGATTAATTTTAAGATTATTTTGATTTAACCAATTTATAATAGCATCTAATGATTTATTAATATTTGTCTCATATTCATTTTTGTCTATGTCGGTAAAAATGGCCGTGCTGTCGTCCGCAAATAATATCATCTGCTGGTTTATAACTTTTGGGAGATCATTTATATAAATTATAAACAAAAGAGGTCCAAGGATGCTTCCTTGGGGCACTCCATACTTAACAATTTTCGGATCTGATATAAAAGTCTGTTCTAACCTTGTATTCTTTGTTATCCGTGTTATTTGTGTCATTTGGAATCTATTTGTGAGGTATGATCTTATAAGCTTTAGTGCATTGCCTCCTACTCCATATTTCTCAAGCTTAGTCATAAGTATGTCATGATCGACATGATCAAAGGCCTTGGACATGTCCATGAAAATCGCTGTTAAGTGTTGTTTGTTATCCAGCCCTGTCATTACTGTCTTTAGAAAATTAAACAATGCATCACCTGTAGATCTACCTTTTCTAAAACCAAATTGTTCGTTAACAAATATGTGGTTATGTTCGAAGTATCCATAGAGGTTATTATAAATAACTCTCTCAAAGATTTTGGCAAAGACTGGTATTAAAGCGATTGGTCTGTAATATTTCATCTCATCTTTGTTTTCTTTTTTAAATAAGGGATTTATAATTGTAAGTTTCAGCTTTGAAGGAAACACTCCCTGTTCAAGACAAAGATTTATAATATGGCTAAGAACGGGCGCGATAATATGAGAAACCCTTTTAATTATCTTTGTATTTATGTTATCATAACCTGTACTGTTTGTGTTATTAAGCATTTTGATTATCTGGTCAATGTCATGTGGATTTGTCGGTCCTAAAAATATTGAATTATAGTTATTATATGTCAGTGTGTTTACAATAGAGTTATTCTCCTTTGGCGTCGGCTTAATATCGTCAATAAAGTAATTATTAAATGCTTGAGCTATTTCTGTCGGCGTTGTTACTAATTTATCAGCTACTTTAATTTGGCTAATATTCTCCTTTGGTGTTACTGTTTTGTAGTTGTTTATAACTTTCCATGTCGCTTTGCTTTTATTAGTAGATGAGCTTATAAAGTAGTTGTTTTGTGATTTTTGCGTTTTTTTAATAATTGTCCTTAGTCTTTTGGAATATTCTTTAAAGTACATTTTATCCTTAGGATTTGAATTTAACCGGTACTTCCACAGTAGTTGACGTTTACGTTTAGAGCACGACCTAATACCTTTACTTAACCATACAGGTCTCTTAGTAATAGGTACTTTAATTTTAATGGTAGGAAAGCACAAGTCGTAAAATAGCTTAAACAAATCATGGAAGGCCGTCATAAGCCGTTTCAGGGTTGTTTTCTATGAAGCATTCCGTAAAACTAAGACTTTTAATACAGTTGGCAAATTTTATAATATTATTCTCACAATAGTCTCGTTTCATTTTAAACCAGTGTCTAAACTCCTCATCATAATTTAACAAACGAGGTATCGTAACCTATGGTAACCTATAACTAGCGGAAGATCAAGACGCTTTCAAAGCGTCTTGATCTTCCGCTAGTTATAGGAATAAATTAATATGAATATGACGGCCTCTAGAAGTCATGAACTATTTATTTTATTTTTTTATGATGCCTTGTTGGTATCAAATGAAAGGGCTTAATTAGCACATTTCACAAATATATTTAAAGTATATACGTATATTAAAAATATGTTTATGTTATGTATATAAAACTAATACCCAACTACGACAAAAAAGTCAAATAAAAAGGCATAAACAAGACATCACAGACAGACAAATAAAAATCCGGAGTCAGTCAGTCAGTTTTTATTACTTTAATTTTTTTTAATTGAAATATTTTATTTTAATTTTTGCAAGAAAATAAATAGGTAGTGGTTTTTTTTATATCTACAGATGTCAAACAGAATGTCCAGTTTATCTGAGATAGGCGTAGCCAGAAATAGTTTGGGGATAGAATGATAAGTAACTTAAAATGGCGTGTAAAAAGATCACAATATTAATACTTTTGCCATGTCGCCATATCAGTACATTTCACCCTACAGAAGCAGGGGCGGGTCGGCTATATATATCCATACTAATATTATAAATTCGAAAGTAACTGGACTCTGTCTCTCTGTCTGTCTGTATGTTACCTTTTCACGCCTAAACCACTGAACAGATTTCGATAAAATTTGGCAAGGAGATAGATGGCATCCCGGGGAAGGACATAGGCTACTTTTTATCGACATACCACGCGGGCGAAGCCGCGGGCGGAAGCTAGTATTATAAATGCGAAAGTGAGTTTGTTTGTTTTTTACGCTTTCATGCTAAAACGGCTGAACTGATTTGGGTGAAATTTGGCACATGGGTAGGTAGACCATGACCTGGAGAAGGACATAGGCTACTTTTCATCCTCGATGGCAGACGAATTCGCGGGCAACAGCTAGTAATTCTATAAATTCGTATACGTATCTGTTACAGTCGCAAATCATATTTTGATCAAGATACAACCTGACACTGACCTGCAATTTGCAAAAAACGTAAGAAAAATAGTATTTCGCGGGCTATCTTGCGCTTTCGCCTTAAGTTTTTATGGACTGCTTTTGTATAGTATAATGTGTGGACAGGTGACAGCGGCGGCCGGGAGCGTGGAGGTGGCCGCAGAGAACGTGAGCGTCGCGCGCGAACACCTCGCCGCAGGGGAGAGGTACACAGTACTCATAATATTAATAACTAGCTTATGCTCGCGACTTCGTCCGCGTAAAATTTTGGACCCCACCCACCGCGTCGCATGCCATCCGCCCGCCCGCGCTATTACTTCGTTTTTGCTCAGCTATTAGGGGCCTTCGCTTCGTAGCGTGATGTTTCATCCATAATAATATCATAAATTCGAAAGTAATTCTGTCTGTCTGTCTGTCTGTATGTTACCTTTTCACGACTAAACCACTGAACGGATTTCGACAAAATTTGGCAAGGAGATAGATGGCATCCTGGGATGGATCTTTTTATCGACATACCACGCGGGCGAAGCAGCGGGCGGAAGCTAGTAGCCTATAACTTTCCTCAAGAATTGGGCTATCCGACTGATAGTTCCGGAGATTACCCTCTACGTACGTATGTACAAATTTACAAACAAACGAAGTTTGACCTCTTTATAATATTAATATACCTACACGGTGACATTTGAATCACAGTTTTGCTAGGACAAACGTTGTTCAGACCATGGTGTACTACCGTACCACAGCATCCAATTAAAAAAAAAACGTCATTGGTTTTTGGTAAAACACAAAGTTAAAAATGTCGCGTATTGTTCCTCCCTACAACACAGACACAGAGTGCGGCGCGGTGCACAGTGGACTGAAATCAAGATGTACGTGTTTACATTTTTTAAATCTACATACTAATACAATATTTTTATGTTCTGTAACTTTTTTTCATAAACCCATTACTTTCAGAGATATAGGTAGTTTAAAAATTGTATGAAAAAAATTAAAAAATTGATTTACATGTTAGAATTGTATTGCATTGCATTGCAATTAGACTTAGTTGTAATTACGTGCACGTGCATATTCCACATCACTTCCGTGACGTCATTTGTTTGTGTCCAAAACACGGCCAAACCGCGCAGTTATTCGTGCGCCAATCAGAGGCAGTAAAGCAGGTAGGGTAGAAAGGAATCCTAGGCTGGACCAGGCTAGAGCTGCCTTGGGGCGGCTCCTGCCCAATCTGGGGGTTCCAAACGCCTCCTGCCGGAGGCTCTACGCGGGGGTCGTGCGGTCCATGGCCCTTTACGGGGCACCGGTGTGGGCGCGTTCCCTTAGGCTGCGGCCAGCCCGCCGGTTGAACGCGTCCCAAAGGGTCATGGCCATTCGGCTGGCCCGGGGATACCGCACGATCTCCCGTGAGGCGGCGAACCTCCTTGCCGGATTACCGCCATGGGATCTGGAGGCGAAAGTCCTCGCGCACATATAGGAGATGAAGCGCCGGGGCGTAACTCCGCTGCCGCGAGAAATCGCGGCACAGCGGACAGAGCTCCGGCAGGATCTCATGGCGGCATGGAGAGTGCGATTGTCGCAACCCAGTGCTGGGCACGCCACAATTGCGGCGATAAGTCCCCTCTTTGAGGAGTGGCTAGAGAGGACGCCACGGCGTCCTCACCTTCCGCCTGACGCAGGTCCTCACCGGACACGGTTGCTTCGGGAGGTTCCTGTTTCGGATAAGGCGGGAGGAAACGCCCGGAGGACACGGTGGAGCATACGGTGGAGGTCTGCTCTGCTTGGGCGGAGCCCCGCCGTGTCCTCTTGGAGGCGATTGGCGGCGGTGACCTCTCGCGTCCGGCTCTGGTCCAGGCCATGGTACGGAGCGAGAGGGCATGGGAAGCAGTCACCTCCTTCTGCGAAGCAGTAATGCTCGCGAAGGAGGAGGCGGAACGCGTGAGGGAGAGGCAAAGTTTGCGCCCTCACACCCCTAACCGCCGCCGTTGGAGACGCCCTGGGCGGGCCGGGAATCCCAGGCGGATTCCCGGCCCGGGTCGATGGCGCGTCGTGTTCCACGCGCGCCTCAAAGAGATGTCAGCACAATTGGCGGGGTCCGCTAGGACCGATGCCTGCCAGGGTTGCGGGTTAGTCCGAAAGGGATACCGGGACCTTGGCAGCAGGCAACTGAAGGAACACGGATGGGTTTTAGTCAGTAAAAGTCTGACACGCCCTTCCGCTCCGCCCAGAGCGGAGAAGTCATTGGATGATTTCCCACCCTCAAAAAAAAAAAAGGGTAGAAAGGAAAATATTCAGGAAGCGTTTAAATCTCAAACAGGACATGTGAGTTGACTTCGTGAAACAGGGTCACGGTACGACTAATGATGGAAATACCGCTATGAGATTTTTTGAAAACTCTGAAATTGCAGCTTCGATCACAGGAGTCAATCAGGATTTGATAAAAGGATTTCAAACCATATTAGAGGCAATTTCTTCAGGTTACCCTGTAGATACAATTAAATTAAAATACTACACCGAAGCCACCATTAAATTGTACGTTGATTTGTATGATTGGTATTGCATGCCTGCAAGTGTACATAAAGTTCTTGCTCATGGAGCAGCTATCATTGAGCGTGTGGGTGTAGTGCCGATTGGAAAATTATCCGAAGAAGCTGCTGAAGCTCGAAATAAAGACTTCAGGAGATATCGTGCACATCATTCGAGAAAATTCTGTAGAAAGGCTACGAATGAAGTTATGAATAATTTATAAATCAGCCCCCATGACTAGTGTATGTGCCGTTACCATTTTACCGTTACCAGTATTTTACCATACAGGAATATTCCCAGTAAGTTTCTATTATTACCGGTAATATATTGTCTTGTGGAAAAAATTGACCCCTATGTTACCTTAAATTACCGTTTTTGTAGAATGTTACTGAATGGTAACGCTACTGGGAAAATACTTGACAGGAGCACAGATATTATAATACTACGTACAGATACCCAATCCCATACAAAGAAATGACACCACCCAAAGTCTGGCTATTGAGCTGGCTATTTTTCTTCCCCATTTTTTTAACAGATGATTTTATAACAGATGGTAGTTTTAAAACGCCATCTAGGAGTCTTGCCTAGGTACAAGGCAAGACTCCTAAATTTTTTGTTCCTTTTTTTACGTTTTTTTCTTCCTAGGTGTTCAATTCTTATATTTCTACGTAAAGTACTAGATTAAAAAAAAATGTTGTTTGATTTTCCTAATGAAACGACTAAACGTTTCAAGTTTAAAGTGACCTGTCATCTCTTTAGTAAAACGCCATCTATTGCAAAGAGCTCTCAACCAAATGATTAACAGATAGCTACTTTATCATTCTAAGGATTCGAATTGAAGTAAAAGGCTTAATTTAAGTTTTTTGTTGAAAATACGAGATTTATGAGTGTAAATACATAAATCAGCATTAAACAAAGATGTTTTTATTTTTACCAATATTACTATAGCCAGAATTTGCCGTATAACGCTTTTTAGTAATTGTTAATTTCATAATTGTTACATTATGCTGCCATCTATGATTTTTATTCAAGACTAATTATAATTTTTTCGAATTGGGACCCCATGACAGGAGTAAGTTACCGGCACATCACTAGCCCTGATCCACATTTATCAAAAATACGTCACAAACTATTGCGAAAACACAAATCCCTCTCAGAAGAGGCAAAAGCTTTACTGATTATTACGGAGACATTAGTTGACGATAAGGATCAGGAGAACTTGGATTTTTTAAATAATAATAATAATATCCGTCAACCTGGCAACCCCGTGTCAACATCTCATTTTCGAGTTTAAACAACTATATTAATTTTAACGCATTTTCGCAAGAGTTTTCTGTGTATATCCCAAACCTGAAACCGGAAAATCGTAAAAATCCAAGAAAGAGAATAATTCAACAAAATGTAATAGAATTTTATTAAAACTACCGAATCGGAGGTGACATGACAGATGTCACCTCCGACAAAACAACAATGAACAAAACTCAGACCAAATAAAAAAACAAAATAATAGGAAAATGAAGATATGTTGACAAGATCGGCCGCACGACGAGCACGCCTACCATCTCCGGACTCGTCGCTCAGCTCCGCCTCGCCGCCGCCGGTACCCAGCCCAACTGTGAGTGCTGTGACGACACCGGCCGCGGTAGTAGCGTCGAGCTCGAGCGACGAGTATTTCTCTCCGCCCACGACGCCACCACCTGCTCGTCGACGGGGAGGACGCCGGCCGCCGGACGGCTTAGGACCTCGAGGCCCACCGGTCTCTGATAGGGTCCCAGCTCCCGGCGGAAGTGTGCAGCGCATGAGATGGACACAACCCATCAATGAGAATGTCATGTGCTCATACTACGGGGCTACAGAGGGGGGAAACAACCTGACCGCGTACCGTGTTCGGATGCTCTCTCTGTTTCAGGTGCTTGAACCGGCTGTCAACGTTTCGGCACAACGACTGTCGGATCAGGTGCGGGTCATCCAGCGTAATCATATGTTGGATGATACTGTACTTGATCGCCTGCGAAATGAAATGCAGAGTAGCCATGTCATCGCTTCCCCGTCGCAGACTGTTGTGGTTCCACCACCGGTCACTACAACTCATGCCGACGAGGGGATTGATGACAGGGCTACAAACGTAAGTACCCAGTAAAATGAGGAATTGAGGAGTACTTTGGAGGATGCGATCCGGGAATATCGGTTTATGTCGCCCGAACTTAGGCCACGCTTACCTCGTTTGCCCATGCATAACAAAAATAGGGTGCTGGTGGCGGTTCTGGATTCGCAGTTATCTAGCTATTTTGAGGACTGCGAAGACCTCACCGATGCTCACTCGATTCTGTACTGCGCGGCTGTAGCGGCATGTCGTGTAGCTCACGTGAAATTTCCAAATGAATCTAGAGCTACACGACCGAAATCAGCCGTACCAGCTTGGCAGTGCAGGATTGAGCGCCGTATTGGTGGGGCCAGAACACTCATCGGCAAACTAATCTGCTTCAGGGAGGGCAATACTCGCCCTAGAGTGATGCGCTTTGTGAGGCGGGCGTTCTCAGGCACTGATATCAGTCCTGAGGACTATATAACCCGTGTCACGGAGCGCATAGACTTCCTGAAGCAGAAAGTGTATGCCTGGGCAAACCGTACTCGTAGGTATAAGCGGCGAGTAGACCGGTACACTCAGAACCGCACCTTCCAGAGTGATGAAAGGTGGGTATATAGGACTTGGGAGCAACCGGACCAAGGTGTGGCTGACACGCGCCTGCCGGATGACGATGCCATGTGCTCTTTCTGGCGCAGTATCTGGTCGGTGCCTGTTAGTCACACTGAAGGAGATTGGACTCGGGAAGTCGAGCGAGCCTGCGACTCAATACCACAAATGGGGGCTATTACCATCTGCCCCCAAGATGTGCCTCGTGCAGTCCGCCCGTTGCCTAACTGGAAGTCTCCAGGGCCGGACGGGCTGCACAACTTTTGGGTAAAATGGTTTACAAGGTCGCACGCTCGCTTGGCAGCTCAGTACCAGACTGCACTGGAGTCTGGTTCGCTACCCCAGTTCCTAACAACAGGAATTACCCACCTGCTCCACAAATCTGGTAGCACCGCGGACCCCAAAAACTATAGGCCGATCACATGTTTACCGACGGTCTATAAAGTTCTTACATCCATTTTGAGAGCTAAAATTAACAAACATATAGACACGAACTCCATCATGTCTGCCTCTCAAAATGGATGTAGGAACGGGTCCCGCGGTACTAAGGAGCTACTCCTCATTGATATGGCCATTAGCCAACAGGTACGTCGTTCCCGAAAGGATCTGTTGACATGCTGGATAGATTATAAGAAGGCCTATGACTCGGTGCCACATACATGGCTCATGAGGGTGCTGGAGTTGTATAAAGTAGATGCAACTCTGCGCACCTTCCTGATGTCATGTATGGGACAATGGAGGACTGTCCTTCACTATCCAGGATGTCGAAATATCCAGAGGAACAGCGAGCCGATAAGGATCGAGCGAGGCATATTTCAGGGCGATAGTTTGAGCCCACTCTGGTTCTGCTTAGCCCTGAATCCTCTAAGCACACTGCTGGAGGACTCAGGTCTAGGCTATCGTTTGAGGAGAGGTGGACAGGTTATATCTCACCTCCTCTACATGGATGACCTTAAACTCTTTGCCCCCAACAATTTACAACTGATGGAGCTACTGAAAGTAACTGAAACTTTCAGTAGAGCCATCAGGATGGAATTTGGTGTGGACAAATGTGCGGTCATGCATGTAAAGCGAGGGGAGATTGTGGAATCCGTGGGAACCCAACTCTCGGATTCCATATACCTAAGAGCCCTCTCCGCATCCGAAACCTATAAGTATTTGGGTATGTCGGAAGCGTTAGGCATCAATGTTACTGACATGAAGCAATCGTTGAAAGAGCGCTTCTTTGGCCGCCTGAAGAAAGTATTTAATAGTCTTCTTTCAGGCGGAAACAAGGTGCGCGCTTTCAACGGTTGGGTCATGCCGGTTCTGATGTACTCTTTCGGCATACTCAAATGGACTCAGACCGAACTTGACGTCCTGGATAGGAGGGTCCGTACGCTGCTGACTGCATACCGAATGCATCACCCACGGTCATCGGTCATGAGACTGTATATCCCGCGAAAGTGTGGAGGTCGAGGCTTTTTAAACGCTAAGACCCTCCACAATCGCGAGATATGCAGTCTCAGGGAATACTTTCTAGAAGCCGACGTGGGAATGCATCGAGATGTGGTCGCGGTGGACAAGGGCCTCACCCCGCTCTCCTTGGCGAAAGAGAACTGGCGCAAGCCTGTAGTGCTTGACACTAACGATCGCAAGGAGGTATGGCAGAGTAAGGAGCTTCACGGACGCTTTTTCTGGGCCCTGCATGGACCGGATGTAGATCTACTAGCGTCCGTAGCCTGGCTGCGTTTCGGTGACCTCTTTGGGGAAACCGAAGGTTTTGTCTGTGCAATTATGGACGAAGTTATCATGACGAACAATTACCGGAGATTTATTGTGAAGGACGGCACGGTTGACATCTGTCGGGCATGCCACGGACCGGGAGAATCAATCCGTCACATTATCTCCGGATGTTCTCATCTAGCTAACGGAGAGTACTTGCATAGACACAACCTTGTAGCCAGGATTATCCATCAGCAACTTGCTCTAAAATACAGCCTAGTGGAATCGGAAGTGCCGTACTACAGGTACGTGCCCGACCCAGTTCTCGAAAATGGAAATATCACATTGTACTGGGATCGATCCATCATCACTGACAGGACTATTGTTGCCAATAAGCCTGATATAGTGGTGGTGGATCGAACAGAGCGGCGCGCAATGATCATTGACATAACGGTCCCGCATGACGGGAACCTCGTGAAGGCCGAGAAAGATAAACAAATCAAGTATCTTGACTTGGCTCACGAGGTTGTCGACATGTGGGATGTGGACTCTGCGATCATTGTGCCGATAGTCGTATCAGCCAATGGCTTAATTGCCAAGAGCCTTGACCAACACCTAAGGAGGCTCTCGTTGGGCAGCTGGATTAAGGGCTTGATTCAGAAAGCTGTACTCCTGGACACGGCTCGCATTGTTAGGAGGTTCCTCTCTCTGGAGCCCTGACCGCCGGTAGCTTGGACCCTGTTCCCGATACCGGTGGGCTACTATTTTTTATATTTTTAAATGTTTTATATATTTTTTTATTCTAATATTTAAAAATATATTTTATATGTATAAAAAATGAAATAAAGAGATTATAATAATATAAATAATAATAATAACTTATAGGTTTCGGATGCGGAGAGGGCTCTTAGGTATATGGAATCCGAGAGTTGGGTGCCCACGGATTCCACAATCTCCCCTCGCTTTACATGCATGACCGCACATTTGTCCACACCAAATTCCATCCTTATGGCTCTACTGAAAGTTTCAGTTACTTTTAGTAGCTCTATCAGTTGTAAATTGTTGGGGGCAAAGAGTTTTAGGTCATCCATGTAGAGGAGGTGAGATATAACCTGTCCACCTCTCCTCAGCCGATAGCCTAGACCTGAGTCCTCCAGCAGTGTGCTTAGAGGATTCAGGGCCAAGCAGAACCAAAGTGGACTCAGACTATCGCCCTGAAATATGCCTCGCTCGATCCTTATCGGCTCACTATTCCTCTGGCTATTTCGACATCCTGGATAGCGAAGGACTGTCCTCCATTGCCCCATACACGCCATCAGGAAGGTGCGCAGAGATGCATCTACTTTATACAACTCCAGCACCCTCATGAGCCATGTATGTGGCACCGAGTCATAGGCCTTCTTATAATCTATCCAACATGTCGACAGATCCTTTCGGGAACGACGAACCTGTTGGCTAATGGCCATATCAATGAGGAGTAGCTCCTTAGTACCGCGGGACCCATTCCTACATCCATTTTGAGAGGCAGACATGATGGAGTTCGTGTCGATATGTTTGTTAATTTTAACTCTCAAAATGGATGTAAGAACTTTATAGACCGTCGGTAAACATGTGATCGGCCTGTAATTTTTGGGTTCCGCGGTGCTACCGGATTTGTGGAGCAGGTGGGTAACTCCTGTAGTTCAGAACTGGGGTAGCAAACCAGAGTCCAATGCAGTCTGGTACTGAGCCGCTAAGCGAGCGTGCGACCCTATGAACCATTTTATCCAGAAGTTGTGCAGCCCGTCCGGCCCTGGAGACTTCCAGTTAGGTAACGGGCGGACTGCACGAGCTACATCTTGGGGGCAGATGGTAATAGCCCCCATTTCTGGTATAGGATCGCAGGCTCGCTCGACTTCCCGAGTCCAGTCCTCTTCAGTGTGACTGACAGGCACCGACCAGATACTTCGCCAGAAAGAGCACATGGCATCATCATCCGGCAGGCGCGTGTCAGCCACACCTTGGTCCGGTTGCTCCCAAGCCCTATATACCCACCTTTCATCACTCTGGAAGGTGCGGTTCTGAGTGTATCGGTCTACTCGCCGCTTATACCTACGAATACGGTTTGCCCAGGCATACACTTTCTGTTTCAGGAAGTCTATGCGCTCTGCGACACGGGATATATAGTCCTCAGGACTGATATCAGTGCCTGAGAACGCCCGTCTCACAAAGCGCATCACTCTAGGGCGAATATTGCCCTCACTGAAGCAGATTAGTTTGCCGATGAGCGCTCTGGCCCCACCAATACGTCGTTCAATTCTGCACTGCCAAGCTGGTACGGCTGATTTCGGTCGTGTAGCTCTAGATTCATTATCAAATTTGACGTGAGCTACACGACATGCCGCACAGTACAGAATCGAGTGAGTATCGGTGAGGTCTTCGCAGTCGTCAAAATAGCTTGACAACTGCGAATCCAGAACCGCCACCAGCACCCTATTTTTGTTATGCATGGGCAAACGAGGTAAGCGTGGCCTAAGTTCGGGCGGCATGAGCCGATATTCCCGAATCGCACCCTCCAAAGCACTCCTCAATTCATCATTGCACTGGGTACTTACGTTTGTAGCCCTGTCATCAATCGCGTCGTCGGCTTGACTGGTAGTGACCGGTAGTGGTACCATAACAGACTGCGACGGCGGAGCGATGACATGGCTACCCCGCATTTCATTTCGTAGGCGATCAAGTACAGTATCATCCAACATATGATTACGCTGGATGACCCGCACCTGATCCGACAGTCGTTGTGCCGACACGTTGACAGCTGGCTCAAGCACCTGAAACAGAGAGAGCATCCGAACACGGTACGCGGTCAGGTGGCTTCCTCCCTCTGTAGCCCCATAGTATGAGCGCATGACGTTCTCATTAATGGATCGTGTCCATCTCATGCGCTGCACACTTCCGCCGGGAGCTGGGACCCTATCAGAGGCCGGTGGGCCTCGAGGTCCTAAACCGTCCGGCGGCCGCCGTCCTCCCCGTCGACGAGCAGGTGGTGGCGTCGTGGGCGGGGAGAAATACTCGTCGCTCGAGCTCGACGCAACTACCGCGGCCGGTGTCATCACAGCGCTCACAATTGCACTGGGTACCGGCGGCGGCGAGGCGGAGCTGAGCGAAGAGTCCGGAGGTGGTGGGCGTGCTCGTCGTGCGGCCGATCTCGTCAACATAGATAATATTCTTTTTTCATTTTCCTATTTTTCTGTTTATTGTTTTATCGGAGGTGACATCTGTCATGTCACCTCCGATTCTGCAGTTATAAAAGAATTCTATTACAATTACATTTGACATAACAGTCCCGCATGACGGGAACCTCGTGAAGGCCGAGAAAGATAAACAAATCAAGTATCTTGACTTGGCTCACGAGGTTGTCGACATGTGGGATGTGGACTCTGCGATCATTGTGCCGATAGTCGTATCAGCCAATGGCTTAATTGCCAAGAGCCTCGACCAACACCTAAGGAGGCTCTCGTTGGGCAGCTGGATTAAGGGCTTGATTCAGAAAGCTGTACTCCTGGACACGGCTCGCATCGTTAGGAGGTTCCTCTCTCTGGAGCCCTGACCGCCGGTAGCTTGGACCCTGTTCCCGATACCGGTGGGCTACTATTTTTTATATTTTTAAATGTTTTATTTAATTTTTTTATTCTAATATTTAAAAATATAATTTATAAGTATGGAAAATGAAATAAAGGAAATAATAATAAACCCATTTATTTCCAACAACCTTACAAAACAAATTTTACTTAAAATCTAGTTATTTTTTTTTCTAATTACATGCAAACTTAATTAAATATTAATTTATTCGTTAACTGTGTTCTGTTTCACACAACTCCATATGGAAAGCCCTGGAAAATTCATGAAAAATACATAAAGGTACTAAAAAACATATATGATGGCAGTTCTAGCAGAGTCAAAATGGAAAAACGTGGCCCGAACATACCAATCTGCAGAGGAGTGAGACAGGGTGATCCTCTGTCGCCTAAACTTTTTATACTTGTACTACAACTTATCTTCGATCATTTAAACTGGCAGTCAGAGGGAATTAAAGTAAATGGGAGACAACTTACACACCTGAGGTTCGCGGACGACATTGTCCTCTTCGCTGAAACAAGTATGGAACTCGAAAAAATGATATGCTCACTGAGTGAAGAAAGTGAAAAAGTAGGTCTCAAAATGAACCAAGAGAAAACGAAAGTAATGACAAACAGCAACACTAATACAATAAGCCTGCATGGTAAGCCGTTGGAGTACGTAAACAACTACATATACCTAGGGAAACAAATAACATTTAGAGACAGCAGTGTAGAAGAAGAAGTGGAACGCCGAGTGAACATGAGTTGGAAAAAATTCTGGTCCCTAAAAGAAATTTTAAAAGGCGCTTTCCCCCTTCACCTCAAAAAGATCGTAATGGACACCTGCATTCTGACGACTCTCACATACGGTTGCCAAACTTGGACATACAACACCAAAATAAAAACCAAACTATCGATTTGTCAGAAAGCTATGGAAAGAAGTATATTGAAAATAAGGAGAATACAAAGAATAAGAAGCGAACATATAAGAAGAAAGACAAAGCTTATAGATGTTCTGCATTACGCTTTAACACTAAAGTGGCGTTGGGCAGGCCACCTTGCAAGATACAGAGACAAAAGATGGACACTAGAAACAACAACATGGGAAGGACCAATTGGTAAAAGAAGGCGAGGACGTCCAAAAAACAAATGGATTAACGACATAATAGCCACAGCAGGAAAAGAATGGCACACAAAAGCTAGGGACAGAGAGATCTGGAGTAAACTGGAGGAGACCTATACCCAGACTGGGGTTCCAGCAACAGATTTTTTAAATGAAGACCCATTATTGCATCATGAGTCCGAATCTGACTCTTTAATAAATGACACCTTTGATTAATAAATGTCGTTTAGCGGTATTGTTGCATCTTGTTCGCTGTCTGATATTTGGATGTGGTATTCACCTCGATTGTCAATGTATTTTGGCTGTGTTATTGCTCCGTGATCGTGGTGATGCACTGCTCCCATATTGTTTTGTGTTTGAAATGTGTTGTTGAATCTGTAGCATTTTCCATAGAGGTCTGCGTGTTGTATTTTGTCTCCACAAATGTATGGTCCTAGTGCTTCTAATCTTTCCCAAATTCCAATGGTTGTTTGAGAGTTGGCGTTGGCGTAGCTTACTGCTTTTGAGGCCGTGACGAATGGTGTTCTGTTTCCTTGGTTGATTATTGATATTTTTATATTTTTCACCATTGCAGTGTGGTTGCAATTTTGAATGTCGTGGAATTCTTTTGATGTGATGTAAAAGTATAGATATTGCCATGGTAATGTATGTACGAAGGGTTTTACCTTGGCGTAGTCTTTTGCTTTTTGGTATTCAATTACTGTTGATTGGATGTTGAATGCGTATGATTTCTTGAAGTTGTAGGTCTTGATGTTAGTCTGGTTTTCACGTCCCGTTGTTATTACTGGTGGACTGATTGCTTGTTCTGTACTTGTTTGGTCCATTGTTGCTTTTGTACTGTGTGTTTTTTTGGTTGTTGCCCTCTTTTATAGGTGCGTTTTTTGGGTGAGTATTATTAATGAGTAATGCTGTTGCTGGATGCGATAGTTTTTATTGGTTATAATTATATAAATGCGAGTACATTTTTGCTTATTATCTATGGTTACATTTGCTATGGTTACTTATTGGCTATGGTTATATAAATATTTGTATTGCATGCATAATATATAATATATAATTAATATTAGGAACTATATCACAGTGTCGTACGATTCTACCCGGCCGAAACTGTACGATTCAAGCGTAGTGTCTTCCCAGAATATATCCCATGCGAATGCTCCGATGTCGAATTTTTCCGTTATTGTTTTTTTGAATTTGTATTGAAATGTGCGTGTGTCTATTGCTTCTTTTGCGTCGGGTACACATACATACGTTTCGATTGGGTAATTACTTGCTGTGTATAATATGCATCCTTCTACGTTGTGTCTGTTTTTGTATTTGACATCTGTGCACATTGGAAGGCGTGCTGCTAGTAATTTCCATTGTTCGAATTGGTTTTCTGTTAATTTGCATTCATCCATGAAGCACGCATTTGTATGTATTAGTGATGCGAAGTTGAATGAGGATCCTGGTGTTAGGCCGGTTAGTCTTTCGTAGTTGAAATGCATATCGACTAGACTTTCCATGATCATTGTTTTTCCTGTGCTGGGTGGTCCCACGAAGAATAAGTTGTTTTTTTTACCCGTTTTTCCGTGGAAGTGGTTGTATGTGTCGTGCGCGAAGGCGTGTATGTCTATATGGTTTTCTCGTAGTAGGTGTTTTAGTTGTTTAATTTGTTGCTTTATTACATTTTGTTCATCCCATGTGGGGTTTCGTTCCAGTTGGTATCGTTTGCAGCGTTCCAGTCTTTGGCTTGCGGTTTCTTGAAATACCAGAATTCGGGATATTGATATTGCGGTTTTGAGTCGGTCTCCGAAGTTCCGATCAAATTGGGCGGCAATCCCTTCAGTTGTGTTGCACAGAGCTCTTTGTGCTTCTCCTTCGTTAAAAGCTCGGTTTTTGCATAGTATAAGAACAAGTGCGTTATTTTGTTGTGTAAATCGGTTAGATTTTGGCGGTCCAATGTTGAATTGTTCGAGAATGGTAGCCTGTTGTAGGTCAATTCCAGGGTGCATTTGTTCACGCTCCATTCCTCCTGGGTTGTTGTTATGAGGTAGAATTTGGTTGGTTTCAGTAGACTCATTATCCATTCGTCCGTTAATTTCGGACAGTGTTGCGCTTTGAATGGGAAGAATCTGATCTCTCCTTTCGGAATATGTGTTACTAAACGGGTTTGTTGTTTTCCCACCATTACCACAAATTCCCAGCGAATGAGCGACGCAGATGCAAATTTTCTGATCGTATTCGGTGAGAATGTTTCTAAGTGTTGTACGATCGTCATTGGGATTAAGATACTCAAGAAGGCAAGTGATGCATGTAACCTTGAGACATCTATGGTAGTTTGCTTTAATAGTTTTTCCAAGTTTACTATTATGTCCCCACGCTTTAGCGCTGGATATGTAGATGATATGATAATGGTCGTTTGATGTTCCCGTATGGTAACTGATGACTTTCCAAGGAGTTCCTTGAGGCTGGCGTTGTCTATGTTCCGTTCTCGCAAGAATAGGGCAGACTGCGTCATTAATGGGTGATCGTTCTCTTTCGGGTTGGCTGCTTTGTTCGATTTCGTTTTCGTTGTTTTCGATGGTTTTTGAATTTTTGCTGGGGGTTCGTAGTTGACATCTCGGTTGCTCGGTGACTCTGGCGGTGATTGTTGGGTTAACGGTGACGGTGGTGGTGTGTCCATCAGCTCCTGTAGGTCGTCGTCCATCTCGTTGTTGAATGAAGGTTGTGAGTTGTTGCTGTTCTTCTTCTTGTAATAATTGGCTGATGTTGACGTTTGTTATTATGTGGTAGACACTTGTGTATTCGTGCGCCATCTGTGAGCGACTGTGTCGGCACCGGCTCGGGGGTGGCATTTAAACTAGTTTGCGATCTGCTTGGATGATTTTTTGCTGGTGTTGCTTGATGTTTGGGGATTTTGTCACGTATTTCGGGTTTTGTTTGTTGTTTTGTATGTGGATGACGTAATATTGACGTCTTTGTCGTCCATTGAAGGTAATAAATCATTATACTAGGGTGTGATGGTGTAGTAGTAGTAGTAGTAGTAGTGGTGTGAACTTTAACCTAACCTAACCTAACCTAACCTTTTTTTTTTTTTTTTTTTTGTCGCTGAGAAATGCATTACGCATCCCCGCTCGTGGGGGACGAGTCTGGGGTATGTGGGACTCCTGTCGCTAACGACAGTATACCCACTAAAACTCAGCGGTGTTCCCACATCGCCGTAATGGGAGGGCCATGGGAAACCGGCTCAGCCTTTACATCCACAACCCTCCCGGCGCATGCCCGCCTAGCTGGCGGGCCCCGCACGCCCCCCAGGTTGGGGAGCTACGGGAATGGCCGGGAACACCTGGCCATTCCCGTCCGACACTGGTGGAGACCTGTGCAATACAGGCAAGGGTGCCCCCGCACCCATTGCCTGCTGGCCTCCACCTGGGAGGAGTCGGAGATGACTATCGTACTGACGTCTTCTTCGACCCCTCCTCCGCCTTCGGAGCGGCGCCGCGTCAGGATCGTCCTCCCTCGCGCGCTCCGCCGCCTCCTTCTGGGACATGACGTGTTCGCAGAAGGAGGCGACTGCCGCCCAGGACCTCTCATCCCTCAGCATGGCGTTAACCAAGCCGGGGAGCGAGAGGTCCGGTAACCTAACCTAACCTAACCTAACATGACCTAACCTAACTTAACCTAACATGACCTAACCTAATGTATGTGTTGTTGGCGGCGCTCGACCTAACTAAGCTATGTATATCGTTGGTGTAGCAGAGTCGGATGGTCGGGTTTTCACCTAATTTGACCTACATTTTATGCAAATTAGGTGGGTTTTGCCTAACTTGACCTTGTTCAACCTAACTTGAAATTTTGTACATTTTGGTAACTTTTTGGTGGTTGACCTAAGTGAATTTTTTTTTCTTACTTTTTGGTGGTTGACCTAAGTGAAGTTTTTTTTTTCCTCAGCTGTTACTAAGCGGTGAATTGTCACTGACGGATCGGCCTGGGCCGAGGCGCGCGCTGCACGATCTTGACGATCGTTCATGTTTTTTGGACATGTTGTGACTTGTTTACGGTACTACATAACTACAAACCTAACCTAACCTGACCTAAGACCTTCAAAATACTATGTTCGTTATATCATAAAATTATAATCAATACAGTAGGGGAAAATCACTTTTAAAACTTGCTAAGTATATACATATTAGTGCTCGTGACTGTACACACATAATAAACAGACAAGAAGAAAAGAACAGAAAAAAACGTACAAAGGTGATGCTTATTTCTAAAGAAATCTCTTCCAGCACATTTATGTTTTTGTTAATTCAAAAAAATCTTCAAATATTCATAGCATTGAAAATAATGGGTAAAACGTAAAGTCATAGAACAATAATATATTGTATTGAATAGTAGAGCGCATTTGCGTATTTTTTTTGTTATAACTACTATTTACCAATAAAAAATTTTGATTCCTAAGTCCACTAAGGTTTCATATCAGCCTACCGTGCGGCGCGGCGCTGGGCCTGCTGGCGGGCGTTCCCGTGGGGCTGGCCGTGGTATTATCATATGTATTCGTATCGGTCCGTAGATTGCGCGCGGGCGCGTGGGGCGCGGCGCTGGGCCTGCTGGCGGGCGGGCCCGTAGGGCTGGCCGTGGTATTATCATATGTATGAGTCTCATACGATAAAGGTCACTTCAGGAGTCCCCCAAGGCTCAATTTTAGGGCCCCTTCTTTTTATCTTATTCATTAATGACATCAAAGATTGCTTTAAGAATTCAAAGTTCCTATTATACGCGGACGATTTGAAAATTTACAAAAATATTGCTGTCCCAACCGACTGTTTAGATTTTCAGAAGGATCTTGACTGCTTCTCGGAATACTGCAGTGTCAATAAGCTTCACCTTAGTGTCTCTAAATGTTACAGCATTACGTTTACTAAGAAAAAACAGGTGACGAATTTCAATTACTCTCTTGGAAACACTTCCCTAAACATGGTCTCATCCCTCCGTGACCTAGGCGTTAATCTTGACTCAAAGCTCCACCTTGACACCCATGTAGACAACATAGTCAATAAAGCTTATAAAATGTTTGGTTTCGTAATGAGAGCGTCTAGAGAATTTAATCGGCCTTCTACCTACTTGCACCTTTATAAATCAATAATACGGCCACAACTTGAATACGCAGTACCCATCTGGAACCCTTATTACAAAAAGTACGTTGAGATCATTGAGCTGGTTCAACGTAAGTACCTACGTTCCATGCATTACAGATGCTTTAAAACCAAAATGTCATATCAATTATTGCTTGAAAAATATAACCTCATGACCTTGCAATCCCGTCGCACCCTACTTGAAATGTTGACTCTGTTTAGTATATGCCGCAATAAATTTGATTGTACTGATCTTGTGAACAGTTTGTGCTTCCTTATCCCTCGTACGGTAATCGGTCGAGAAGTTCGTTCGAGATGCCTATTTGCTACTTCATTTTGTCGAACTAACTCAGGCGCTCGCTCGCCGTTACATCGCCTGGTTGACACCTATAATAAACAATTTGGCTCTACTGATATTTTGTTTCTGAGCAAAGCTATATTTAAGAGTGAAATTACGAGTATTTTAAGAGATCATAACCCTGTTAATTAGCTAATAAGTACTTTTAATTTATTTTGCTAACAGCTAGCTATTCTGTATGGTAATCTGTGGATAACGCCTTGAGTAGTGTATTTGTTACTTTTATTATAAGTTTTTTTTAATATTGTGTGCCTACTTTGTAATATACTGCTGTTTGTTATTCCTATCAAATAAATAAATAAATAAATAAATATGTATTCGTATCGGTCCGCAGACTGCGCGCGGGCGCGTGGGGCGCGGGCGGCGCGGCGCTGGGCCTGCTGGCGGGCGGGCCCGTAGGGCTGGCCGTGGTATTATCATATGTATTCGTATCGGTCCGCAGACTGCGCGCGGGCGCGTGGGGCGCGGGCGGCGCGGCGCTGGGCCTGCTGGCGGGCGGGCCCGTGGGGCTGGCCGTGGGCGCCAAGGCGGGCGCTCTGGCCGCCGCGGCCGGCTCGCTGCTGGGCTACTTGGGCGCGCGCGTGCTGGGGCGCAGGCGCGGCAGACTCGACCCGCCACCGGACGCCGACGCCAAGGACGGGAAGAACGACTAACGCACTAACCTACAACATTTTATCTGTTAATACCCCACGACTCCGTTGCATGCAGTACCTGTATGCACAATGATTTTCGTTCGTTAAATAAACTATAGTAAATAAACTGTTATCTACTAACGGCCAGTTTCTTCATCAAAAGTACATGAAATACTAACGGGAACATTATCAAAATACTTACCTGGTTTTTTGTCAAAAGTAAAGAACAGTAATAATCGAGTTTCATTGCTGGCCGTACGAAGGCATGCCCTAATGCATGTGCCTGTTTCATTGTGTGTTCTTGTACAAATGAAGAATCAAATGTATTTATTTATTATAGCATTAACACAATGATTGTGTTATCATATCACTTTGAGATGAGTCGGTAGGTCCACTGTGAAATAAAGCCATGTATTCACTAGGGGACTAATATCTTTTTATGTAATTGAATGTCATGACATTTTTTCCCCAAGTGAATAGATGGCTTTAAGTTTTATTTTTTGTTTTGTACGGTACCTAAAATAGACGCTTATTTGAATCCTCATAAATAAAACATATGTTTTCTTTTAGTCATTACTATTAATGTTGTAATTTAGTACAATTTGTGCCTACTAAGTAAGTAGCCGCACAAAGCTGGGTTTAATGTAAAATGTAATCTAAAGTGTAAGGACATGTAACTGTAAAGCCTCGTATACACTGGAGTCAAAGTTGCGCACCATGTTGTTTATGTGTTGCTTAACAATGTTGCTGGCCACATGGATTGTTGCAGGAAGCAATTGCGCGATTGTTTCCGGTGTACGGGCTTAACAGACCTGCGGGGTAATTGCGTAACACACATACAATTCCTTTCATTTTGACAGTTCAACAACACTCATTGTGTTATTTACGTTGTAGAACAAACGAATTTTTCTAAAATATGAAGCAATGGATGGGCAGGGTACATTGCTCGAAGAACAGATGGCCGATGGGGTGAAAGGTTCTGGAGTGGCGAACGCGTACCGGAAGACGTAGCGTTGGAAGGCCTCCCAACCGATGGCCTGGTGAAGGCCGCAGGAATCCGCTGGATGCGGGAAGCACAGAACCAGTTGAAGTGGCGGTGCTTGGGGATGCCTATGCATGGCGGCAGCAGCAAACTGTGGACGTCTTTCGGCTGAAATAATGAAGCAATGGATTAGGAATTTCCTTCAAAACCCTTGGATATTGATGAAAGTGTGTTACGCAATTCGGGTGCTGATTGTCATCGCCAAAAAGTTGTGATTCATTGGTTTATTTGTGCGACGACTAATAATATGCACTGCGAGAAACTGCTGATTCGTTTAATATGTTTAGAAATGTCATTACCTGTTGTGTCGTTATTAAATAATAAGTACAGTCGAACAAGCTATTTGGTATACAGGCAGATAACTTACAACTACTTTAAACAATTTTGTGAGTGTTTTCAACATTTCTTTTACGTCACTCTCCTAAGCCATAAACTCAAAAAGTTAAATTACACACGCAATCAAAACTATTTTTTCAGTGTAGCGGAAAATGAATAATATTTTGCCAGTATACCAAATAGCTTGTTTGACTGTACTATGGTCATTAGAGTACGTGGCTACAATTCTATCTGATACCATGTTGAAAACAAGCACAATGGTTGAAAACCGAGGTTCGATGTTTCTACAAGGATGCTTTTGATCCGCAGTGATATGGCTAGCAGTAGAATTAAGTATAAAATTACCTAGTTACAGTTGCCAGCACATCAAGCTACTACAATCTGTCAAATTTCTTTAGTAGATTTTAAACTTTATCGCTAAAGCATTAGGTTCAAGGTTGATTGGGAAAGTTTGACAGTTTCGGGTAGCTTGATGTGCTGGCATCTGTACCTAAATATTTTTGTATTACATAAAGAAATTAAAATAATATAGAATAGTCTAACACCGGTCTTAATAGAATTAAGACTTGTGTCAAGGATTCTTTAGAGTATCTTCGTCAAACTGTGCCATGATATTGCAGCACAGCTAAAAACTCAACGGTCATAAATGTACCAAAGGTACCTATTTGAACAGAAAAGGGTTTTATATTATGTATTATTGACCAAGAGAGATTATTCCATGGTTTTTAAACTTCTGCGACCTGAATGATGTTACGAGGCTGCTGGATCAGTCGATATTCTAATCTGTATGGCATAGTTTAGGCACCTGTCCCACCGCCGCTGTCTAGGAAGCTGTCGACTATTTTCTCGCTCAAGAAACATAACTACAAAAGATTAGCTTATTGCCAACGTGTCGTGTGTCGTGTTGTAGTAAAAGAAATACATACCTACTTAAGTAAGTATATTTCATGCTACAAATCTTGTACTTATAAAAGTTTCTGAAACAGTTAGCTTATTGCCAACATTAAAACACACAACACACAACGGGTGCGGACTCGTGGTCAGACCAGGTTGTAACCAGTGTGACTAACAGCAATGATTTTCCCGGGGTTCGGACTCGTGGTCACACCGCTAATTTTCTACATCATGTATCACTTGTCATTTTCAACTAGTGCGGTGAGATAAATGTTTGTTTCAATAAGTTTTCATTTTAGACTCGATGCATCTCATATAAGTGTCACCGTAAGATTGTGAGAACCGTTAGTTTATAATCTATAGGTATTGTTTCCGTTAGATTATAAATTATTGTCGAAAAATTGTGTACTGGGTGAAATGGGTTAGGTTAGGTTAGAACCAACAACCAACTAAGTGACCAACGCGCGCGAGCCGAGCGAGCGGTGCCGCGGCAGCGGCCGGCGAGCGCTACTTCGAAGTTGCTCGCAGCTAGGGAGGCTATTTAGTATTAGCGCAGGGTGCGTTACGTCGCGCGTCGCAAGCAAGTTGCATGGATATAAACTATCGAAAAATAATGGCCACATATAAAAAATATTGATATAAAAATACATTTTTATATCTATATTTTTTCACCGCACTATTAATTCAGTGGTACATGGTGTAGAAATATTAGCGGTGTTACCACGCGTCCGAGCCCCAGGAAAATCATTGCTGTTACCGTGTGTTTGCACTGGCAAAACATTACAACAAAACATGTTTAAATCTCTAGTTCGTGTCAAAAATTGTATGGAACATTGACAGAAGATAGAGATTTCAACATGTTTTGTCGCAAATGTTTCGCCAGGGCAAACGCACGGTTAGTCACACTGGTGTTACAACCTGGTGTGACGACGAGTCCGCACCCCATTCTCCCTACTCAATTCGCGGTATCGTGATGAATTTCAAAGAAAGAACGTTATGCACGCGCGTAGTTTGTGTGTATTTTATTTATAAAAGCCATTTCAGACGCTAATCTACATGGTCCTCATAATATGGCCTGACCAAGATTATGTCGGGACTTTAAAAGAGACTGCGACCTCTGAGTTCGTTTCGGCCTTTCTTCTCTCTCAGAGTAGTCAGATAGGAAACGCCGATCTAGCTCTATCATCTAGCTTATTTTTACTATTATAATATGACGTGTAAAAGTGATTCTAATATCCTATTTACAGAATAAAGAATTTCATTTCGTTTCATTTCATTAGATTAGATACTCAGCAATTAATCTCAAAACACCCATAAGATGGGTGCGTGTCAGGAGCGGGTCGGGTCGTTTTCTTCGCGGGAGCCGCGCTGTTATTGTGTTCACACACAGCGCGGGCGCGGGACGGCAGCGGCCGGCAGCGGTTCGGACATAATTATAATCCAGAGATCCATCGCCAAACAGACCATTTCTTTTGGTAATATTCACAAAACAAATACAACACGCTCCGCGCACAACCCGCGCCCGCGTTTTGTGTGTTGACATCCATATAATTCCTTGAATTACAATTTATTATGCCCGCCATACACCCGCGCCCGACCGCTTCTCGCTGTGGGATAGGTGCCATAAAACCGAAAAATTTGATAATTTTTTGCATACAGTTCGATTCAAAACAATTTTGTGTGTCAGCGGGTGTGAGGGGTGAATTGTACCTCTTCCTCTTTATTATCATTCAATCAATTACGGGAGACACACATCTTGGAAAAAATGAGGGCGCCACTATCGCACTTAGGTCACTTCCAATGAAAAATAAATTGTTAAAATACCCAAAATGTACAACAAAAAACGCTTCTTGTGACACAAATCAAAACATACTAGCACTCGTCAGCAAAGTAGTGCCATCATCTTATGTCTGTGCATTAAGTAAAATATTTAGTTCCAAATGTCACGTCAGATTCTTTTTTGTCAAGCTGTAGTTTTAGAAACCTAAAACAGAGCAGTGGCCGCCACTAACGGCAGTAGCAAGATCTAAATCGTTAGATTCGCCCTACCGTACCGCGTCTAAAGATATTCGCATTTCTGATTCGTTTTGACACCTCTGACGCACAATGACGCAGTGAGGTAATGACTTTGAGCTTACTCTTCTCAAGTAAGAGAAAGACTAAGTACGATGAGGGCAATTTTAGCGAAAAAAAAATTGGGCAGCGGTGTTTCACTTTGCCAAATATTGATTTCTATCACGCCAGAATCGCTCTCCTTGGAAACCAAACCTTTAGGGATTAGTTATAACAAGCGCCCGAGACGCGCGCTCATTACGCTGCGTTTTGGACGCTCGTCAAACGCAACAAGATTTTCACATTGTGTTGTAAGTTTTGAAACCTCAACATGGTCAGTATAACTGTTTCTTATAGGTTTATTTCTGATGCAGAGAAAACGACAAGAGAAAAATTGTAGAAAAAAGAACTTGCGTTCACGGGTCGAGGGCGCGCTAAGGGCGCCCTTTGACTGGAGCTCTTGATATAATTCGTTACATAGAAATTCATACTATTTTATTGAGCGCCCAAAATGCAGCGTGCTAAGCGCGCGCCTCAGGCGCTTATTTTTGCTAGTCCCTTAGTGTTCAATTTCGCGCCTTCTCTGCTCTGGCCTCTGGCGGGATGTAAAATGTAAAGAAAAATACAATTTGTAGATTTTTGTCTACAGTTGTGGCGTATTTTATACAAATAGATTGCAGCTCGCTTTACAAAATAACATATCAAAATAATAATGTAAGTAGAATTTAATAAATCTATTTGACAATATATTTTTTGTTACATAACAAGAATTTTTAGTTGCTCAAGTCCTCACATGCTCGTAAATAGCATCGGTGGCCCAGTGCTAACGGCCGAGACGAGTTGTAGCTCATGATAATAATAAAATTAAAGTGTCTCCTGGGTTCGAAGTGTTCGAACCCAGCCAGGGGGCAGTTTAATTATTATCATCACTGCTCTCAAAACGGTGAAGGCATACATCGTGAGGAAATTGGCAAGTCCTTTATGCAACCAAATATTCGAAGACATGACATGTGACATCCACCGACCCGCGTGGGCCCTCGTAGTGGATATGGCCAGATCCCTCTCAGAGAGGAGGCCTATATATGTCCCAACAAAGGGAACGCTATGGGCTGAATAGGATTACACATGTCATGTTCTTCGTTTAATTCGCTTAGGTCTCCGCTTCTCGGCTGGTGCATGATGCCCAGCGTGGTGTCAATCCGTTCACTCCCGAGTAGTAGATGTAGTTCATACATGTTTAATAACCGGCCGTCTAAACTAAAACCCACTTACTGCAAGTTGCCTATTCCTCTAAAAACAAGCAAGAGACACACAACCGAACGACACCCTTGTCGGGTCAAACCAAAACAAGGCAGGCGCGGCTGCAGCCCAAGATTTTGGGGGGTCACCATAGGTGCCAAGGAATACCTATTTTTACGAAAATGGTTAATTGATAAGTACGTAAATCATTCAATCTCTAGACAGCTTGAATGATTTTGTGGGGGGGGGGTCATGACCCCCAGTACATCAGACCGCTCCTGAAACAAGGGTCAGATTGAAGAGTATGTAGAATATAAGACGGCGTCAGCGATGGCTGAGTGATGGTGCCGTTATCATCTCGATTCGGTGATTCGATTTTTGATTCAACATTGAACAATCAAATATTATTTGTTTTGATCTGATAAAAATACATGTTGTAGTTTAATAAATATTCTATGGTTCAAAACACGATTTATACAACTTCACTCGAGAAAACTCCCTTTTTTCGCGATTTTTTGATCAAAACCACCTTTTACTCCCGAAAAACATGTCAAAAAATAGGCAATGAAATTACGAAGAATATTCTATGGTTCATTTTTCTCAAAACAGTTTTTTATTGTTTTAACAAGATATTATATAACAAGGCGGACCGCGCGCTTCGTTTCAGTAGCCGCACAGACTACTTAGAGATACTAAAGTCACAAGACTAAATAAGAAGCAGACTGTAAGCTTCATACTAACGTCTCGCGCGGGAGCACTACTACACGCACAGCGATGTGTGCGTGGCCTGTCACGGACAAGGCGCGCGGGGGGAGCACCGGCGCCCGCTAGAAGAGAAAACCGGCTTGAGCCGGCTCAGTGCGAAGATTAAGGGCAGGACTCTCAGAATCGACCTATTTTTGATTCAAAATTAAACAATCAAGTATTATTTGTTTTGATCTGATAAAAATACATGTTGTAGTTTAATAAATATTCTTGACTAGCTGTTGCCAGCGACTTTGCGTTTCCATCGTTTTTCGTAAAAAAAGTAGAAAATATCGCAATACGGAACCGCACAATGTTATTGTTAATAGCTGTGCCCGCGACTCCGTCAGCGTGTAACTCCCTGTGTGTTATTAAGTTAATGTATTGGTAATATTGTTTAGATAACGTTCACATGAGGCTTAAGTACCTATAGAACGAAAATACTTCAGCGCAAAGCTTCCGGGTAAACTATGTTGAAAGTTGACCCGTCCGGCACGTGAACATAAAGATTTCTAGAACTGCTAACCCTGGAAAGAGCGACGTACAACTGACCATGCGAGAAACAACTGACACCGAGATCTACTCCAGCAACACGAAAAGTCTGCCCTTAAGCCTTATTAATTGTCATTGCATAACACACCGATACTGGGAATTGCATTATTTTAAATTGGAATGGAAAATTATTTGGTATTATGGGAATTCTGGGAATAAAGACGGTTTCTCCTGCACCGCAACCTGTTAAAATTTGTGCCTCGATTATATTTTGTTGCAACTGGGTTACTTTTAGCTGAGTTCCATTGCAAAGTTTTGGTGGTCTTAAATTTCAGAATAATCGGAATGCCAATTTTTAAACAAATTTCATGAGAAGGAAGTTCAGAAAGGCATATTTAAAGAATTTAAAAATTCTATCGGGTAATTGGTGGCTTCTTGTTCATCGACCATTCTATTTATTGAACTTTGCTTTCCCCCTGTATATTCGACAGTATTTTGTTATTAATCTCAAATGCCTGGTCATTGCGAGGAGTTAAAATGGATCTTTCGCATAGCCAAGAATTGTCCCTATTTAATATATTTGTTATATCACCGTACACCGACGATATAAGATGTGGTTGGGATTGCACTATACAACATAACTCAGGCGTCAGAATAAGTTTTCCTTGGTGTAGTTGTGGATAGGTACCTTCACCAATCTTTAATAATGTATCAGAAAATTGACGATCATCCGGGTTATCTCCAGTTCTCACTCGCATGTTTATAGTCAAATGCACCGATTGTATATCACGCCACAAATAAGAGCTTTTCAGGCAAGCCCTAACCTCATCAGCATATTCCCCGTGGTATTACCGGTAAGGTTTGTCGGAAATCACCACAAAATAAAACCGTGATACCGCCCATTGGTCGATCATTAATTTCGTCTGATATCCCTTAAACTTCTGTCTACCACTTCTACTCCTTTTCGATGGGCCATCGTACATTCATCCCATATGATTACACTACACTCACGTAACACCTTAGCTTTGTCGCTATTTCTTGAAATACTACAGGTTAGACTTTCCGTGCGATCTAAATCAATTGGTATTTTAAACATAGTGTGAGCAGTTTTACCTCCTGGTAGCAATGTTGCAGCTATACCTGATGAAGCTACGGCAAGAGCAATTTTACGCTGATTTCGAACATAAGCTAATATTAATTTAGTCAAAAAGGTTTTCCCAGTTCCTCCAGGTGCATCTAAAAACCATATTGTTCCCAAATTATTCTGAACACTCTCGCACACGCGATCATAGACTGAACGTTGTTCTGCAGTCATCATTGGGACACCGTTTTCTAATGTTGCCAGCAGCTCCATTGAGTTGTAACCAATCTCTGCGGAATATTCCCTATTGGTAACCTCTCCGACTGAGGTTGGTGTTGGCAAACCATATTCACAGAGTGATTTACCGCCTACTGCTGTTAAGTCTTCCTGAAGAGCTAATAAGCACTGATTTATGGCAAGATCACGAAAATTATCAATAGTTGCGCCTTCATCATTGTGAGATATACATATTCCGAAGGAAGTCTTCTGCAAATTTTTCTTTATATTTTTCCCATAATTGTACAGCATCTGAAAAATTACAAAATGTGAGTAATGTTACAAATAAATGGCGTAACCGTCGTGGATTATCACTAACACAGGATTCTGCTAAAGCGTCATCCTAATACTGATCGTTTTCAAGCAAATGACGCGCTTGGCAAGCTGCATGATAAGTTGGATAAACAACATCATCTACTTTTCTCAAATCTATAAATGATATTGGACCTCGCACTGTATGTAATAATAATCGCAAATAGAAACACTCAGCGTTGTTTGGATGAACGGTATAAACTCTACCAAGAACATGTTCTTTGAAAATACCTGACTCGCCATCTACAGGCCTGCCACGGCGTCTACGATTAAAGACACCTCATTGCTTATCGTAGGTATAATACGATGGAACTTCTTCATACAAAAGAGATTTTGCAAAATCATCAGTTAGGCAAAGTCGAAAGAATGCTAATAAAGTTGTTTGTCTAGGGTTCTCTAATCGTTCTGTAATATTTTCGGCGTTGAAATATATACGTTGACCGCCTTCAAGATGAACATCCAGATGAGTCACAGGTGGATATCTTTCGTGAATGTTGAAACTTAAGATCCGCCACACAGCTTCTGAAGAGCTGATATATCTGCCTGACTGAAATCTAGTAACTTCATCATGTTCATTTCTCAACGCAAATGTAGCTTGATGGTCACTGCCCTTGTTAATATACTTACAAATATATTTTATTGACTCTACACTATTACACATTTCAACATTAATGTGAGCTTGAAATGCTCTAGACAACACAGGCGAATACGGAACGACCCACCTATTATCTAAAGTAACCTGTTGTCCAGACACTCGCTTTTCAACAGTAAGACCACCATTGTCTCTTGAACGGCGACGATATAATGAGTATCTATCGTGTCCTGTTACAGTTTCATCCACTAAGGCTTTTGGATATCTTTTAGTGCAACGACCGTCTTGCATGCAAGGAGCATTCCCGTTAAATGCACCACATGGACCATGTATCATATGAGTTTTAACAATGTCGTATAACACGGGATCTGCAATCGGGTCTGGAAACGTTAAAACGTAATTCCCTCTCAGTGAAGGTTTCGGACTCACGGGATAGTACCTGCCGTTCACGATCAGCTGTGAGACGTAAGTCCCTCTCAGTGAAGGTTTCGGACTCACGGGATAGTATAGTACATGCCGTTCGCGATCAGCTGTGAGACGTAATTCCCTCTCAGTGTAGGTTTCGGACTCGCGAGACAATGTATCAATTTCGAGATAAAGATAATCGTTTTTTAGGTGGCATTGATGCAGGCAAATGAAAATAAAGCTAAAACGTAAATGAAAATAAAACTTATATAAAAAAAATCTATGCGTACCTACTACTACTTCACCTAAAAAGAAATAAAATGTAAACTATAATGAAAATAAAGCTAGAACGTAAATGAAAATAAAACTTATATTTAACAAATTGAACGTAAATTAGCCAAAACTTACCTATCGATATCTAAAAATCTATGCGTACCTACTACTACTTCACCTAAAAGAAATAAAATGTAAACTATTAATAATTTGTAATTTGAACGAATATTTAAACACCAAAATAACTGATACCTATTTTTATAAAATAACAACAAAAGGAATCTAAAAATAAATTATCAAAGACTAAAAGTCGCGTATCAATTAAGTATTGTCTGTCAATAAGGTCGAACACTCTGAACGTCTATTCGCATCAACAGGCAAAAATTGTATGAAGCTCGCGCTTTTTTTTTTTTTTTGACTAGGGCATCTCGCAGTTGATCTTAGAGAAGATCGTACTGCTTAACCGGACTTTCCTGTGGCTGCCTTAAGCTTCTACACTCAGGGCCTCCAGCCAGGGGCATATAAACTATTCTAAATTATCCTTGCAACCAGTGGTTTGGTTTCATTTATAGAACGTAAAATCAATGGAAAATTACAACTTTTTTTAAAAATTTTTTAGATCTAAATTTTACCACAAGAGACGCAAGTTCGTTGCCCTATGCGCTAGGGCAACGAACTTGCGTCTCAACACGGGCGGGGGGTACGGGATATGACCTGACCGGCAGCGAGCGCGATCCCTCCCTTAGTCAGTCAGCTGTTTCGCTAGCAAGCACGGTGTCAGATAGAAACTTTTTAAAATCTTTTAATGAAAATAACGTTTTTTTTTTGTTGTGTTCGGTCATTTATTTTTATATTTAAGTCAACTACCAATGGTTTGAATGACAAGAGTGTTTACCCTTACATCCTGTATAATCAGAAAGCTTCGAACTGCTAAGCTATCGGGAGTTACATGTGTTATTGTGAGTCAACCATAAAAGATAGACATATGCTGTCGTGGGATATTTTTTATATAATTTTAAGGAGAACATTTCCGTCATACATGATTTCTGTGTAGCTTTAACCATTAAGCTTGCACACGCGACGGAAGCTTAAGAAATGGAGTAACTTCTCCCGTTTCCCAACATTTCCCTTCACTGCTCTGCTCCTATTGATTGTAGCGTGATGAAAAGTATACTATAACCAGCTGAGGAGTATGAAAAATAATTGTACCAAGTTTCGTTAAAATCCGTCGAGTAGTTTTTGTTTCTATAACGGTTATACAGACAGACAGACAAAAATTTTACTGATTGCATTTTTGGCATCAGTGTCGATCCCTAATCACCCCCTGATAGTTATTTTGGAAATATATTTCATGTACAGAATTGACCTCTCTACAGATTTATTATAAGTATAGATAGAAGATAGATTATTCTATAGTTCAAAACACGATTTATACAACTTCACTCGATAAAAAAAAAATCGAGAAAACTCCCTTTTTTCGCGAGTTTTTGATCGTTTTTTTATTTTTACTTGTAGTAGAACCAACTTTTACTCCCGAAAAACATGTCAAAAAATAGGCAATGAAATTACGAAGAATATTGTATGGTTTATTTTTCTCAAAACAGTTTTTTATTGTTTTAACAAGATATTATATAACAAGGTGGCCCGCGCGCTTCGTTTCAGTAGCCGGCCAGGCGTCTTTGAGGTAAGACCTGTGTCGCTGTTGCTAGCTCGCTGCGTTCCCCGCAAAATATACGAGAAATTATTGTGATTTTCCGTGTGTGTTAGTTTTAAAAATCAGTCTGTATAAACAATAAGGTGAGTTTGATTATAATTTTCTACGTATATTATAACTACCTACTCGTTTTTAATATTACAGTTTACAGAAAGAACAGTAGCACAACTACACCAAAGATCATTTTTGAAAATAAAACTTTTTATCTTTGCAGTTGAACTGACCTACAACTCGATTTTATGAATGGGATTTAAGGTCTCTGCACACAGCGGGCGGGGCGTGACCGGGCGTCGGCGCGGCGCTGGCGCGACGGGAGCGTTCACACTGCGGGCACGATCACGTCCCGTCACGCCGCGCCGCGCCGCGCTCACTCACGCCGACCGGCGACCGAGTCGCGACGCGATTCATTCGTCAAAAAGATGTTGAGCGATTCAGACGTGGAAACACTCTTGCTCTTATTTGCGCTAGCTAAGAAAAAACAACGTAAACGGAAATGGGTGCATGAAATAAATAAAAAACGTCGTAATTATGGGGAGTATCATAGACTGTGCCGCGAAATTTTATCCCATGAAGATAAGTTTTACGCCTACTTCAAAATGACGCAAGAGTGTTTTGAAGAATTGCATACCTAATAAAAAATATCGAAAGTATTTGTAGAGATTAGCGCTTGCTTGGTTTAGCACTAACTTCTGAGTTGGTTGATATCTGGTGTTTAGACGGATTACGGTTTGGTTGTTGGTTTACGACCAATGGTTTAATGATACGAAAATCGAATGGTTTAAAAGATATATTGAGCACTAGTTATAATTATTAAATGGTAAATCTAAGCTAAATTAGAACTAAGATGGTTTGATCTGGTTTGGTTTGAGTTACGCGATTGGTAGTCGAACACGTACTAAAACGTACTAGCTGCGATACATGCATTTATGGAAATGCAAGCAGGCAAAAATGCTGAGCTGTTCGGTTGCAAATATTGTACCGAACATATTCCCGAGCACAAGATGAGATACTCGTAAGAAAATAATAAAGTAGTCATCAAATCACCTTAGTTAAATTAATAATACAAGCCAAATGGTAAACAAAGTAAAAGTATTTTAAAATGGTAAATAGTGGTAAAGTATAAATTACGGTTATTCTTAAAAACCTAAGTTCTCTACACTAATGAGTCTTCAACTGTAAGTACACGTTCTTTTCGCACTTTAGGCAAAGTAGCCGGCTCGTACGTCATGTGTAAAGTAGCTAGAAAAAGTAGCTAAAAAATCTAGCTACAAATTTGATTATTTTTTTTATTTAATTGCATGACACTGAAAAATAGCTAGATCTAGCTACAAAGTAGCTAAGATGGCAACACTGCAAACAACACAAAGCGTCGGCGTCCGGCCGGCGCTGCGCTCGCGTCCCGCCGCACCGCACCGGAGTTGTATTCGCGCTCGGCGCGACGCCGGCGTGGCGCGACGGGTCGCGTCGCGCCGAGCGCGGCGGCTCTGTGTGAAGTCGTCCATAGTAACTAGTACATTACAACTGCTCAGCGTCGCTTCGCCGCCCGGTCACGCCGCGCCCCGCCCGCTGTGTGCAGCGACCATTAGAAAGGCGACGCGACCATGCGACGGCAGAATTTGCTTCTCGCTCAGGCGCAATAGGTAGATTCTATTACGTGAGCGTCAGCATGTACCTAGTGTACCTACTGCATCAATTCAACTCGCGCGCCTACTGTAGGTATCTATTGTACAAATTATAATAATAATGCAAGGTTGTTGATGTTGTTGTACTTTCACACAAAATAGTGACTAGATATCTGCTATCTCATAATATACCGACTGACTTACCGGCTGCGGCTGACTTACCGGCTGCGGCTGACTTACCGGCTGCGGCTGACTTACCGGCTGCGGCTGACTTACCGTCTGCGGCTGACTTACCGGCTGCGGCTGACTTACCGGCTACGGCTGACTTACCGGCTGCGGCTGACTTACCGACTTACTGGCTGACTTCCTGCGGGAAATTGCCTGTCATACCAAAATTCTACAGATTATAATCCTTGTTTTTAGGGTTCCATACCCAAAGGGTAAAACGGGACCCTATTACTAAGGCTCCGCTGTCTGCCTGTCTGTCTGTCACCAGGCTGTATCTCATGAACCGTGATAGCTAGACAGTTGACATTTTCACAGGTGATGTATATCTGTAGCCGTTATAACAACAAATACTAAAAACCAGAATAAAATAAATATTTAAGGGTACGTTTGTTGTATGGGAGCCCATACAACAAACGTGAGTTTTTTGCTCGATATTGAAAACGACAACAGGTGAAAGCTTGAAATATTCACAGAATATTTAGTTACATATTCACTTTCAAAATAAATAATTAAATTAAAATAAAACAAATAGTTAAGCGTGGCTCCCATACAACAAACGTGATTTTTTGCCGTTTTTATAGATAATGGTACGGAACCCTTCGTGCGCGAGTCCGACTCGCATTTGGCCGGTTTTCTCTTTTCAGTTATGTTTTTGCAATCGTGTTTTTTGTTTTTTTAAATCATTTGTTTTTATACTTGTTTTTTAGGGTTCCGTACCCAAAGGGTAAAACGGGACCCTATTACTAAGGCTCTGCAGTCTGTCTGTCTGTCCGTCTGTCACCAGGCTGTATCTCATGAACCGTGATACCTAGACAGTTGAAATTTTCACAGATGATGTATTTCTGTTGCTGCTATAACAACAAATACTAAACACCAGAATAAAATAAATATTTAAGGGGGCTCCCATACAATAAACGTAATTTTTTTTGCCGTTTTTATAGATAAGTGTACGGAACCCTTCGTGCGCGAGTCCGACTCGCACTTGGCCGGTTCTTTTCACTCCGGTCTGAACTGTGTAAAAAATGACATCTTGGCCGGTTTTATTATTAAAAGTAAGCGTAGTGCGGTAGTAAGCGTAAACGTAGTGCGGAAGCGCTGTAACAGTCATGAAAGAAAAGGAAACTGTTAGTGACATTAAAAAAAAACAATGGTAGGTAGGTAATAAAATAAATTGTGTTGCTTATATTTCCCTAAAAACTAAACACCCGAAACATTAACATGAATTCCGTAAAACAAAGTTAATTTTACTTACTGCTACAATTTTATACTGTGACGCAAAATTTTTGCACAGCGGGGTCAGCGAGTTCATTTAAACTACGTGTTCGCGCGACTGGCTCGCAGGGATTGAGGTAGCGCTAAATGCCTACTACGCACGAATATGGTGGCCTTAAGTGCAGGGGTATGCCGTGTGCCAGCGGCAGCGATAGGTACGACGCGGAAGTTTAGTTTTTTATTTAAAAAAATGCCAAATTGCTGTACTGTGCGTATTAATAATAGTAGGGTTTTTATATCCAAAGGATCCTGTCCTTGTACCTACACTACACAAACCTTACCCATTTTTAATGCTTAATACAGAATTATTAAGTTACGAGTTAGGTACCTACCCAATATCCAAAATAACTAGGATGGCGATGAGGTTTTCCCATAAGAATTATTATTTATTATTCTTATGGTTTAAGTAGGTACCGCCTGTATCAATTGGTATGTTATTGTTCGTCTCCAATTTGTTTCGTATTTTTGTTTTAGTGGGTATGTTGGTACCAAAGTATGTTTACACATCAAGTAACTGAGGACTGTTCACGTGGTCTTAGCAAGATGCCGTTTGACCTTTTCTATTAGATAGGTACTTACTTAACACACTGTTGGATTTTCAATTATCCAACAAATCAGTGCGCGAAAAGAAATCACCACGGGAAAAAATCTCTCGTGCGTACCTGGGCTTAAAATAATTAACCATTTAGCCTTTCAAAGCTAAACTATTTTTTTATGTTCCTTACCAAAATTGGAAAACGGTAAACTTATCAGTGCCTGTCTGTCCGTTCGCGTTCGTCCGTCCGTCTACCCGTCTGTCCGTCCGGCCATCCGTCCGTCTGTCTCCCATCTTGCCCGGTTTTATTTTATTTTCAATAACCGAGTGACAGCCCTATGAAAGTAGGTAAGAATTTTGAGCTCTGTTAGGAAGCTTTCATTCTGCTCTTATTTATTCTGTGCTACAGTAGCCGGCCAGGCGTCTTTGAGGTAGGACCTGTGTCGCTGTTGCTAGCTCGCTGCGTTCCCCGCAAAATATACGAGAAATTATTGTTATTTTCCGTGTGTGTTAGTTTTAAAAATCAGTAGGAATAAGGTGAGTTTGAGTTTGAGTAGTTTTAGGTTCTAGTATTAATAATGTAACTGTAAATATTAGTTTAAGTTGTAGAAGATTAAATTATGGGCAATAAGAACAGAAGGAAGAAAAAAATATCCAGGATAGAACTGCGGAAGCTTAAAAAAACAATAAGGTGAGTTTGATTATAATTTTTCTACGTATATTATAACTACCTACTCATTTTTGCAAATAAAACTTTTTATCTTTGCAGTTCATCGATACCAAGATAGTGAGTACCTACCCTATAACTCGATTTTTTGAATGGGATTTAGAATGGCGACGGGACGATGCGACGGCAGTATTTGCTTCTCGCTCAGGTGCAATAGGTAGGTTCTATTACGTGAGCGTCAGACATGTACCTAGTGTACCAGTAGGTACACTAGTACCAATTCAAATCGAGCGCCTGCTGTAGGTATCTATTGTACAAATTATAATAATAATGCAAGGTTGTTGATGTTGTTGTACTTTCACACAAAATAGTGATTAGTGTAGAATTGTAGATATCTGTTATCTCCTGACTTACCGACCGACATACCGACTCACTTACCGGCTGACTTACCGGCTGCGGCTGACTTACCGACTTACTGGCTGACTTCCTGCGGGAAATTGCCTGCCATACCAAAATTCTATAGATTATTATGCTTGTTTTTAGGGTTCCATACCCAAAGGGTAAAACCGGACCCTTTTACTAAGGCTCCGCTGTCTGTCTGTCCGTCTGTCACCAGGCTGTATCTAACCGTGATAGCTAGACAGTTGAAATTTTATTTTCACAGGTGATGTATATCTGTTGCCGCTATAACAAAAAATACTAAAAACCAGAATAAAATAAATATTTAAGGGTGGCTCCCATGCAACAAACGTGATTTTTTGCCGTTTTTTTAGATAATGGTATGGAACCCTTCGTGCGCGAGTCCGACTCGCACTTGGCCGGTTTTATTATTTTAAGTAAGCGTAGTGCGGTAGTAAGCGTAAGCGTAGTGCGGAAGCGCTGTAACAGTCATGAAAGAAAAGGAAACAGTGTTAGTGACATTAAAAAAAAACAATGGTAGGTAATAAAATAAATTGTGTTGCTTATATTTCCCTAAAAACTAACCCGAAACATTATCATGAATTCCGTAAAACAAAGTTAATTGTACTTACTGTTACAATTTTATACTGTGACGCCTTGTGACGCAAAATTTTTGCACAGCGGGGTCAGCGAGTTCATTTGAACTACGTGTTCGCGCGACTAGCTCGCAGGGATTGAGGTAGCGCTAAATGCCTACTACCGTCGAATATCGTGGCCTTAATGCAGATTTAGAATCAAACACGATGATACAGCAAACCAGTTAGAAGTGCTTTTTATTACGCACTATTTTTTTAAGTTCGGACAAACCCACTGTTTGAGGTTTCGCGTAGGAGAAGTGAAGTCTGCATCCGTTCGTGCCAAATGTCATGATTTCATGACATGTCATTCAATACACTTTCATGAGCTTAGAGAGTTGTATTGCTGATTTTAATGTTTATAATTCTTTAAATCCATATTTGTTACGAGCGCTAATAGTAGTCCGTGCGCTGCTGACTGCGTACCGAATGCATCACCCACGGTCATCGGTCATGAGACTGTATATCCCGCGAAAGTGTGGAGGTCGAGGCTTTTTAAACGCTAAGACCACAGATATAGATAGACATAGATAACGCAAGAGCAACTACTTCGCGTGCCCAGCTTACGTACAAAAATCGTAAGCCGCCACTTTCGCGCTCAGTCTGCATCGTGCCACGCTAGTTGGACGTCAGTTAAGAAATTTAAAATGTTGAATTGCTCCGTTATAAATTGTAAAAACTGTACAAATGCGAGGAGAAAAAATAAAGGAAATGTTTCCTTCCATCAGTAAGTCATTTGGTGATTAATATTATGCGTATTTAATACTAAAATCAATTATTTTTAATCTAATAATCTGTAATACCAAATTTGAGAAAAACATGGTCATCAAACTGCATATTCGTATTACATTGCGGCTTTTACTTGAAGCGGTTGATGCGACGTTTTGTTTCAACAAGTGATGTATATCGAAGCAAGTGATACTATCGTATATCGCATCGGTTTCGTAGTACAGGCGCTTTTATCATTTTTCTGACAATTTTAGCGATTAGTGCTGTTCATCGTATGCAACATAAATCGATTCTCAAGAATTGATTTCGGAAACAGAGGAATGATATTTTATAGGTACTAATTATGTAGACAATTTTAATAAATAATCGTAACGTTAAGTGTTTTTTTTTAGTTTCCCACATGAACCCAATTTAAAAGAAAAATGGATTGAGGCGACGGGAAATAAAGATTGGTTCCCAACAAAGCATAGCACTATTTGTTCAATACATTTTGAGGAAGCATGCTTTGTTGAAAGGAAAAAACAACGAATTTTAACAAAAGCAGCATATCCGACTATTGATGTACTGAAGATCACAACTGATGAAGTAATATTATATATTCATATCTACATTTTATTTATTGTGTAATGTTATTTATTTTTAAAGTAAAGACTTATAATATCTATAATAATAATGATGTACAAGTTGAATTCATTATTAACAAAAAAAAACTTACTAATAGATATAAAAACAAAAGGGCGTCAGGCGTCGAAGTATTCGTCCGCATCGCTGTCATCCGGAAACGTGCCCAGAAGACTGGCAGCATTGCCACGTTGAATGGCAATGCTAATTCTTTGGCCAAAGAACAAGCCAGCCCTCTGGTCACGTGAAGTATCGACCAGTCGGTGAGAAATTTCCTTAAAAAGGAGACGCGCACTCGGGCCCCATGACCCGAGCGTTTCGACCCCAAACGGCTCAAAACTGTAGTTGCCCACAAGGTTACAGTATTTGCGCCGCTTGAGGGTCTCAGCAGCCGCACCAGCGGCGCCAGCACAGCCCGCCGTGCTAGGAACATAGGATGGCGCAAGGGTGTCGACACACGTTGCGTCCCACACCAGAGGCCTACCTACCTTCCAAGGCAGCAACGTCATGCCATCTGGTCTCTTCCCATCGTCACGTACCAAGCCGTTTGGTTCTAATACCGCTGGTACGCCGGCGGTGACAAGGGCTCGACGAATAATATCGTTGATGCTGGCGTGCCGTGCTATGCGGCCTGCACTCCTGTAGCAGGACAGGACTGATGAAGTTAGTTAATTGATAAGTCTATGTCTCATTCCTCTGTCTATCTCATTACTCTGTCACAAAATCGATAAATTAATCGATTTAAACGATTCTTAATAATTATTTACTGTACACAATTACTCAATAAATAGTATTCGTACGGTAATTGAGAATTGAGAAATGGTATATACAAAGGCGATCTTTATTCAAAATTGAGATGTTAAGAAGGATAGAATCTTGTTGCTTTTGTAAACACTAGAACTAAGTTGAATATAAGGTATTTCAATCGAATATTCACGTATTTATAATGGTAAACTTACTCGAAATTTTGGCAAAGGTATCCAAAAACGACGTGTGACCGTCAACGGAACGCGCACGAGCACACAACCTTTCAATACGAAAATTTTCAGCGTACTACTGGCTAGGTATGGGCGTTATTTCACGTCACTAGTTACAATAACTGGCTACAGGGCATGTAACCGAATAACTAGTTTCGAGTCACACATAAACACGTTATTTTTATAACTAGATACATTGCAATGCAGTGATCGAATGAACAGCGAGAAACGAATTAAAAGTACGTTGCAAGCGCATGTCGTTTCTTTCGCGCGTAATATTATGTACTGCCCTAATATTATGTAACTACTTGTAGCTAAAAAAACGTATTCGTTCAAAAACCTTAAAGCTAACGTAACGTAATGTAACGTATTACTTAAGTAACCTTTTATATTTTCGTTTCGCAAATAACTGTGTTACTTCGATATAATCACCATGTTGAATCACCGAATAGAATTTGAAAAATAACTAGTTACTAAAATCACTAGTTTTCAAAACAGGTGACGCGTTCTAAGTCACTAGTTACGTTACGTTTCGCGAAAATCACGTAACGACCCATACCTACTACTGGCTGGGTGAGCGCTGGCGCTAGGCGGGGGGTGGGGCAAGACGGGTGCCGCACGCGGCGCCGTCTTTGAATCGATTTTATTTTCCCATCACTAAATAGTGCTTGTGACGTCATAGTAGGTAGTCAAAAAATGGCACGCTTGGTTTTCATACAGATCGTGATACTTGCGTTATCTATGTCTATCTATATATGTGGCTAAGACCCTCCACAATCGCGAGATATGCAGTCTCAGGGAATATTTCCTAGAAGCCGACGTGGGAATGCATCGAGATGTGGTCGCGGTGGACAAGGGCCGCTCTCCTTGGCGAAAGAGAACTGGCGCAAGCCTGTAGTGCTTGACACTAACGATCGCAAGGAGGTATGGCATAGTAAGGAGCTTCACGGACGCTTTTTCCGGGCCCTGCATGGACCCGATGTAGATTTATTAGCGTCCGTAGCCTGGCTGCGTTTCGGTGACCTCTTTGGGGAAACCGAAGGTTTTGTTTATGCAATTATGGATGAAGTTATCATGACGAACAACTACCGGAGATTTATTGTGAAGGACGGCACGGTTGACATCTGTCGGGCATGCCACCGACCGGGAGAATCAATCCGTCACATTATCTCCGGGTGTTCTCATCTAGCTAACGGAGAGTACTTACATAGACACAACCTTGTAGCCAGGATTATACATCAGCAACTTGCTCTGGAATACAGCCTAGTGGAATCGGAAGTGCCGTACTACAGGTACGTGCCCGACCCAGTTCTCGAAAATAGAAATATCACATTGTACTGGGATCGATCCATCATAAATTGGATGAAGAATAATAATCTAAAAATTAATCTTAATAAAACTAACGTAATACACTTCAGTCAACGTTTACTAACTATGACGGATCTTAACGTCCAATACAATAATAGAATTATTACAGAAGTTGTCAACACTAAATTCCTTGGAGTGAAGATTGACAAAAAGCTAAACTGGAAAGTACACATAGAAGAACTCAGTAAAAAAATTAGTAATTCTTGTTACGCGCTGTTCAAACTGGTCCCATTGCTTAACACTGAATCATTGCTAACGGCCTATCACGGTTTGGTTTCTTCACATTTAAGATATGGAATCATTTTTTGGGGCAACTCAACCGACAAGGATATACCCTTTAAAGCCCAAAAAAGATGCATCAGGACTATGTTTAAATTACAGTCAACCGAAAGTTGTAAGCTTTACTTTAAAAAATATAAAATATTAACTCTGCCTTGCCTTTACATTTTAGACACTGTCATGTTTGTAAAATCAAATCGGCACTTATTTCCACGTCAATCGGAAGTGGTCGATCGCAACCATAGTAGACGCGATGACAGTATTCTCTGTCTACATAGATCGAAAACAGCATTAATGCACAAGAGTGTTTTCTGTATGGCCCCTAAAATTTTCAATAAACTCCCAAATAGTTGGACGGAGCTTACTGTCCGTCAATTAAAAAATAAATTAAAGATACTGCTGGAAGGGAAAGCATATTACAGTATTCTAGAATTTCTTAATGACAACATCTAATATTATCGATACATCTTTGACATAATTTATATAAAGCAACATATTATTATTGCTAGGATGATAATTTTAATTGACATTTAATTATTGTTATGTAACTATGACCATATATTTAATTTGTTTGTTTTTAAAATTGACATTTACTATTTGTTCGAAATTATGTAACCTAATACTTTATCCAATAACTTCTATGACTGAAATTTAAATATTTGTACGCCACTAAGGCCAAACATGACTGATCTTATACTATAATTTAATAACTTGCATGCTCTGTATGTGTACTCATGTTTCCACAAATAAACAATCTTGAATCTTGAATCTTGAATCACTGACAGTACTATTGTTGCCAATAAGCCTGATAAAGTGGTGGTGGATCGAACAGAGCGGCGCGCAATGATCATTGACATAACGGTCCCGCATGACGGGAACCTCGTGAAGGCCGAGAAAGATAAACAAATCAAGTATCTTGACTTGGCTCACGAGGTTGTCGACATGTGGGATGTGGACTCTGCGATCATTGTGCCGATAGTCGTATCAGCCAATGGCTTAATTGCCAAGAGCCTCGACCCACACCTAAGGAGGCTCTCGTTGGGCAGCTGGATTAAGGGCTTGATTCAGAAAGCTGTACTCCTGGATACGGCTCGCATTGTTAGGAGGTTCCTCTCTCTGGAGCCTATTCCCGATACCGGTGGGCCACTATTTTTTATATTTTAAATGTTTTATATATTTTTTATTCTAATATTTAAAAATATAATTTATATGTATGAAAAATGAAATAAAGTTTTAGATCAACATACAACCTGATACTGACCTGCAAATTGCAAAAAACGTAAGAAAATTTGAATTTCGCGGGCCACCTTAGCGCATCCCCCTTAAATCTTTGGACAGTGGGGTATGTCAATTACTTGATTATCTTGTTATGACAGATTGTCATAGCGGGCGTTTTAATATAATGGAACTGCTTCCATATGAAACAAAACTCGTACCCTCTAGTCGCTTTGATCCTTAGTTTTGACCTATTTGACCCTGAGATTTGACCACTGTTTTGACAGGTCTTTCTTGTCTTGACGGAATTTCAAACGGCAGTATAGTTTGATGGCCTTTTTTGCCTTTTCTGGACGAATAGAAAAACGACAACATTTTAACCACAGACTAAAAAAAATTCAGTAAAAAACAATATGGCTGCCAAAGTAACCATGTTGGTGATAAAAGTGGATCTAGTAAATTTTGGTTTATAGTGAGATTTTTAGTTGGTTTTGTAGTAAATCCTAATTATTAAAGTATATTTTTTTATTTAATGTGAGTAGTAGTTTCTGCTCTCTTCGTGAAATTATTGCAAAAGTGTACGCGTCACCGGTGGTGGTTTTGTGGTGAAAATTAAGAAATCTGGCGTTCTACAGTGGAGGAAAGAGTAGTAAGCAAAGGTGATAAGCGGTAAGATGTCGTTCCCGCCACGGCCGCCGCTGGTGCCCTATGGGATCGCGCCGGGCGTCGTCACTATGCAGATGCCCACACACGTAAGTGCCGCAGGATGTAACCTCGCCAGCGTAACGCTGATGCGGATGGAAACCAGAGTAGTAGTCGTCGACAACAGAAGGATGATGTGATACCAATCATTCATTAAATATACTTCATCAAAGAACCATCAAGAGTAGAGGGATTCCTGTGTTACTCACAAAAGTATGAACACCGTAACTTGAATAGCTAGGACATCAACATAACACTAAACTTATTCTACAACAAAAATAGCATTTACTGTGTATGACTTTTGAAGTTCGTTGAATGAGTAAGTAATATAATTTACACAATTTTAAGCTTGATTTCTGACTTCATGCACCTTTAACATAGTGCTGTATTAGTTACATTCATTGATTAGTCCCAAATATAAATACATAGTCCATAGCAGTGCTGTATTAGTTACATTCATTGATTAGTCCCAAATATAAATACATAGTCCATAGCCCTTCATATTATCATATTCTCTTAAATTGCTGTTATCCCTATTAACATGGGGTTGGCGGCACATGTCTTTTCTTCCACAGTTCTTTATTAGTTGTGATCTCAGTATTCACCCTCTTCATATTATATTATAATGAATAAAATCATCAAAACAGCAATTTGTAGAGTAAATTAGTGTCAAACTTAAACATAATTTAAAAAATTGAGACAGGTCCCCTAATATTTTACAAATCAACCCTCAGGTTAGAAAGTACCGTGCATTGAATGACTATTTCATGAAATCATGACATTTGGCACTTTCATGAACTTAGAGAGTTGGTATTGCTGATTCTAATGTTTATAATTCTGTAAACCCATATTTATTACGGCCGCAAATAATATTTAGATCAACATACAACCTGACACAAAAACCATAAGAAAATTTGAATTTTGCGGGCTTCCTTGGCGCATACGCACAATTATCTATGAAATATGACTAAACATAACATGAAAGTCCATCATTCAAATCATTCATTTCACAAACTATACTTGAATTGTGGAGTTTCTTGCCTGTTCTTCTCCTTAAGAGCCTACTACACTTTGGAATGGGCAACTAGCTTCATCTTTCTGACTGACCGAGTCCTTGACTGTTCAAAAGTACCTTTAATTTATTTATTTAGTTATTTGTGTATTTTTGTCATGACAAGAATGTGTGAATGAAAAACAAGAATGTGTCATGAAAGACAGACAGGCAAGGAACAGAGAATTGGAAGGGGTTGGAGGAGGCCTTTGCCAAAGGGCACACAGAGACTCAGAACTGAGATAAAATGCTATGTTATACAACTGTAACTCTGAATAAAGGCTATAAATAAATAAATAATTATTTTAGTCATTTGTCACTACTGGATATCTCAACCTTATTTATTTTATCAGACACAGTGATCCATATTTATGTTATGAGATCCGATTTCGATGATTCTTTCTTTACTTGAAAGGTAAAAATTTGGTGAAGGTAGGATCTTTGGTGTTATGAGCAGAATAGCTCCTCATAATGCAGTAAATTGCTCAATTTTAGATTTCTACTAGTGGAATTGGCCTCGGTCCTACTAGGTTTTCTTTCCTGTTTAGGATTGGTGGCGCTCCTGGGACCACCTTCTTATCACAAATTCTTTAAAAACAATATTAATGTTAATTCAGCTCGCGAGGTCTACTGTTTGTAGAACTAAAGAAAGAAAGAAAGAAAGAAAGAAAAATATTTTATTTGGAACACGCACAGGAAATATAACAATAGAAACAAACATTAAATCTATAAAATCAGTAAAACAAGTAATAGAATAAAATAAAACAACGTGAAACAGGAAAAGAAAACCTGTGCGATGCCAAAAAGGCTCCTATCTCAGCATAATGCTACGGTATTTGAGAAATAGTAAACAAATACCGCAGCGCTGATATTCTGATAGGGCCCACTGTGATGCCACGGACACATCTACGGACATAAAATAAATAATAAGAATAAGATAATAAAATAAGAATAATATAATAGATAATAGAATATACAATAAAAAATAATAATATAATAAACACAAAGTAAAACTATGAAAACCGATAAACTAAATATTACGGTCGACCCACACCCGCTCCAGCATCGCTTGTCTATGCTACAAACTAGTCTATGACAAACGAGGGGACGCGAGCGCAGGCTAAAGTTACATGCTCTGTGGCACAGGCGATGCAATGATGTAATGTAATGTAATGAGTGTAATGGCTGACAATAAATATATTTGGGATTGGGATTGAACAAGTACAGGACATTGATCTGTGATAATAATTAAGTATTTTTATCATACAATGAACGTTCAAAAGAGTAAGAGTCGATTAAATATTAATAGAATATTAATAGATAAGTTATGAATGTGGTGTAAATATGATAAAAAAATGTATCGTTGTAACTACTAGTTACTATAGGTGTGGGTCCTTCATTTATCAAGTGAGGTGTTTAGGGGTGGGAGCGAAACAGTTAATATTGCTTGAAAACTGGGTGAAACTGATTTCTCCACTATAGTATGGCTAAATCCTGCACAAAAACATGTCATGGTGTCATGGGACACCTGTTTGTAATGAAGTTCCTAATTTGCTGTATGTATACATATTACGTATTGAATAATGGGCACTTAAATAAAAATAATTAATAAAATAGTTTTTTTAAATAAATCGGACACAATCAAGCACAGTAACGTGTTTACGAAACGCATTTGGAAAATCTCACGTGACACGATTTCCCAACCGTACGCAAAATACGCGCTTTGTCGTGTGGAGTTGCGGATATGAGACCGTATTACCTATCACCTATTAATCTCACGTGAGATTAGTGTGGGGGTAGGGCGTCGAGCCAAATCTCATGACATCTCACCTAGTGGGAAGGAGTTTCGAAAAATAGCCTCCTATACCTAAGTAATTAACGCCCCCTAACATGTGTGCAATGTGTAGAGATGGATGTAATGTACTTACGTGATTGAAACCTCTTTTTGTTTTATTTTAAAGGACACCATTCAGATTGGGCCCAAAACCCATAGTGTTACTGCCAGCGAAAAAAAAAATGTGTTACTCCGGACGGGGAAGTCCTCCTAATAATTTTTTACGACAGTTCGCCGAATTTCTACGATAGTTCCTTCAGCTGTTTTTCAAAATCTAGGTATCTTGACGATCTTTCGTGTCTGCGAGGAATATTTTAGGCAAATGAAAAAATATGTCACCAAAGCCGGGGAAGTCCACCCAAGCATTTTTTCAAAGACTTTTATAAGTTTTATTTCCCTATGCTTCTCTGTCCCACTCCTGGGAAAAGGCCTCCCAATACTGCACTCCAAAACAAAGATAGCTGACGTGGCTAAAAGGGCTGCTCAACTTCAATGGGACTGGGCAGGACACGTCTGCTGCATGCATAAACTGAGGGCCCAAATATTTAAACAAAAAAAAAAAAAATACATAAGTATGAAGTTAAAAAAACCACTGACTTGAAAGATTTACCGCTGCGGCGGGTGAGGCGGGGTGATATAGGCGGGGTATGGTGCGTGTATAAGGAGAATCTAATCCTCTGGAATTTACTTCTGGACCCTCTTATAGGGGCTGCAAAAGCGGGGAGGTCATTATTTTCTCCGACAATATGGTCATGATCTTCGACAGCATTGGAAGTTTAAAGACAGGCCAATGCCGCCGTCGAGTATTATTGGAAACGGGGCATCCGAAATAACCTGAAGTTTGCGCCACATAAAACCTGTGCAATGGTAGTCACCAGGAAGCTAAAGTACGACGTCCGACTCCTTAGCATGGGCGGGGTCGACGGGGTCAATTGTGAACAATTGCGAAAGAGGCTGCACTCAAGTTGAAAGAGAAGCCGGATTATGACCGCTGTCTGGTTTCATTCATCAAGTGGCAGATCCGTATGGGGTCACTTGACGAGTGGAACCGAAGATACAAGAACGGCGAAATACTCCGTCACCAAATTGTTCCTCCCATTCGCGAATTGCGATAGATGCCTTCAAGGTAACTAGATTTTTACAACTTTAAAAAGATGCCTTCAAGTTAACTAGATTTTTACAACTTTAAAAAGATGCCTTCAAGGTAACTAGATTTTTACAACTTTAAAAACAGCTGAAGGAATGGTCTTAGAGGTTCGGCGCCATAGTAAAAAAATATTTGGAGGACTTCCCCGACCAGGGTAGCACATTTTCTTTTGCTGGCTTTTGGTTTTGGGCCCAACTTTGTATTAAACGCGAATGGTCTCCTTTAACATTAACATAAATAAAATACTGTTTTCTCGGAACGATTAGACAGAGGTGTACCTGTGTACCTATAATACACCCACATTTCACCAGTTATGTTGAAGACCCATGTAATAGGGGGCCAGCTACAGGCAGAAATTCTAAATGTATAAACCCAATAACACTGCCCGACCCGGGAACCAAACCCAGGACCTCACCTTTGAGCAGTAGCACTTGCAACTACGTGACCAGACTATTTTTTAATTCTTTTATTATATTTTATGCTGCTGTATTATTTTCGCCAGCGATAGTGTTCACAGAACCGGTGGCAATATCACTTACAAAATGTTAACCACTTTTCTCAGAGTGCAGAACAAACATTCAATCATAATTTTTTTTTTTACCCGGCATTTTTTGGTACTGCTCTAATTTATTTAAGAACTGGTTTCATTCGTAATATAATTATGTGAGCCAAGTACAGTATGTTATGTTGTATGTTAGGTGTGATGTGTTTGTGTCATCATCATAATCAGCCTATAGCGTTCCGACTGCTGGGACACAGGCCTCCTCTCTGTTAGAGGTTGTGGGCCGTAATCCGTTTAAAAAGCTAAAAAATATATTTTAAACCCCCAGTACAAGGAGAATGCCCCAAAACAGTATATTTTTTTCTAACCCATATAGCATAATTAGCCCAGTGCTATCCTGGGACACAGGCCAGGCTCAAGTAGTAGGCCGTAATCCATAACGCGGGCCCTGTGCGGGTTGGTAGATGTCACATGTCTTCGAATTTTTGGTTCTAGTACAAGCCGGTCTCCTCACGATGTTTTCCTTAACCGTTTTGTGATGTGGTGGTGTTTCAATAATATTTACACAACGAAAAGCGCCTGGTCGGGTTCGAACCTACGTCTTACAACTCTAAAGTCGCGGCCGTTACCACTGGGCCGCCACTGCTCTTTTAACCCATCATACTCAAAATATTGTAGTAATTTTTTCTGTTTATCACAGACATTGTTCTCGAAAACTGCTTGACTGTTATTGATATAACTTTTGTTCGCTAGTTCGACACCCTGAAAAGATGATGATGTTTGTCAGTAAATATGGTGTGAATATAGGTAGGCAGTTATGCACTTTGTGCAATTATTAGAAAGATATATTATCTTCTTCTATTTAATGCAATCTGTCCTGGTACATTCAGCAATAGGATGGTTACTGATGTTGCACGTTATGAAGCCACTAGGTACCCAAATTGATCGATACTACAGCTCAGTCATTGTGGATGTATTTAAGTGTTGTCTGTGGTGCTGTATTTGTATGCTTATAATATGTTGTATGTGTGCAGGTGATGGTGGGCGCGTACAGTGCGAGCGGAGCGGGCGGCGGGCGCGGGGCCCTGTTGCCCGCGCCGCCCGGCAAGGCGGTCATCGCGCGCGGCCCCACGCGCAACAACGGCGCCAAGGAGCCCGAGGGGCCGCCGGTCACAGTCTTCATAGGTAACATGCACCACTGTTACACGCTACACGTGCTTCACTACCGACTCCATCGGGCTGGTTATCGGTCGTCGTTTTTCTTTCACCAGGAATGTCCAACATCACAACTCACAAAGTACATAAAAATGAATTGAATTGCCACGGTGCTTGCCTAGATTTGAACCCATAACCTCATCAAGATTTATTTATTTTTAAAGATTGGACCAGCCTATCGAGGCTGATTGAGGTGGTGAAGCACCTCAACACTCATTATCAAATGTTACTTTCAATAGCATAATCTTGGCCTTGACTTGACGCAGATACTAGTATTTTACATGGAGCGACTGCGTGCCCTTTAATATCGTCATATTCGTCGCCCTCGTTGAACCAATCATTTTGTACGGAGTGTAACCAAGCTATCATATTTTATTCTTGAAGCGAAAACTTCTTTAGGCGCGTTGAGCACTTTTTGGGTGAACAAAAATCATGGAACTCGCGTTATCGTCACCGAACCGCTTGAAGAAATGTTTTTAGCGTTATAAATTACGTTTGAGTTACGTCACCTCAGACCGCGACGTGAAGCGACGAGAAGCGACGCGACGCTGCGCGCACTTTTTAACAATTATCGAACTTATTCTCTTCACGAAAAGGTATAATTACAGTGCGAGTGTTGACACGTGTCAAAGTACGCTGAGATACGCGGGGCTGCGCAGCGCGTGTACCTTATTGGGTAGTAAATAAATTCGATATTGTATTGGATCATAAAAAAGTAAGAGTCGCTTCGTTATGCGTCTTTTTAATCGACTTCCAAAAAGTAGGAAGTTCTATGTTCGTCTGTATAATTTTTTTATTTATGTCCGTCAATATTTTCGTCAAATTGCTTTTTATACCCGTTATAACGTCTCGCAGGCAACATCTCGTCGCGCGCGCCGGATGCCATGATCCGCTCCCTGCTGGGCGCGTGCGGGCCCGTGCTCAGTTGGAAGCGCGTGTCCACGTTCGGCTTCAGCGAGTTCGCGAGTCCCGAGGCGGCGTTGCGATGTGTGCGCCTGCTCAACAGCCGCGCCGTCGCCGACAAGCAGCTGCTCGCCAAGACCGACGGCAAGATGCAGGCGCTAGTTGACACCTACAAGAGTGAGTACACCAGCACACACACACACACACATCATCATTCTCTTAAGTGGGTGATAAACGTGCGTACTTAAGTCTTTAAGTTCGCGACACACGTGAAGCTTTCTCAGAATTTCATTGTTAAAGCGGCTCGCGGCTCCCGGCGGTAACAGACGACGAGACAAGGCGGGCTACGAGCAAAATTTCAAACCTGTTGGAGCGCCAACGAACTTACTCGGCGGTTTTTAAGTCCGCGTACTTAGCATGACATACGGGCGACTAACCTCGCCGAGCCATAAGTACGCGGACTTGCTCGCACGTCTATCACCCGTTTTATGTCGGTAGAAAGGCTTACAAACAAATGTCATTAATTTATATAGGTACCATAATTGCCATAATTTCATTAGAAATAACGCTTCAGTTACCATAATCGTGAAATTACATAAAATCATTTAGACTACTTTTATTGGTCATAATCGATCAAGTGTCTTATTATTAGTTTTAGTCATAAATTTATTTGCCATATTTTTCATTTTCAATAATGTCGTTTTCCATAACATTTATTTACCATAATATTTATTTGCCCATATTAGCACAACAATGCTAGTTCAGTACAAGCGCCTGCAATTTTGATGTTATAATCATGTTAAAATGAATAATTTTGCTATTCACAGTTAGAAAGAAAGAAGAATGGTTTATGCTGCACGAATAAAAGGAACACAAAAAAAAGTGGCCAAAAATCAATAAAAAAAAAGTTTGACAGTATAAGTCTGACATAAATAATCAGTCCGTCGTCACTTTACTTATTAGATCCGGAAACATGAGTGAAAGTTGTGAGGTGTTAAAAACAACAAAAGGAGGTCTTAAATTATTCCTAAGGAAACCTAAAAACTTTTTACAAAAAAAAAAAACAACCGACTTCACAAAAAAATACTAAAATAGTGAAAAATAACTTTAATTTCGGAAGTCGGTGTCTTTTCTTTTCAATTTTCGTTTTTAGCCACCGATTTTTTTTTTTTGTAAAAAGATTTTATTTTTCACTTTTTAGTTGTGGTACCTACCCCACACAAAATCGTATACCGTTATCTGCTATGTAAATAAAGACTAAGATATCTTCTACATACGCAAAGTGGAAAAAATACGTAATTATTGAAGCTAACTCAAAAACTACGCAAGCAAAATATTAATACAATTTATATGGGAATCCTCTGAACTAACACCCTGTATAGGAGCAGGGTCGGAAAAAAACAGTTTTTTTAAATTTTATAAATAATAACAGTTCAAAATGTTTTAAACAGGAGTTTTTTCTTTTGAGGGATTTTTCAAATTTACTATTAACACAAATCGATCACGCCTAATATAATTCATTTCTAGACTATTAAAAAAAAAAACGATCAGAATAAAATACCTACCTGCTAGTTAAAGTTAGTTAGTAAGTACTAACTATTATACTATGTGATCGGTGAACATACTTACTTTTTTATACTTTTCGAATTGCGAATTCCGTTGTTCGTTCTTAGACGAAAAAGAAAGAAATCCCTAAAAGAATTCCGGGAATAACTTCGTTTCGACAAGCGACAGAACAGGACTTTACCGGCTACGAAGTAAGATATACATAGGTTAGGTAGGACGGACTGTGTTCAAATAAGGGGGATCCCCAAATTACTATAATAAGGGAATTACTATAATAAATATGCCAAATAGATCAAACAACCTTATCTACTATCTAACCTTTTTACTTCATTTTCTAGCTATTTCTATTAAGATATATATTTATATTATAATTTTATTTCTATTAAGTCCTAAACATTTATATAATTATGATAAATGATTTATTTCTGTAAGTTTCATCAACAAGTTATTGTTCTGTATACATATACATATTTCAAAGCGGAACTATCCATGCTAATATTATAAATTCGAAAGTAACTCTGTCTGTCTGTCTGTATGTTACCTTTTCACGCCTAAATCACTGAACGGATTTCGACAAAAATTGGCATTATCGACATACCACGCGGGCGAAGCCGCGGGCGGAAGCTAGTAAACAATATATTGGATCCCTCCTTATGAAATTGGCGTTTTTTTCTCACAAATAGAGGACCTCGTCACTGCTATGATTTAAAATATTCATCAATTGCTTGGTATTATATCGAATAATGACCATCATAGACAACTACCAATAGTAAAAAAACCTTATTACTTATAGTTTTCTAAACATAAAAAATACCTTAAAAATGACTCCTTATTTTGTTAGCAGAAATGACCACTATTATATATTTTTTTAACTTAGCCAATACTTATTTTTGTCGCTAAATCTAAGTGGCATACGTAATCTTAGTTTTTAAACATTAGTTCATAAAAGTTTTAAAACATTAGTGTTCATGGTTGTTATATATATTAAGAAAATGCCGTACGCAAAATACGCGCTTTGACGTGGAGTTGCGGATACCAGCCCGTTTTACCTACCTATTAAGAAAATGTTAGTATGAAATATGCGACTTCTTTAAAATTCCCCATACAAATCGCTGATTTCATAGGTGGGGACCTAATATTATACAACTAACTATTACTTAACTAATGAAATCCTAACTACTACTAGATTCTCTTGTACACCGAACTAAACTAACTAAACTATCACTAAAATTCCTTACTTTTTACTATGAGAATCTAAGAGCTATTCTGCCAAAAAAAATCTCTAAATTTAAAAATTATTTTGACACAACTAAAATCGAATTTGACAATCGCGACTCCACTTGGTACCTACTTGTTTGCCTACCACGTGATTTTTTTTGAGCCGGAGAGGCGCGCAATGTGATGTCTCGACGTATTTTTATATGGAATTTTTCACTTTTTGGAAGAAAACAAAAAAAAAAAATTACCAATTCGTTGACTATTACGGGTTAGCCGGTCAAAATTTTCATTATTTTTGCGATAGGACACACCATTTTCGAGATATAAGCAAAAGAAAATTAAAAAAAGATACAGTACCGTTTTGCAACTGAATACGAGGTGTTAGTTTGAATTTTAGTTCATGACATCTAATTTTATTCCACACATTTTTAATCGTGATTAAAAATAGTCAGAGTTAGTTACAGGATATTAGATATAGAACAAAAATTTTGGTTAAAACGTCAAATTCAGAATAGCATTTTCACTAAATTAAAACTCAGTGCCATCTTAGTGCTGTCAAACTAAATTATAGTTAAGTTGTGTCACTTTAGTCTATTTTCAGAATGGGAAATCGTCGTTTGACAGGAATAAACTAAATTTTAGTGATTTTTATAGAGAATTTGTGACAAGAGAATCGGCACCAATATTAATTAAAACTAACTATACAAATAGACAATAAAATTAATAACCAAAATACGGCGTCGAAAAATTCCTCCGCATCACAGGCTGGTAATGTACCCAAGAAGCTGGTGGCATTGCCACGTTGTATGGCAATGCTTAGCCTCTGACCAAGGTAAAAGCCAGCCCTTGGGTCACGGGAGGATACACACAGACACAATATAAATTACAATAACAAAAACGGTTCTTTGACGTGTGTCCTTCAATTACAGGAGACCACAGCGTGCACATATAACTAGGGTTTAACCAGGATAAAAATAAAATTTATAATGAAATTGCAAAAAAATAAAAATTAAGATGTCATGGCGTTTTTTGCCACCGACATCCGAAATTAAAGTTATTTTTCACTTTTTAGTGTTTTTTTTTTTAAAGTTTTTGTTTGTTTTTTTGGAAGTCGTTTGTTTTTTTTTTTTGTATTAATTCCGGAAAGTTGCACTCATCATACGTTCGCGTCCCACAGCGGAGCAGCGGTCGCGCCTGGGGCAGGAGGAGGGCGCGCCGGGCACGGAGGGCGAGGCGTCGTACCTGGACGCTCGCCAGCGCGCGCTCGACGACGCGGCCGAGCGGCGTCTGGCGCAGATCATGCGCGACTACCAGGACGACATCAACAACTACGAGATGCTGCAAAAAGGTACCGTACGAGGAGCACGACACGATTGTCGAAGGAGTGGTCGGCCAGAAACATGAAGCAGTTGCCCGTTCCAATGCCGCATGAGGAAGAACGGGCGAGAAACTCCATGGGCATTCTATTGTTACGAAATATTAGTTACATCATTAGCATGACACTTATGCTGCCAGGGTTGCGGGAAAGTCCGAAAGGGATACCGGGACCTTGGCAACAGGCAACTGAAGGAACACGGGTGGGTTTTAGTCAGTAAAAGTCTGACACGCCCTTTCGCTCCGCCCAGAGCGGGAGAAGTCATTAAATGAATTCCCAGTCTCAAAAAAAAAAAGCATGACACGTATCAGGTTTTGGAATAATCAACTCAATGGTGCCGATTCTCTTGTCACAAATTTCTCTAAACTAGTCTAAAAATCACTAAAATTTGGTTTATTCCTGTCAAACGACGATTTACCATTCTGAAATAGACTATAGTGATACAACTTAACTATATTTTAGTTTGACAGCACTAAGTTGGCACTGAGTTATTAATCTAGTGAAAATGCTATTCAGAATTTGAAGATTTAACCTAAAATTTCGTCCTAAAACTAAAATACTCTAACTAAATCTGACTATTTTAAGCTAATATAAAGCTTGTAAAAATGAAATACTTGCTTTCATTCAGTCATCGAAATCTATTAAAACAAAATCTAAACCTATAGTTGGGTGGTCTAGAGCATGTTCATTGTTTCTAGCTCAGCCCAGATAATAGTTGTCAAAGAGGATGAAGTGTGTAAAGTCCAAGAGGATGAAGTTTTTCCTTAAAAGTCTTATTTTTACATCTAGCGCTTAAGAAACTTCACCGGGAAAAAAACTATGTTAGCATCGAATTTAGCTGACATGGTGCTTTACAATATTTCTACTGAAACCTGAGATATATTTCTTTTGCGCCGGGCCAGGGGTTTTTTGTATGGAATTTGGCGGATTTCCAATCCGTTCATCTGTTAAGACGTGAAAAGGTAACAGACAGAGTCAATAATAATAATAAATATCGCGCTTTTACCGGGTCCTAAATATACGGGCCCGATGTAGACCTTTTAGCGTCCGTATCCTGGTTGCGATTCGGTGATCTCTTTGGGGAAACCGAAGGTTTGTCTTTGCGATTATGGACGAAGTTATGATGACGAACAACTACCGGAAATATATTGTGAAGGACGGCACGGTTGACATCTGTCGGGCCAGCGTCACCTGCCACCGGCTCGGGGATCTATCCGACACATAGTGTCTGGCTGCCCTCGTCTGGCTAACGGAGACTACTTGCATAGGCACAACCATGTAGCCAGGATTACCCACCAGCAACTTGCTCTGACATACAGTCTTGTGGAATCTGAACTGTGTAACTGTGGTACTATAGGTATGTGCCCGACCCAGTTCTCGAAAATAGCCATATCACGATGTATTGGGATCGATCTATCATCACTAACAGGACTATTGTTGCCAATAAGCCAGACATAGTGGTGATAGATCGATAAGAGCGTCGCACAGTGATTATTGATATAGCGGTCCCGCATGACGAGAACCACGTGAGAGCTGAAAAAGATACACAGATTAAGTATCTTAACCTGCACGCGAGGTTGTCGAGATGTGGGATGTGGATACAGCAATCATTGTGCCGATACGATAGTTGTGACGGCCAATGGCATAATTGCCAAGAGCCTCGACCAACACTTGAGGAGGCTCTCGTTAGGCGGCTGGATCAAGGGCTTGATCCAGAAAGCGGTACAACTGGACACGGCGCGTATCGTTAGGAAGTTCCTCTCTCAGGAGCCCTGACCACCGGTAGATTGGACCCTGTTCCCGATACCGGTGGGCTACTATTTTTTATAATTTTAAATGTTGTTTTTTTGTTTTTTATAAAAATATTTCAAAATGTAAATACGATACAAATAAATAAATGAAATATTAAATAATAATATTTATGCTGAACTGGGCCTTTTTGGCTCAGCCATGAGGCACACAATAGTTATTTTATGTGTTTATATTTGCTAAAGAGTATTAAACCACTTGAGAGCTGATAGACCGATTTCGCCTAGACACACGACTCACCACTGCGGGCCGGGGGACGCAAAAATTACAGCGGTTGTGATTGGCTGATGCAACAATGTCAGGACGAAAGTCCCAAACATTGTTGCATCAGCCAATCACAACCGCTGTAATTTTTGCGTCCCCCGGCCCGCAGTGGTGAGTCGTCAAAAGTCAGTCGTCACAAGTCAGTTTTGCAACAATAATATCGATATCGATTCGACGATTTCCTAATTGAACAATAATTAATTTGAATTTCACTTATGAGAATTTATTGTTCTATCCGAAAGGAAATGCTATTACTTATTTTTAACAACAAATTTATTTTTAATAACAAACAACGCTATATTTATTTGGAATTAAATTTTCTCTGTGAACTGCATTAATCCACTTTTCTTTAAGTTACAGAATATTTTGAAATCTAAAATGTAAACATTAAGTACTTAATGTAACTTTTTAACTAAATTTGGAAACAATTTTTATCGTCAATAATTTAAACTTAAGTTATCACAACACTCTACTGTATAAGTGCAGATAGAAAGGGACAGACGTATTGCAATACCCTAGTGAGAGAAAGGGACTTTTCAAAAAGACATCAACGCGGTGTACGTTTTTGTGCCATTTTACCTAAACAACCAGTTTAGCTTGAGCCCTGCAATTATTCTTAATAAAATATTTATTTTACTTACCGATGAAAAGATATGCAATCTTTTTATAGCTGTATGTTCTAGACGATTTCCCACACCTTTTAGGTGAACAGGAACTCATAATTGTTTTTATTTATGCAGAAACGTTTTAAAAGGTATCAAAATAACCGCGTGTGCAGAGACCCAATAACTGGTCAAAACTAAAATGGCCACTCATATTTCCATCTAGTATCAGTGCAATTGTACTGATGTGTCGTGAGTCCGAGTCGCCCGCATGAGCAGTCAAGAGGCTTTATAGTCATTGATATTTGCTTTATTTTTGACGTGAGTCTTTTGTGCTCAAACTCTCGAAGTTTCTGTTACAACACTGCCTGCCAACACTGCTGAAAAAGTGGCAACACTGCCCGACTGACATGTCAAATTTTTGTTCCGTATTTTAAAATTAATTTTAATTAGTAATTAAGTAAAATTAATGTGTAATTTTATGTATAAACAAAGTAATATAAATGCATAAATACTCAGGAATATTGTTTTCCTGTAAATTTATTAAGTAAAACACAGTGTTTGGTTACATACCGGTAACCTAAAATCAACAGCTGACGTTCGAGCCACGGATTTAAACGGGGAGTATTGCTTTACTTTTACATTATAATAGCACACAATCGTCACTTCACCTCTGTTATACGTCTTCGTTAAGTCTAACATAAATTAAATAGTTCGGCTGATTAACACTCTGCATTGTGTCAAAATCGCATCGTAGAAAACGAATCTTCAAGTCACGGATGGTTTCAGCAATTGTAGTATCTTGTATGAGGAGGCTTTAAGCAAAGTCATATTATCCAGTTAGAGAATGAAAAAGCTTGTACTCAGGTTGAACAAACTAACCATTTATATAATGAATTAATAAGTACTAATTGTAACCCTCATTCCATAATAACTATTGATCTTACTGAAGAATCCTTGCTAAAAAAGAATTATAGTTTTAAAGTAAGTCATAAGACAATGAAAAAATATGCAAAACTAAATAGAATAATTAAAAAATGTAATCAAATTAGAAAACAACAAAAACACTTTTCCAAAAATATTCCACGGAAAAAAGAACGTGTTCCCCTAAATGTCAGAACTTTTCTTTATTTGAGTCAATAATAGAAGATTAGGACATCTTCCATTATTGACTCAAATAAAGACTCAACTCAACGCGAAACTTGCATCCAGTAATAAAGCCGCAATTATTTGTGGTGATTTTAATATTAATATTTTGGAAAATAATTCAGATAGCAGTAGATTATTAAGCCTTTTTAAACTCAAACTCAAAGCATTTATTTCAATTAAACCATTTACAGGCACTTTTGAATTGTCAAGGAGTCGGTCAGTCAGAAATATGAAGCTAGTTGCCCATTCCAAAGCGTAGTAGGTACCTATGGAGAAGAACGGGCAAGAAACTCCACGGACACTCTTTTAAATCAAAATATTGTTACAATATATGGGTTACATCATTCATGTTGAAATTATACATGTGAGAACAATGTAAAAAGCACGTTAAAAGCGTCCGCAATTATAACATACAAACAATTCAAAAATTAAAATAAGCCATGGCAGCTAAGAGATGACCAGTCACAACTGACGGCGCCCGTTCACGTTCACGAACATCAGCACCATTCAGCTCAACCATTTTGAAGGGAGCTAAATGATCCAACACACGCGCCACCATCAGCGAGACATTTAAGTGAGCATGACATTCCCAGCCGCCAGGGCACATTCAAGTCAATGAAAGACAGATTACCCGGTAAATGGTAGCTCAATAGTACATAGTACTTACACCTGTGCTATGCAATTATATAATACAAAGGAGATTGAGATTATACAATGCAAAGATGATGATGATCTTAAAATCTTCAGCAGCTCCAACTGTATGTTCGAATGTTAATTAGTTAGTTCTGATTGTGGAGCAGGACCAGCATTAAGCCAAGCATTTTTATCAGAGATCTAATCCTCCAAAGTCAAAGTCAAATAATTTATTTCAACTAGGCACTTTTGAACGTCAAACGACGCCAACTTATAATATGCCTGCCTGCATAGTGTGCGTTTTATACAAGTTTTGAATTTCGTCTCATTCAGTTGAAGTATGTGGGGAGGAATTTTATTGTAACATTTTAAACAGTATCCCATGAAAGATGAGTCTCCTTAACCCATTCTGAAACCTGGTTGAACTAATAGGTCCCTATTTCTAGTACTATAATTATGTCTATCACCTCTTTTACTAAAAAGATGTAATTTTTTTCTTACGTGCATGATATTTTCATAGATATATTGATAAGGTACCGTCATGATGTTTATATCCTTAAACAGTTCCCTTAAAGAATCGCGCCTGCGAAGATTATAAATGGCTCTGATCGCTCTTTTCTGCAGAATAAAGATAGACTCGACGTCTGCAGCCCGTCCCCATAGTAAAATACCGTAAGACATGATGCTATGAAAGTAACTAAAATAGACCAGCCTCGCGGTATCTATAACAGTAAATTGACGGATTTTTCTGACAGCATATGCTGCTGAACTTAGCCGTCCTGCAAGAGATGTTAAATGAGGACCTCATTGTAGCCTTGAGTCGAGCGTGATCCCCAGGAAAACAGTTTTATCGACGAAATCTAGTTTCTCTTGTTTCAATACAATCTCACAATCCCTACTTTTGACAATAGCTAAAGAAAGTTTGATGCACTTAGTTTTTTTCCCATTTAATACTAAATTATTAGCAGTGAACCAATTTTGGACCTGCAGAAGGGCGTTATTTACTTCGTCAAAATTTGTAGCACGTCTATCTACCTTAAAAATTAAGGAAGTATCGTCAGCAAATAACACCATGTGTGGCTGATTTTTTAATAAATGGAGTAGATCATTAATGTATACTAAAAAGAGGAAAGGACCCAAAATCGAACCTTGTGGAACACCCATTTTTACTTTTAGACCTAGTGAGTTGATACCGTTTATTTGAACTTGCTGTTGTCTATCATTTAAATAAGATTTTACTAAACTGAGCGCAAGTTTTCCAAGTCCGTAATGCTCAAGTTTCAAGAGTAAGGTTTCGTGATCGACGCAATCAAATGCCTCGGAGAGGTCACAAAAGATTCCTATGGCGTCTTGGGCCTCTTCCCACGCGTGATTGAGCATTTGGTTCAGCATCACCTTTTCAAACACCACGTTGAAAACCGGCAGCACGGATACTGGTCTATAATTATTGGTGTCTTTACTGTCCCCGGATTTGAAAAGTGGTATTACCTTACTGTATTTCATTAAATCCGGGAAGACTCCTTGATCCACATAATAAATCGTTCAATTTATCTAATATTTTTACAGAACCAACTGGAGTAACTCCAACTTTTGCTACTTGTATCGATAATGTCTTCTGCGATTGTGATTGTTTAGATAAAGCCATCGTTAATTATTTGCCTTCCGATCATAGCGGACAAACGGTAACTTTTAAGTTTAAAATACCTTTGCGAAAAGTACAAATTCAATTTAGACCCATAACAACTGGCAAATTAAGTAGATTCAATAGTACCCTAAATAATAAGTTAAATGTTCTGGGCCACAACATGAACGATGCAAATAAACTGTATGAGGATTTCTTTTCATTAGTGCACACTGAATTCAATAAAACTTTCGGAAAGAAAACAAAAAATATTTTCTCTAATTTTATATTTAGTGACTGGGCAACTAGAGGTATTAGGATAAGTAGGGAAAGACTGTTCGAGCTGTATGGCCTTAAGCCTTACATAAATACTGAAACTTTCAACAAGTATGTTGCTACTTATTCGAGACTATAGCACCATACTTTTATAACAGCTTTAATATTTAATTTATGTGTGGATCAAGGAGTCTTTCCGGATTTAATGAAATACAGTAAGGTTATACCACTTTTTAAATCTGGGGACAGTAAAGACACCAACAATTATATACCAGTATCTGTGCTGCCGGTGTTCAGCAAGGTCTTCGAAATGGTAATGCTCAATCAAATGCTTAATCATTTTAACTCCAACCAAATTTTACACGATCAGCAATATGGTTTCACCAAAGGACGTTGTACGACTGACGCCGGTGTCACCTTATTAAAACACATTTTTACAGCGTGTGAGGAGGCCCAAGATGCCATAGGAATCTTTTGTGACCTCTCCAAGGCATTTGACTGCGTAAATCACAAAACCTTACTCTTAAAACTTGAGCATTACGGACTTGGAAAACTTGCGCTCTAGTAAAATCTTATTTAAATGATAGACAACAGCAAGTTCAAATAAATGGTGTCAATTCACTTGGTTTAAATGTAAAAATGGGTGTTCCACAAGGCTCGATATTGGGTCCTTTTCTCTTTTTAGTATATATTAATAATCTACCCCATTTATTAAAAAAACAACCACAAATGGTGTTATTTGCTGACGATACTTCCATAATTTTTAAAATAAATAGACGTGCATTAAATCTTGACGATGTAAATAACGCCCTACTGCAGGTCCAAAATTGGTTCACTGCTAATAATTTAGTATTAAATGGGAAGAAAACTAAATGCATGAGATTTGCTTTACCGAATGTTAAAAGTAGTGATTGTGACATAATATTGAATAGGGAGAAACTAGAATTCGTCGATAAGACTGTTTTCCTAGGGATCACACTCGACTCAAGGCTGCAATAGGGTCCTCATTTAACATCTCTTGCAGGACGGCTAAGTTCAGCAGCATATGCTGTGAGGAAAATCCGTCAATTCACTGATGTAGATACCGCGAGGCTAGTCTATTTCAGTTACTTTCGGTACGTTCTTACGGTATTTTACTATGGGGACGGGCTGCAGATATCGAGTCTATTTTTATTCTGCAGAAAAGAGCTATCAGAGCAATATATCGCCTCCGTATGCGCGATTCTCTAAGGGAACTGTTTAAAGATATTAATATCACGACGGTACCTTGTCAATATATCTACGAAAACATCATGTACGTAAGGAAAAATCTAAGTCTTTTCAGTAAAAGAGGTGAAAAACACAATTATAGGACTAGGAATAGGGACCAATTAGTTAAACCGGGCTTCAGACTGGCTAAAGTAGACTCATCCTTCATGGGGTACTGTTTAAAATGTTACAATAAAATACCTCCCCACATACTCCCAATTGAATGAAATAAAATTTAAATCTTGTATAAAACGCACACTATGCCGGCAAGCATATTATAAATTGGGAGATTACATCACTGACAAAAATGCTTTGTTCAGCGCTGGTCCAGTTCCACAGGGCGCATTAACTAATCATTTTTTAAGTCTTACTTGAAGTAGAACCAACTTTTACTCCCGAAAAACATGTCAAAAAATAGGCAATGAAATTACGAAGAATATTCTATGGTTCATTTTTCTCAAAACAGTTGTTTATTGTTTTAACAAGATAAATATAACAAGGTGGCCCGCGCGCTTCGTTTCAGTAGCCGGCCAGGCGCCTTTGAGGTAGGACCTGTGTCGCTGCGTCCCTCGCAAAATATACGAGAAATTATTGTTATTTTCCGTGTGTGTTAGTTTTAAAAATCAGTAGGAATAAGGTGAGTTTGAGTAGTTTTAGGTTCTAGTATTAATAATGTAACTGTAGATATTAGTTAAAGTTGTAGAAGATTAAATTATGGGGAATAAGAACAGAAGGAAGAAAAAAATATCCAGGATAGAACTGCGGAAGCTTAAAAAAACAATAAGGTGAGTTTGATTATAATTTTTCTACGTATATTATAACTACCTACTCGTTTTTAATATTACAGTTTACAGAAAGAACAGTAGCACAACTACACCAAAGATCATTTTTGCAAATAAAACTTTTTATCTTTGCAGTTCAACTGACTGTTCAGTTGAACTGACCTACAACTCGATTTTTTTAATGGGATTTAGAATGGCGACGCGACGATGCGACGGCAGAATTTGCTTCTCGCTCAGGCGAAATAGGTAGATTGTATTACGTGAGCGTCAGACATGTACCTAGTGTACCTACTGCATCAATTCAACTCGCGCGCCTACTGTAGGTATCTATTGTACAAATTATAATAATAATGCAAGGTTGTTGATGTTGTTGTACTTTCACACAAAATAGTGACTAGATATCTGTTATCTCATAACATACCAGGCTGTATCTCATGAACCGTGATAGCTAGACAGTTGAAATTTTCACAGGTGATGTATATCTGTAGCCGTTATAACAACAAATACTAAAAACCAGAATAAAATAAATATTTAAGGGTACGAGGTGAGTTTTTTGCTCGATATTGAAAACGACAACAGGTGAACGCTTGAAATATTCACAGAATATTTAGTTACATATTCACTTTCAAAATAAATAATTAAATTAAAATAAAACAAATAGTTAAGGGTGGCATACAACAAACGTGATTTTTTGCCGTTTTTATAGATAATGGTACGGAACCCTTCGTGCGCGAGTCCGACTCGCACTTGGCCGGTTTTCTCTTTTCAGTTATGTTTTTGCAATCGAGTTTTTTGTTTTTTTAAATCATTTGTTTTTATACTTCGTTTTTTAGGGTTCCGTACCCAAAGGGTAAAACAGGACCCTATTAATAAGGCTCTGCAGTCTGTCTGTCTGTCCGTCTGTCACCAGGCCCATGAACCGTGATAGCTAGACAGTTGAAATTTTCACAGATGATGTATGTCTGTTTCCGCTATAACAACAAATACCAGAAATAAAAACCAGAATAAAATAAATATTTAAGGGGGCTCCCATACAATAAACGTAATTTTTTTTGCTGTTTTTATAGATAATGGTACGGAACCCTTCGTGTGCGAGTCCGACTCGCACTTGGCCGGTTTTATTATTATAAATAAGCGTAGTGCGGTAGTAAGCGTAAGCGTAGTGCGGAAGCGCTGTAACAGTCATGAAAGAAAAGGAAACTGTTAGTGAAATTAAAAAAAAACAATGGTAGGTAGGTAATAAAATAAATTGTGTTGCTTATATTTCCCTAAAAACTAAACACCCGAAACATTAACATGAATTCCGTAAAACAAAGTTAATTGTACTTACTGCTACAATTTTATACTGTGACGCAAAATTTTTGCACAGCGGGGTCAGCGAGTTCATTTAAACTACGTGTTCGCGCGACGGGCTCGCAGGGATTGAGGTAGCGCTAAATGCCTACTACGCTCGAATATGGTGGCCTTAATGTCTCGCTGGTGGTGGCGTGTGTGTTGGTTAATGGTGCTGATCCATGCGTCATGTTCGTGAACGGGCGCCATCAGTAGGGACTGGTCATCTCTTAGCTGCCACGGCTTATTATAATTTATTTTAATTTTTTAATTGTTTTGTATCTTTTTTATCTTTTATTTACGGACGCTTTTAACTCACATGTATAATTCCAACATGAATGATGTAAACAATATATTGTAACAATATTCTGATTTAAAAGAGTGTCCGTGGAGTTTCTTGCCCGTTCTTCTCCATAGGAACCTACTACGCTTTGGAATGGGCAAGCTTCATTTTTCTGACTGACCGACCCCTTGTCAATTCAAAAGTGCCTGTAATTGGTTTATTTGAAATAAATGCTTTGAGTTTGAGTTTTACAATGAATGTATACATAGTATTTTCAACGACTTTAAGCATTATAAAAATGAACCAAACACGCATTTTAACATCATATTTTCTATTAAAGTAATTAAAAATAATTAACTGAACAATTCTTTTAAGTTTGAATAATAAGTTTGAATAATAAGATGCCGATCCACCTTATTAATAAAACTGCAATTTTTTATGTTGGCCAGTAAGAATCACGATCATAACCGGTTATTATTTTATTATTGAATTTGAGGTACATCTCTTTTACCCCGGAGTAGGGTCTTTTTTTAGCATTCTCCTTTAATGCAGAAAAATTGAGTTTTTTATTCTAAGTACATAATTATAGTGTTTGTCGCTAACCGACCGCTCCCTCCACAGAGGAGGCTATCTCCAAAACGGCCCGCGTGCTGGAAGAGGCCGACATCTCCGAGGAGAAGCGGGATGTCATCCATCGCGAGATCGGCAAGTTCCGTGAGAGCATGAAGGTAAGCTCGCACCCGCCGCCGTCCCGCCCTCCCCTCCCGCTCCTCCTATCCCTCCCGCCCCTAGCTCCTCAGGAGCCGATCACGTGGATGTCGTTACATGTCTAACTAATGGTTTTATACTCAACGGTTTCATGAAGCACCGCTTTATTACACGATTCACGCAAACGTACTTGTATACTGTTATTCGACTGTCTGAGACGAGTCGTCCTCTTTTAGCGAAGTACAGTCACATCCGAAATACGTTCGTCACCTTTTTTCTGCTCTTTGCACGATAGAATCTGCTTTACCGACCCAGCACAGTGTGGCAGGGATATCGACTCCACTCACAATCTGTTACCATGGATTCGTATATGATTATAGAAACTCTGCTTTCGTCGGTTATTAAAAAAAACATTAGCCCTACGCGGTATTCCCACCTACGCGGTCAAAATGTATTTTCGAGACCAATGTGTTGAATCCATGGTACCAGGTTATGTCGATGTCCCTACCACCCTGTATGTATGTCGCAGATGGATTGTAAAATCCGCAGATTTACGAAACCGCTAGTTGGTTTACATAACAGCTCCGTTCTATAAAACAACTGAACAGCGTTTAGCGGTTTTACATAATTACTGAACTTTAACACGCTGGATTGCTTCAACGTTTTGCATTGATCAATGCAGCGGATCAACGCTTAAACATTATGTAAGACTGCGTGAAATGAAACGTCAGATTGCAGATTTTAGTTCTAAATTTTGTCGCTCGTAGCTCTGTGCGTCATTACAACAATAATGCCGTCCGAAAGAGAAAATCAAAAGTTTTGACGAAAGTCAAAATTAATAAATAAACAAACCAAAACACTTTACGACACTTTAACATTAAAAATTGAATTGTGGTAGGTTAGTACTTTAGTCAGTATCTGACACTCCCTTCCGCTCCGCCCAGAGCGGGAGAAGTCATTGGATGATTACGCATCCTCAAAAAAAAAAAAAACAAATGTGGTAGGTTTTACAAACACATGATCATTGTGGATCTTGCGGGGCACAGCAAAGTAGGAGGGAGGAAGAGGGCTTTAAACACAGTGAAGAGCAATTGGCCGTTTTATTAATAGTGAGAAGAAATTGAATTTGATTAAATAAAATAGCTCATTCAAATAAAATGTTGTCACATAATTAACAACGATTATTGACGTAATGATAGGTAAAAAAAAAATACGAGGTCGCATACACGACTCGTGGCCTAGTGATTGTGGAGTGTTGAGGCAGGCGGTAGTGTGACGGTGTCGGTCGCGTGTAATAGAGCGGTGCAGTGTGTTGTGGCGGTAGGTACCGCCGCGCCGCCTCGTCGCCGCGGAGCGAGGTGAGTACCTTCATACTGGGCATTCTGTGGACTACACACACACAATACGTACACACCCCTCTGCTCCTGACGTCACATCCGGCCACGCAACACTTCGCGACCGTGGTCCGCCACTCACTCGCTCGCAGACACCTCGAACGTGTCAACACTCATTGGTGGTCTCATCAAAACTGTAATCAGTACCCAATAAATACAGTAGGTACGTGTCATATCATCGAAATCGAGTAGTTTTATTAAACAGTCGAGACCACCAGCAGCTTACCAGAGCTTTTACTCAATACTCTCAGATTTATGCCCCAAAGTTCACGCATCCCAACACACGTATTCGTTCTCCAACACACACCCCCAAACACGAAAACGTACCTCAATGTTTACATACCCCACAAATGAACACGTAAACAACACACACAACCTAAGTGTTTGGTGTAGAGGGCCAGCGTGCCTCCTAGTTGTACCGACGTCCATATTGTTTTCTCGCGTCTCCTTCGCCCCTCTATGGGATTTCATCTCCAACAAGTCTAGACAACAATACATCACTATATGGTCGATATTTGCATGCATATCGGGTACATTTGGCTTCGTCTACATTAGTATCATCCAGACGGATGGCACGACGGCCCCTAGGGTTCTCGAGTGTATGGTATTTAATAATAATGTAGCGTGTAAGCGACGGTCAGTCCGCTCGGAGCCGCGCTCGTGGATCACGAACGTTCATTGCATTTTCGCTCGGCGCTTCAAAAAACAGCGACAAAAACAAAACAACTCTATTTACTCGAGGGTCAAGTCGATATCGGTCTTTGTGGAAATGACCGTTTTTGACACGTTCAGCGAAAATACGCCGCTAGCGGTAACGTCTCGGGCCGAGCGAGCTCCGAAACGACGCGCCGTCGGTCGCTCGTCCACATTCGTGAGTTGTGGGCGCGCGACCCGCCCCGCGCCCCGCGTGCGCGCTCGCCGGGCCGCGCCGGGTCGCCGCGCGCCGGGAGGGACTGCGCCGCGCGCCTCGCAAGTGAGTACCGCCGGACGAGCGACTGAAGCACGCGCCGCTGCACGCGACACGCCCGCGCGCGAGGTGCCCGGCGATGATTTTATTAGGCATGAAATATGGTTTACCTGCGTGATATGCCACTTAATACTCGGACATACTACTGAAGCGTACAGGGTCAAATATTAGTTAGCGAAACTCCGCAGACGTGATGGGTATCGATATCTAAACAAATGATGAAACAAAAAAAACAGGCCAAGTGCGTGTCGGACCACGCACAATGAACCGTTCCGTAAAGGTAGACTGGTTTCCCGTAATCTATGAACCATTCTCAGTATTTTTATTTTTATTTTAGGCTCAGTAGTTTCGGAGATAAGGGGAATGGTAAATTTTCATCTATTTTCTTATAATTTATTTACTTACTCAACGAACCCTTCCATTTGATATGTCAACCGGTACGGATAGCAAAACTTTATTTTTTTAATTTCCTCCAAAATGTGACCCGTATTCAAAATTCATTTATTTACTTTACACATCCTTATTTGGGTTGGCACGAAATTCAACTAAATTGGTCCAGTAGATTCGGAGCAAATTGGCTGTGACTGTGACAGACAGCCAGACTGACACACGATTGATCCTATAAGGGTTCTGTTTTTTCCTTTTGAGGTACGCAACCCTAAAAATAATTGATTTGATGATATTTGTTTTTGAGGTCAATTACCATAGACCATTTTAGGTAGTTCAGTTACTTGAAATAACTGTTAAAAAAAGTTTTTTTGTGTAAACTTAACAGATGTAATTAGTTTCGAATTGTCGATATCTTAACACGATAAAACAAAGGGTTCCATAGTTGGGATGAATTTATCCCAAGAACAAACTTAACATTGTAGTTGAAAAACTTCTTCTCCCAGACGGAATGTATGGGAGAACATGTTTTTGCAATTGCAAATGTAAGTTGGTCGATTATTTATTGTAGAGCCTACTTAACTGTGGTAGTTTTCCTTTTAATTTCGTTATATACTACTTCCGTGATTTTTTTCACATAATATATACAAAACGAACCATTTAGCTGGCAGGGGGCGCACTTTAAAGCTTAATATTTCGCAAACGGATCCCTGTATCTAAAAATGGTTTTACACCACACCCCCACTTTACGTGTAGGGGCTAATTTCATGATTTTATTTTACCACTCTGTCGGCGTGATTTATATTTTACAAATTACTGCTTTCTAGTACTAAGAGTCTCTGAGCAAAGCCGCGGACGGACAGACGGACTTGGCGAAACTATAAGGGTTCCTTGTTGACTATGGAACCCTAAATACTGACTTTTTCAACTCAAGTAACTATGCTACAGGTGGTCGTTGAACGAATAAAAATACCATCATCAAGCCTTTTTTTGATTTATCGTTATTAGATATCGATTCGTATCGCGTCTGCAGAGTTTCGCTTGTTAGTTTAATTTGACCCTGTATATAATTTATTCAAACAAAGTACTCAAACATATACGTATAGTGTATGAAAAATGTAAAACAAACTTCTCTGTAACAATATCTTGTGATTTTAGGTGTTTACTGCGCGTTGTAGTGATTTGCATTTCAGTCGTGTGTCATTGAAAGATTTTTTGTTCCCAACTCACAAATCAGCCGATGAACGTCGAAAAAAACAAAAAAAAAAAGAAAATCTATTAATGGTAAATTTATTAGGAGGAAATGAGTGCCTAGTGATCGAAATGGTGTTCAACAGAAGTCACCACACCGCGCAATGAAACGATAGTTGCCAAAGTGTACCGGGACGTTGTAGAGCGGGCGTCGCTGTGCGTGTGCAGCGGCGCGGCGTGCGAGTGTGCGTGTGTGCGTGTCGCGACGTGTCAGTGCGAGTGTCAGTAGGTGGCGATTTTCAGGTGCAGCGGAGCGGCCTCGGCGGGGAGCGGCCAGCTTGTCTCTAGCGCGAGCCTCCACCCTCAATCGTATGAAACTGAACTTGATCGACTTATTTTACGCGCGGCCACGCTCCCGCGATATGATCGTTCCCGCGAATACGCGATCGCCGCGTTCGTATGACACTTTTTGTTCGGAAAACTGGAAGGCGCCCTCGGTCGGCGCGACCACGCTTTCGGGTTCGCAGGACGAAAAGTGACTTATGAACGTGACGAGACTACTCGCGCGACGATTGCGGACGCGGCCATATCGTAACAGTCGAATGTGTCGCGCGAGGGTGGCCGCGTCGCTGTGTTTATATTAGTTCGTGTGCGAACGGTGCCGAACTCGCGGTGGGCGCGCACTCAGTGACTTGTTTGGGCGCAGGAGGAGGCCGAGGTGGTGGTGCGTCGCAAGCGCGACGCCAAGGACGAGCCCGAGCGCCCGCGCGAGCGCGACGAGCGACGCGAGCGAAACGAGCGTACCGAACGACCCGCCGAGCGTGAGAGGGAGCGCGACAAAGACAGAGATCGTGACCGCGACCGGGAACGCGACCGGGAGCGAGAGAGAGATCGGGATAAAGAGAGGGAGCGAGAAGGGAGAGAAAAGGATCGCCGCCGCCGAAGTACTTCAAGGTAGCGGGTCAAATATTGTTATTTATTTATTGGATCTCCAACAGAGGCTACACAGTAACATACAAAAGTACAAGAACGAACAAGAATAACAAACAAAATATTATGGTTTGGAAACTATGCCTTTCATGTCCTTTTAAACTTGATCGATAATAATAATGTATTATCATTTCATTCACCATGGCTGTCAATAAACCGCTCTAATTTAGTTAGATGGTGCACGCTTCTGGATCTAGTCATGACTGTGCTGTGTTTCAGGAGTAAGGACCGACGAGAAGAGCGTGACAAGGAGCGGGAACGTGAACGTGAGGAGCGGGAGCGAGACAGAGAACGTGAGAGAGAGCGAGAACGAGAGAGGGAAAGGTGAGTGTGCGGTGCAAAGTGACTCGTCTTCGCAATCGCTCAGAATGAACGAATCAAAATAATAATAACGCATCAACTATTTTTTATAATTTATTTAGTGGGCAATAAACTCCTAACGACGAACTTAAAATAAAGTGATTTATTTATCTATAAAGAATAGTATTTTATGACGACTCGTCAATAAAAGATTACATAGACATTATGACCAATCGTAGGTGAATTGCTTACTTATGCGTTTGTTACAGAGAGCAGCGCGAGCGCGAGCGGGAGAGGGAGATAAGAGAGCGAGAGAGGGAGCGAGAAAGAGAACGGTAACTATTACTTATTGATTTTACCTGAGTAAAATGAATAAGGCTTGGTAAAATTATACATGCCTAGCCTTTTCTCAACTATGTTTGGGTCGGCTTTCAGTCTAACCGTTTGCAGTTGAATACCAGTATTTTACAAGGCGTTACTTCTATTTTCCCCCTGATAGATTTCGACGGAATCAAATGGTCAAGGCAAAATCACAGCTGAATCCATCTACAGAAACGATGGGAACCGCCCGTTAGGTACTTTAATAAATGGTGCATCAATAATCGACTTACATAGAAAACAACATAATGCCACCATATCCTATACAATTATTTTGGCAACACTGACCGCAGATTTTTAGGGTTCCATACCTCAAAACTCAATTTGCTCCGAATCTAATTGGCCGATTAAGTTGAAAGGTACATATATAAATTTCTGTGACCCAAACACGGACGTGTAAAAGTACTGACAGACGTGCTCAAAAAAAAGTATGCTCATAAGCTTGCTTAAAATTAGCATGCTCTGCAACTGTTCACATTTGTCAGCAATAAGCATTCTTGTTTTAGCATACTCATAAATAAGCATGTTCAAAGCAAACGTGCTATTTGGCACCAGGCTATACTTCCGAGATGGTCCAATTGCCATCAGGATCTGATGATGGGATCCTGGAGAAATCCAGGGAACTCTTCAAATATTATAGGCACACCTATAGCGATTTGGGTATTTTTTAAAGTAACTCGTGCTCTCGGAAAGTACCATTTGGTGAAGTAGAACTGATGATGAAGACCACAGATGGCCAGCGGAACTACTCAAGAATGTGTATTTCACCGGCTGCAATTCGATAACTTTAATAAGGTGGCCAAGCAATTTTTGCTCGTCACAATGTATACGGTGAAGTGCAGCTAACGGTGAAGTACCAGGAGAAGTCCTCAACGATTAACGTCCCTGCATCGGGGAAAAAAAAAACAACCGACTTAAAAAAAAACACTACAAATTGAAAAATAACTTTAATTTCGGAAGTCGGTGGCAAAAAACGAAAATTCAAAACCAAAGACATCGACCTCCCAAATTAAAGTTATTTTTCAATTTGTAGTGTTTTTTTGGAAATCGGTTGGTTTATTTTTGTAAAAAAGATTTGATAACAAAAATTGCAACTTTTCTACCTCACACAGATTTTTGCGGTCAGTAAAAATTTACTGACGAACCCTTTGAAAAAACTACTCAAATCAAATAAAAACATCGAGTTGTCGCAACAGTAATAACAATATTTAGGTCATAACAGCGAGGGCGTCGCGTAGTAACAATTTACTAGTATTTGTGTTATTGCGCGACTTTTATAATAAACTCCTATATCAATAGTTTCTGTAGCGGTTTACGAGCGGCGATAAGACGCAGTGCTCGCCATGCTGGCCTTACACCCGTACATCCGCACGCGACACGAGATCAGACGCGAGTACGTACTGCGACGTCCGCGTACCGGATATCCGTACCACTGTAATACTGTAATGCTTATGTTTCATGTTGGATTACATCCGAACGCAATGTGAATTGTTACCGAATAAATAAATTGAAGTGCAAAGAAAAAAAAAATGATTCTTCTAAAAACAAACGATGCACGATCGAACTACTTTCCACTAAACGATCGGTTTGCGGATGAATGGACGAAGACTTTATTGGCATGTTAGATAGGGATTCATGAAAGTGTTGTTAACTTCATCCTTATAATTTTATTATGTTCTCTTTATTTTCTCAATGCGTATGTGTTTTGAAGTATTATAATTGGTTGTTAACCGTTTTAATTAAAAAGTAACGAAATAAAATAGCTGTTGTGTGCTGTGGGATGACGCTTTAATACTGTGTAGTTTAATACTATGAGTGAAGTGAGATAATATCGTTAAAAGTTTTAGTTTTACGAAAAATTCCACGCGACACTACTCAATCTGTGTTGTGTGAAATATTTGGCGCGTTCTGGCATGTCTGGTGTTCCTCCTAAGGGGGATGCACTAAGGTCGCCCGCGAAATTCAAATGACTTGTATGTTGATCAAAATTCGCGGGCTACGCTGCCGCTTTCGCCTTAATGACATGCACCGTGCAGTACTGGGCTCGTTACGGCACACAAGTATTAGAACTACTTCGTCTCTGTAGCGCGTCGTCATTGTTACTCATATATGTGCAACAGTATCGGTCTAAGTTCATGTGCTATATCGTCGAGCGCGCAAGTTACAAGAATGGATGGCATGGACTAAAAGAGACTTTGTTTCGATGTTTCCAGAAAACACCGACCTCAAAAAAACTGACGTGAAAACCGACTTTTTAAATAAGTATAATTTTCTTCTCAGGGGTAGTCAGATACATAGAAAATGACGACTCATCTAGCTGATTCTTTTTTTTTATTTGACTTGAATATATTATGTCGGATATATTAACGTAATAAACAATTTAATACAATTTCTATTATACCTAGTTGCTTATCCGTATTTCTTTAAACAGTGAACGCGAGCGCGAGCGTGAACGGGAACGCGAACGATCTCGCGAGCGCGAAAGGGAGCGCGAGCGATCGCGTGGGCGGTCGCGCAGCGAGGCAGACGCGAGGCGTGATAAGGAGGTGGAGGACGAGACTCGCGAGAAGAAGCGCCTCGAGAAAAAGGCTAGGGAAAAGGAGGCCGCTTACCAGGAGAGGTGCGTGTACACACTAGTTCTCAGTCTTACGTAATAGGGATGATGACTATTTGTTATTCTTATTGGTATTCTTTTTCTATTAGAAGTAACATAAAAATCTGTAAAAAAAAACTAGCGAGCCTTACAGTAGTCGCATAATTATGATGTTTAACATCTGACATCTCACCATTAAAGGGCAACAGCATTAAAGGGGCGGTGCCTCGAAGGTCAACTCTAGCACCGCGCGCGCTCATTGGTCAAATCAAATAGCGCGAGCTTCCCTGACTTCTTGTTCACACTTCCGTCGCTTTTCACGAAATTACTCCCACAAATTGCAAGAAAGCGAGAGGGAAGATGTTACACATCAAAAAGTAGTGTAATAGCTAAAAAAATAACAAAGTAAAAGCGTTTTAAAATTATCTGCTGGATAGAGACGGCACTATCAATAGTGCCGTGTCTGCCACTGTCAGATAATTTATCACATATATGTATACCATTTACCAAGGCTGCTTTGAAATTACATTATTTGTTTCAATATTCATAAATTCAACACTAAAGTCTACATGGGCGCTTATGAAAAGTCAGAAGGTAGATGTACGGTTCCATTTGGTTGTTTCTTTGAATGTAAACGTTTGACATTGCTACAGGTTACGGAACTGGGAGAGTCGCGAGCGGCGCAAGCAGAAGGAATACGAGAAGGAGCGGGAGAGAGAGAGGTGGCTATTTGTTTAATCTATACAAATCTTTAAACTTGACTAGGGACCAGTTTCTCGAATGAAAATTATCGCAAATTGTCAAGCGCGCGTAAACTGCCGCGATTGGTTTTATGATATCAACAGCCAATGTGTTGCGGGCAGGGCGGGTGTGCGGACTGTCTTATGTCATTTTGACGTTCAAGAAGTGCCAAGCCTAATTTCAATAACGTTGTATTGTAACATAATAAACACAAGACCTCAGACATCCCAATTCGAAAATATCATCTGTAATTTAATTTAGTTAAACCAAACCATGTCACTTTTAGGGTTCCGTACCTCAAAAGGATAAAACGGAACCCTTGTAGGATCACTCGTGTGTCTGTCTGTCTATCCGTCTGTCACAGCCAATTTGCTCGGGGCCGGGTGGGGCGCGCGGGCGTTACCTGACCGGTCCCGAGCGCGCGACCCTCGTCAGTCAGCTGTTGGCGGGGGCGGGCGGGGCGCGCGGGACGTTACCTTACCGGTCCCGAGCGCGCGACTCTCGTCAGTCAGCTGTTAGCGGGGGCGGGCGGGGCGCGCGGGACGTTACCTTACCGGTCCCGAGCGCGCGACCCTCGTCAGTCAGCTGTTAGCGGGGGCGGGCGGGGCGCGCGGGACGTTACCTGACCGGCCCCGAGCGCGCGACCCTCGTCAGTCAGCTGTGGGCGGGGGCGGGCGGGGCGCGCGTAACGTTACCTGACCGGCCCCGAGCGCGCGACCCTCGTCAGTCAGCTGTGGGCGGGGGCGGGCGGGGCGCGCGTAACGTTACCTGACCGGCCCCGAGCGCGCGACCCTCGTCAGTCAGCTGTTGGCGGGGACGGGCGGGGCGCGCGTAACGTTACCTGACCGGCCCCGAGCGCGCGACCCTCGTCAGTCAGCTGTTGGCGGGGACGGGCGGAGCGCGCGGGACGTTACCTGACCGTCCGCGAGCCGCGCGCGACCTTCGTCAGTCAGCTGTCATTTATGTGTCGTGCGTGAGCCTGAGTCGCCTGCATGAGCAGTCAAAGAGGCTGTATACTCATTGGCTTGTGATTATAGATCGGTTTATTTTTATTTGTCTGCGACAATTAACCAAATTTTATTTCTTTCTTAGATGTCGAGAGGAGGAGAGAGAGCGAGAGGCCAAGCGGCTCAAGGAGTTCTTAGAGGACTATGACGATGAAAGGGACGATCACAAGTACTACAAGTGAGCAACTATAAATAATGAAAATATCGCTCTAAATAATGCAAATCGATGCGGATTATTTGATTGAGGAAATATCGTACCTGTCTATTAGTCGTCATCTCGATAGTTTTGCACCACCGCGTTGAGTTTTCTTTCGACGTCGAGGAACGAGGGATCCCTCTACCACATATATAAATTACCATCAAGTCACTACTACCCAGCGGTCTTCGGGATAATTAAACAAACGTCGGCGTCATTATTCACAAACGAATGCTCCAGGGGCAAGGAGCTGCAGCGGCGCCTCGGCCTGCGCGTGCGCGAGGCGTCGGGCGACGCGCGCGAGCGGGCGCGCGAGCAGAGCGAGCTGGCAACGTTGCGGCGCCACGTGTGGGGCGCGCGCGCGCCCGACGACCCCGCCGCGCTCGCCGCCTACGAGCGCGCGCGCGCCGCGCACGACGCGCAGTACGCGCCGCGCCTGCTCATCGACGTGAGCCTGCAGCTGGAGCAGCAGCGCGAGCGCGAGCGGCAGCGCGCCGAGCAGCGCGAGGAGGCGCGCAAGGAGGTGCGCAGCGACCGCGCCGACACGTCTGCGGCCCGGCAGGCGCGCGTCGCGCCCGGGCGGCCCGGCGCGCCCGGCGACCGCGCCGACACGTCTGTGGCCTCGCAGGCGCGCGCCGCGCCCGGCGACCGTACTGACACGTCTGTCGCCTTGCAGGCGCGCGAGCGGGCGGCGCGCGAGCGCGAGCGCTACCTGCGCCTGGCGGCGTCGCGCCAGCTGCCCACCGAGGCCGAGCCCATCGACAGCGACAGCGACCCCGCCGCCTCGCCGCCCGCCACGCCGGCCTCGCCGCCGCGCCGCCACCGCCGCGCCTCGCCGCCCTCGTCCGACGGAGGCACCACGCCGCCGCGCCCGCCCTCGCCGCCGCACCCGCCCGACCCGCGCCACGTGAGTACACACAGCGACCCCGCCGCCCCGCCCTCGCCGCCGCACCCGCCCGACCCGCGCCACGTGAGTACACACAGCGACCCCGCCGCCCCGCCCTCGCCGCCGCACCCGCCCGACCCGCGCCACGTGAGTACACACAGCGACCCCGCCGCCCCGCCCTCGCCGCCGCACCCGCCCGACCCGCGCCACGTGAGTACACACAGCGACCCCGCCGCCCCGCCCTCGCCGCCGCACCCGCCCGACCCGCGCCACGTGAGTACACACAGCGACCCCGCCGCCCCGCCCTCGCCGCCGCACCCGCCCGACCCGCGCCACGTGAGTACACACAGCGACCCCGCCGCCCCGCCCTCGCCGCCGCACCCGCCCGACCCGCGCCACGTGAGTACACACAGCGACCCCGCCGCCCCGCCCTCGCCGCCGCACCCGCCCGACCCGCGCCACGTGAGTACACACAGCGACCCCGCCGCCCCGCCCTCGCCGCCGCACCCGCCCGACCCGCGCCACGTGAGTACACACAGCGACCCCGCCGCCCCGCCCTCGCCGCCGCACCCGCCCGACCCGCGCCACGTGAGTACACACAGCGACCCCGCCGCCCCGCCCTCGCCGCCGCACCCGCCCGACCCGCGCCACGTGAGTACACACAGCGACCCCGCCGCCCCGCCCTCGCCGCCGCACCCGCCCGACCCGCGCCACGTGAGTACACACAGCGACCCCGCCGCCCCGCCCTCGCCGCCGCACCCGCCCGACCCGCGCCACGTGAGTACACACAGCGACCCCGCCGCCCCGCCCTCGCCGCCGCACCCGCCCGACCCGCGCCACGTGAGTACACACAGCGACCCCGCCGCCCCGCCCTCGCCGCCGCACCCGCCCGACCCGCGCCACGTGAGTACACACAGCGACCCCGCCGCCCCGCCCTCGCCGCCGCACCCGCCCGACCCGCGCCACGTGAGTACACACAGCGACCCCGCCGCCCCGCCCTCCCCAGCAAAACTAAAACCCAAATGCAACAAAAAAGTCAACTATGCGATAATTGAAGAGTTTAAAGAACTAAAAAAATTAAGATATCCGCTTGTAACTAAAAAGCTCACCCTGAATTGAACTTTTTTGTTGCAGTCGGGATTTTTTGTCATTTACACCCTGTATTTGTGTCACGTTCGCTCACGCGCGCTCGTGTTGCAGAGCGTGACGTCGACGGGCAGCTCGCCCATCACCATCAGCTTCAAGAACCACCACAAGCTCAGCCCCAACAACTGCACCGACACGCCCAACGGTGAGTCTGCCTAAGCGAAATTCTCACTTTCGTACGTTTTTTGAAATCTACAGGTCAGTATTTAGTTATATGGTGATCAAAATATAATTCATGACAGTAACAATATATTTACAGAATAATTATTCATATAAATCATCGATACAATTCAAATTACCCTTTTTTTGGATTTCGCGGGCTACTTTAGTGCATCCCCCTCGGATCAAATCAAATGAATATAATAAAAAATGGAGCGACCGGTGGTTAGGGCTGCAGAGACAGGAACCTTCTCACGATGCGAGCCGTATCGCGGAGTGCTGCCTTCTGATGAGGGGCCTTGATGCGACCGGTGGTTAGGGCTGCAGAGACAGGAACCTTCTCACGATGCGAGCCGTATCGCGGAGTGCTGCCTTCTGATGAGGGGCCTTGATGCGACCGGTGGTTAGGGCTGCAGAGACAGGAACCTTCTCACGATGCGAGCCGTATCGCGGAGTGCTGCCTTCTGATGAGGGGCCTTGATGCGACCGGTGGTTAGGGCTGCAGAGACAGGAACCTTCTCACGATGCGAGCCGTATCGCGGAGTGCTGCCTTCTGATGAGGGGCCTTGATGCGACCGGTGGTTAGGGCTGCAGAGACAGGAACCTTCTCACGATGCGAGCCGTATCGCGGAGTGCTGCCTTCTGATGAGGGGCCTTGATGCGACCGGTGGTTAGGGCTGCAGAGACAGGAACCTCCTCACGATGCGAGCCGTATCGCGGAGACAGGAACAAGAGAGAATAGAGATGAGGAACAAGACTTCTCCCGGGAGGTAGGGTCCGTGGTGTCGCTACTGCCCAACAGCTCGCCACATGCTGCCCTGCGGGTCTGCCCTAATTATAATAATATTATAAAAAGGTATTCGTTTGTTTGTTTGTAAGTTTGGAAGTAGGGGGTAATTACCGAAATTACCAGTCGGATATGTTTTTGCATTGGATAGCCCTAATTCTCGAGGAAGGTTTTAGGCTATCTAACATCACGCTGCGAAACTCCGGAGTCGAGCAAAAAGAAAAAAAAGTCAGAAAAAATGCTATGAGAAAACGAAGTAGCGCGGGCGGACGATGGGATGGCATCCATCTATAAATATTTATATTCATTGCTCTCTTAAGGATGCTACACACATGTTCGGGTCGGCACATTCGATTCGGCAGCATTTGTTGAACTAAGCAGACCCGCAGGAATCACTACACATATTCGTGTTTCATTCGGCATCTCGCAATCTCCGTTCATCTACCTTCGATGAACCATGTTCGGGTCGGCTAGGCACAATGCCAGCTAAGAACATAATATATTCGTTCTTGCCGTCCGGCTGTGCGTGTGTGTGTGCGCGAATCACGTCGTGCCGAATAAGAAAGTGTGCACCTCTTAGTTACATGCATTCTAAAGCCTTGCTAATAAACATAGTTTTATTGTTGTTTACTCGCCGATATTTAACGCCATCTCTCTAGAAAGTAAGTGACGGATGGAACCATTGTTTCAATATGTTCACGATTGTTTTAATAATGATGATGTATGACTTACCTTGTGACTTAATGTTTGTGCTGCTCGCGACAGCCTGGAGGGCGCCGCCGACCTACGCGGCCAGAGGTAACGCACCGCTCGCACGGCTTGGTCCCTACGATACTGTAACATGACGATATCCCACAATATGCAGTCAAATGTACCGTACTGATTATCCTCGTATGTACGGGGTCTAACCGATTGTTTATTTAGGCCCTCTTGCACCACAAATCACTTTTTGCATTTAAAACTCAAAAAACTCAAAGCATTTATTTCAATTATACCAATTACAGGCTCTTTTGAATTATCAAGGGGTCGGTCGGTCAGAAAAATGAAGCTAGCTGCCTATTCCAAAGCGTAGTAGGTTCCTATGGAGAAGAACGGGCAAGAAACTCCACGGACACTATTAAATCAGAATATTGTTATAATATACATCATTCATGTTGAAATTATACATGTGGGAACAATGTAGAAAGATGAAAACAACGTAACTAGTTCGTAATAATTCATATCCAATTTGGTACAGTGCATCACTCATCAAAACAATTAAGGAGAAATATAAATTCTTAAAAAAATTCAAAATTTATGGTAATAAATCTGACGAGTTAACTTTTAAATATTTGCGTGAAAGAGTAAAGACAATGGAAGCTACTTGTTATGAATCTTATCTTAATCAAACTGAAATTTTAATTAAAAACCACCCTAAACATTTCTGGTCCTATGTTAAAAATCGCTATAAATCCAACGCTATTCCTAATACTTTAAACTATAATAATGAAGTATTTCTTTCTGGGGATTCTATTTGTGAGGCCTTTTCGTCTTACTTCCTATCAACCTTTCTCGACCCCACTTCACCTAATTCTCCGAGTGCATCCACAGACCTCTTTCCTGACCATGATGGAACGTCTTCAGACATTTGTCACATTGAATTAAATGTTGATATTGTGACTGGTCTACTTCGCAACCTGGATCCTTCTAAAGGTGCTGGCCCTGACAATATACCTTCTAAATTCCTTATTAAATGCGCACCTTCCATTGCTCTTCCTATCTCAATTTTGTTCACCAAGTCTTTGTCCCAAGGTGTCGTCCCTAGAGTATGGAAATCTGCGTATATCACACCTGTGCATAAGAAGGGTTCAAAGACTGAGATTACTAATTACAGGCCTATTTCTAAACTGTGCATTATTGCTAAAATATTTGAGAGGATTGTCTATGACCAGTTATATCCTGCCCTAGCTAACTCGTTGAGCTCTTTTCAGCATGGGTTTTTAAAAGGGCGGTCTACCACTTCTAACCTGATTTTATTTAATGACTTCATTACGGAAGCTATGGATAATGGTAAGCAGGTCGATGTAGTTTACACTGACTACAGCAAGGCGTTTGATCGGATCGAGCACGAATCCCTAATAATTAAGTTAACACACATAGGCATCAGTGGAGACCTGCTAAGGTGGTTCTCTTCTTATATTGATAACAGGTCACAAGCAGTAGTTATTAACAACTATGTATCTAGCTGGGTAAACGTACCCAGTGGAGTACCTCAAGGTTCTTTACTCGGTCCTTTCTTATTTATAGTTTATGTGAACGACATCGATCAGTGTTTCCATTCATCCAAACTACTGTGTTTTGCCGATGACATGAAATTTTTTGCCACTATTGCATCGCTTGATGACATGCTTGCACTACAAGCTGATTTATGTCGGCTCGAAGAGTATTGTCGGGCTAATAAACTAGATCTCAACCCATCTAAATGCTCCGTTATTACCTACACTAGGAAACGTGCGGTCCTGGTCACTACCTATACTTTGGCTGGCGATATCTTGTCGAGGTGCAATACAATTCGTGATTTGGGCGTTTATCAAGACAGTAAATTAGTTTTTGATGCACACATTGGAGCTATTGTTAAAAAAGCATCTAAACTATGTACTTGGTTTTATAATGCGACTTTCTAAGTGTTTTACTAAGGCTAAAACGCTCAAAACACTGTATTGTACGAGGGCGGCACTGAAAATTTCGGGAATCAAGGAAGTGACACAACATTACTATTTAAAAATGCATTTAATGCTTTTCGAAGTATTCTCCGCGAAATTTGACACATTTTTCCATACGATGGAACCAATCATTGAAGCAACCATTCCATTCGGAAGTTGGGGTCTCTAAAATGGCCGTTTTGTAGGCGTCCACAGCTTCTTCAGGTGATGAAAATCTCTGTCCACGCAATTTATTCTTTATTTTAGGGAAAGTATAGAAATCATTAGGGCTTAGGTCGGGGCTGTACGGCGGATGGTCTAATAATTCTATGTTTTCTTGCTCTAAAAACTCTTTTGTTCTGTGCGCGGTGTGAGAACTCGCATTGTCGTGATGGAGGATGATGCGGCGGTTGCAGTTCTCTTTACGGAGTTCAGAAACGACCTGTGGCAAACAAATGCTAGCATACCAGTATTCTGCATTAACCGTTCTTTGTCCCTCAAGAGGAATAGTCGTAACATGGCCGGTTTTGGAGACAAACGTGGCCACCATTTTTTTTGCAACACTCCGTGAACGAACAATTTTTGTTGGCTTTAACTCATTTTCGAACACCCAAACTCGTGACTGGTTTTTTGTTTCGGGTTCGTACGCGTATATCCAGGATTCGTCACCTGATACAATGTTGTATACAGCATTTGAGGATCCTGCGTGGAATCTTTCGAGAGTTCTGACGCACCAAGTAACGCGAGCCGCTTTTTGCTCTTCACAGAGCGAATGCGGTATCCATCGGGAAAACAACTTTTTTACACCTAATTGTTCATGCAAGATTATTTGTATTTGACTCATGCCAATGTCTAAAGTTGCCTGAATTTCGCGGTATGTCACATGTCGATCCTCCTCAATCAGCTTACGCACAGCATCAACGTTTTCTTGGGTGACTGCAGTTTTTGGACGACCTTGACGGGGATCATCACTGAGCTTGACACGTCCACGTTGAAATTCAGCAAACCAGCGATAAATTGTGGTTTTGGATGGGGCTTCATCACCAAATGCAGAAATCATCCGGTCAACACACTGTTTTTGTGTTAAACCACTTCGAAAGTCATAATAAATCATCGCTCTTGAATTTTCTCGAGTCAATTCCATTTTCTCAACGACTAAACAAGTTTGACAAAACCTTGTGACAAGACCGAGAATCTTTTTTTAAATAAATAAATGGTATTCGATTTTTAAAACCAAGGAGTTTTCAATTAAAAAGATTTTAATATGACAGGAACAGTGGAAATATTCCATTCCCGATACTTTTAGTGCAGCCCTCGTACATACGTAAGGAGTCAGCTTGAGTATGCATCTCAGATATGGAATCTACGGTATCATAAATACATCGACCGCATTGAAAATATTCAAAAACGTTTCATAAAATATCTTTGTTTTCACCAAAAGGTTCCATATGACTCAGCTGAGTATCTTCGACTCTGTAAGAAATTCCACCTACTGCCACTAGTTGAACGACGTAATATTGCAGACTGTCTGTTTTTGTTGAAAATCCTCCACAACGACATTGATAGTCCTGAACGATTGTCCAAATTTTACTTTAATGTGCCCGGAAAAAAAAAATTATCCTCCCATTTGTGTTCTTCATTCATCATCGAATTATAGGCTGAACAGCTATATAGTGCGTGCAAGCAGACATTTTAATGAGATATGCAAGCGACATGATTTGGATCCTTTTGTAACTAGTGTGAACTCTGCAAGAAGGTGCTTAAGCCTACAATTTTTTTCTTAAGAGACAGCAGTTATTTTAAGCAGTTCTATTTTTACTTTACTATTGTCATTTTTTTTTTCTTCTTTTTTGTCCATCAATTTGAGTTGTGTACTGCTGACTGTGCTTGCCTCTTACTTGTATTTATAGTGTAATTCCAAGCGCGAGGACTTGTAATTGGCTTTCTGGTGAATATTGCTTCCTCATTTGTTGTGTTTTTGTTAGCTGTAAGTCCTCCATGTACTAAATAAATAAATAAACAATGTAGAAAGACGTGTACGTTAAAAGCATCCGTGATTAAAATATTAAAAAAAAAACAAAACAATTCAAAAATTAAAATAAGCCGTGGCAGCTAAGAGATACAAAATACAAATACAAAATATTTTTTTCTGTACCAACTAGTTTACATTAGTTTATGATTGGAGCCTCCTTTTAAGCATGATGATGCCTGTGTTAGGAGACTCCGCACTTCCAAAGCTTTGGCTGTTTGTACTGCTTACATTATACATTCAAACACAAAAAAATTTAAACGAATTTTTTTCATGTATTTTTTATTTGTATTAATCGAAGTAATCACCCATGCAATCAATGCATCTTTGCCAACGCAGTGGCAGTTTATTGATGCCCTTCTTAAAGAAATCAGCTGGACGGGAGGCAACAAATTCTTCAAAGGCATTTTGTACTGCCTCTCGGGTATTGAATTTTTTTCCTGCCAAGAAGTTATCCAAATTCTGGAAAAGGTAGTAGTCTGTAGGCGCAAGGTCTGGTGAGTAGGGCGGATGACGGAGAGCTTCCAACCCCAGTTCTTGCAACTTGGAGACCGTCTGCTGTGCAGTATAAGGTCGCGCGTTGTCGTGCAGGAGCAGCGGAGACGAGCGATTGACCAATGCTGGTTGGAGATGTGCCAGCTTCTCCATCATTGTGTTCAGTTCTTCACAGTACACATCTGCAGTAATGCTCACCCCGTTTGGTAAAAAGCTGTGATGAATCACACCGGCGCTAGACCACCAAAGAGTGACCATCACTTTTCTAGGGGTAAGTTTTCGTTTAGAGCATTGTTTAGGTACTGAACCAGGATCCAACCAACTTGCTGAGCGCTTGCGGTTATCAAACAGAATCCATTTTTCATCGCAGGTAACAATGCGGTTCAAAATTCCTTCATTTGTGTATCTATTGAGCAGTGCAAGGCACGCCTCGACGCGTACTTCGCGCTGGCGATCATTGAGTTCGTGGGGCACCCATTTGTCAAGCTTTTTTACCTTGCCAATTTGACGCAAGTGGACCAATATTGTTTTGACGCTAACGTCGAAAGCTGCTGCTAATTCAGCCGTAGATTGTGTATCATCAGCTTCCACAATCGCCTTTAATTCGTCAGTGTCGACCAAAGTATTCGGACGACCGCGAGGTTAATTTTTCAGATCGAAATTTCCAGAACGGAAGCGAGCAAACCAATAACAGGTGGTGCGTTGGTTTGTAGTGTTAGCTCCGTAAACGTCGTTGATGTTGCGTGCCGCTTGTGCCGCGTTGCTGCCACGACGGTACTCATATTCCATAATTACTCGAATTTTTAACGTATCCATGATGACGAAAAAGATTGAAATGCGATGAAAATGTAACACTAATCATTAAACAAATGACTTCTTTTGAAAAAAGAATTCCATGTTTTTAAAATAAAATTAATTTGAAATTAGAATTCTTAGCCAAACAAAAATTATTTTGATTTGAAATGGCCAGTACTGCATAACGGCAATTTCATAGGTAAAGACCTATTATTAATGTGGGTGTCTTGGGCGTGCAGAGTGTGTGGTGAGTGAGGGGTGCGTGAAGTGTGCCGAGTGTGTGTGGTATGTGATGTGTGTGGGTGTGAGGTGTGAAAGATGCATGGTTGGTGTGAATGTGTATATGAGGGAGGATGTGTGTGTGAGTGTGGTGGTGCCAGTATAACTAATTTTCACTTATTGTAACCATAATTCAATATCTGAGTATGTGCGTGATTTTAACAATTATATTATCAGTTTCTTACTATTATGAAGATGTTCAGTGTAAATGTATATGACTTTGTTTATTTTATTATATAACCGTGCCGATTGAATATCAAATTGTGTAGCAGCAAAATTGGTTTTAGATTGTGAGACTTGCGCTATAATATCCTTTCTTCTTTTTAATATTATGTTTTTATCATACGTAAGTGTCTTATGCTTTTTTAAGATCGAGGCACATATATATAATTTCCTAACAGATAGCAGGCCACTGATCTCATATAGACTCTCAGTAGGGAATCTCCGTTTCTTAAAATACATTATTTTTATAAGACCTCTTTGTGCTCGTTCCACGTCTATAAATTTTGATTTCGCTGCCCCACCCCATACAGGTATACAGTAGACTATCACAGATTGTGCAAGGGCTGTGTAGACTTCATTAAGAAGATTTCTACTAGCGCCCACTTTTTTGGGTATATTTGCAGGGACCACGTATCTCAATGATTTAAATATCCATCCCAATTTACGTATTCTATCATCAGCAACGTGTTCGAGGTGGGAGTACCAACTCAAATGTTGGTCAATTATGACACCTAAATATTTTGTTTGGGTTACTTTATTAATGATAGGACATGTACAGGCTTGATTTAAGGCTCGTTTACAAGAGTGAATTTTGATATTTAAATCTTGATCTGGTTGTGAGCGATTTCTAATTGTAAAACATATATAATTGGTTTTGGTTGCGTTTAGCGTGAGGAGATTTTCATTAAGCCAATTAGCAATTTGAGCCATACCTATTTCAGCCTGGAGCTTAACTTCGGACCAATTATTCCCATAAAAAACAATGGCAGTATCATCGGCGTAGGAGAATATTTTTGCGTTATCTATTTTTAAGTTACGTATGTCATTAATGTACATTAAGAAAAGTGTTGGTCCTAAAACGCTTCCTTGAGGCACGCCAAATGATACCTCCACGTCATCACCAGATGACCAGTCCCTACTGATGGCGCCCGTTCACGAACATGACGCATGGATCAGCACCATTCAGGGCAACCAATTTGAAGGGAACTCAATGATCCAACACACGCCACCAGCGACACATTTGAGTGAGCATGACATACTCTCTGCCGCCAGGGCACATTCAAGTCACTGAAAGACTAGCTATAAAGTAGGTAAGTACATAGTGCTCACACATGTGCTATGCAAGTATGCAGTTAGACAACACTAGGAGATTGAATTTATACAATGTAAAGATAGTTTTTCCATTGTTCACCAGCTCCAACAATATTTTCGAATGGTTAGTTTATGCGTCCTGTGGAGCTGGACCAGCACTGAGCCAAGCATTTTTGTCAGCGATTTATTCCCCCAATTTACAATTATGCTTGGGCGGCATAGTGTGCGTTTTATACAACATTTACATTTCGTTTCATTCGGTTGGAGTATGTGGGGAGGTATTGTATTGTAACATTTTAAACAGTACCCCCATAAAGGATTTAGCAGTAAAGGAATTTAAAAGTGATTTCTCGTGCAACGGGACCTTAATGTTCATAGTTAATAGCATATTTGTGTGCTCCTCTCATGCTCTGCAAAAAATGAACTATAGTGTTGGGGCGTAACTCCCAATAGTGAAAATGTTATGTTGATGTTGTGTATTGGGATGTCATGTTGTATGGGTAGACAAACGATTGGTATAAAGGTTTTAATGCTACAAAAATAACATGTTACAAGGTAATAATGTACAATTAATGTTAAGTTAAACAAACTGCGACATTTCACTGTAAGTAGGACGAGGTAGTTGCATGTACAGCGTAGCTCGTACATATGGTCTGTTCCAAAAGAATCAGATGAAAATGTAAAGAAATGGATCAATAAACGTACCAGGGCCCTGTTTAATAAAGCTGACAATCCGACAAGTCCGACATATGTCGAAAAGTGACAATTTGTAAATTTTTCTGTTTAATAAAACTCGACATATGTCAAAAAACCACATTATTTCTGACAATTTTATAGTCAGATTTTCGTTTTGGCTCGGAGTGGCATACGTTACGTGTAAATACAATGACCAATCACTTGAGGGAAAACTATACGTTATCAACCAAGAATGTATAGAAAGTTGAATCTTCGGTCCATCCATCTATTATATTCGGTCCAACCATAGTATTAATTGAATGGTTTCCGTTTCTGTCTACAAACGCAGATTCATTTTGATGAGGGGCATCTAGAGGAATTAACGAACCGTTCACGATAAAAAAGTGAAGTACTTAGTGAAAAGTGTTGGTATTCGGTTACAAATTATCAAGCCAGCGAACCTCTTCTCCGATTAATTCAGTAGTCAGGGCTCCACATACCCTTCTTATGCAATGATGTACGGTTGCTTTACTAAGCCCATGTACATCACCGCGACGTGGTACTGTGAACCACAACCCATACAATGCAAAGCGCATAAAATTTGTTTGTCGGGTGTAATAATAGGTTTATAATATATAAGGTGTTCAAGTCGATGACCAATTTTATCAATTAAATATGACTGAAAATTAAATTGAAAATTAAATTTTTCTTTAAAGCAGAAATCTGTAATTGAGAAGGAGAAATTGATTCTGCTTTTAAATGATCGTCGTTGCCTCCTTGTTTGTATTCGTTCTAAGTATTCCTCATCACTACTCTCACTGCTCGATGAAAGTACCATTTTTTGTAATAAACCTTTTAAAAACAAAATTTAAAATATGATTACGCGACGGAGGGTAACGCTCCTGTCAGAATTGTCGGACAATTCTACAAATATGTCAATATATCATAATAATTTTTTGTTTAATAAAGCAGATTTGTCAAGTTTTTCACGACAAATTGTCACCTGTCACCTGTCGCTCGAAAAGTTTTATTAAACAGAAAAATGTCGGACGGTGCGACAAGCCGACATATTTGTAAATTTTCCGCCATGACAATTTTTTCACTTGTACCGAAGTTTTATTAAACGCGTTTTTAAATGACAAATTGTCAAGATTTCACCTGACGATTTTTGACATATTTGTCACTTTTATTAAACAGCCTAAGCGCGACAATTTTTCAATTTGTTCATTTTTTGACATACATATATGTCGAATTGTCAGCTTTATTAAACAGGGCCCTGGATAGATGCCAATTTGTAGCGCCACTTATTAAATACATAAACCCGACATTATAATTTTAAACATCACTTCAAAGATGAAGCTTAGCTGAGATAGTTTTCATTTTAACTTCGTTATATATTGCCGTGATTTTTTACACATATCCAAAAACAGCCATTTAGCCGGCAGGGGACTTGACTCTAACAAAAATTAACACTTTAAAGCTTTATATTTCGCAAACGGATCCCTGAATCAAAAATAGTTTTCACACACCCACACGACACCCCCTAACATGGGACAGACGAGAAAAAAAAAATACGTGTAGGGAGGTGCCCTACCAAAAAATATTTAGCATGATTTTATTTTATCACTTTGTCGGCGTGTTTAGTGTATAGGTACGGTCGCGGTCTGAGAATGTTTACCACCTTAAGGTTTATAATTGCATGCACACATCTATGTCACAAGGTCGATGACAATACATATAGTGATTTCGGCCTTTCTTCTCAGAGTAGTCAGATATTAAACGCCGACCTCATTTAGTTTAAAAAATGTGATTGACGTTTAAAAGTGTTTGTACAAACCTACTTACAGAAATAAATCATTTATCATTAATATTTTTTCTCAAACAAATCTTTTTTAACCAAGCGAGGGTGAACTTGTTACTAAAAATGCAGAAATAGACAATTTTATAGTAAACATTATACTATATACTATACTATACTAGTTATTAAAACTATAAATTATGGAAATTATCAATAATTTATAGTTTTAATAACTAGTATAGCCTCCATCAGCAGCTATGACGGCACGTAGTCTATCATAGATGAGACAAGCCGCGCGCATAAATCTGTCCCCCTGATATCATCCCATACCCGTGCACAATGCGTGCAAGACGCGAGTCAGAACGAAAGAAACCCTGAAGCTCTGATCTAAGAGCTTCAGGGTTTCTTTCGTTCTGACAGTCCCATTATGCCCAAGAGATTTTCAATCGGGTTCATATTTTATTTTATTTCTGCTGAACGAGCAGGCCATTGAATGAGACGAATGTCATGGTGCATGTTGAACCACGCCATAGTAGCCCGGGCCTTGTGTATCGGTGCATTATCCTGAACGTAATCAATTTGTGGGAATTCTGCTGCAGGATACACAATGCGCACAGTAGGCAGCATCACCTCTTCCAAAAGTGACACATAATTATTCGCAGTAGCCTTTTTTTCTAACGACGTCAGTTGTCCGACGTCATCGTGGCTCATCCACCCCCATAAGTTGACTGTTATGCGACCAGATTCATTTTGAGGCACGATATGAGCTTCATATCAATAAAAGTAATACGAAGGAGGTATAGCATTTTATGTCATTATGGTAAAGTGTCAACTTTATAATTAAGAAATAAAAGTAATAAGAAGCATATATTGCATTTTAGACTTTACTGCACACAGTGTGGTAAAGAAGCTAGTTTGAAAACTGATAAACATTTTTAGACCGCGATAGTACCCATTCCAAATGACAGCTTTCTAGTACTAAGATTCTCGGAGCTAAGCCGCGGATAGATTGATCAGTCAGACGGACATGCCGAAACTATATCGGTTCCTTGTTGACTACAGAACCCTAAAAACCTGCAAAATTTGGAGTAATTTGTAGGCCAGGTAGAAAAATTAACGAATAGGTTTAAAAAAAAAAAATAGTGAGCCATTTACTGCATTTTGTGAAGCACAAATAACTTTTTCTCTTAGCAGATCGACGCAAGATAACGGCAAAATACGCATAAAACATCAGGGCCAATGACGCTCTAGATGCGTCATCTTTGATGTAGGCCAATGACGCGCCTGGCGCGTAATCTTCCAATGTTCGGGACTTGGCTACAGTATGCTTGAAAATGTTGGTGGCAATGAGTCGGTTAAACCTGTACACCAAATTTCGTCCAGATCGGTTGTATAATACGACCTACATACTCGACGTACATACAAACAGACAAACTCGCAAATTTTGACAGACACGATGTAGAGACGCTTCGCTCGCTCGGTCAATTATTCTTTAATGCAACTTATCTAGTCGATATTCAGCAGATTCAGCAGTAGTTTCGTATTGTTTGTATCAGGCTTGTGCGGAACATATCATGACAAGTCCGCTTCCTCTCAGTCAGTCTACACAACAGTAATATAGGTCCTGTGGGTTTTTTTTTCCGCAAGTCTTCGCGGCATGGTTGGTTCGCTTAAAATTAACCTCAGTTTTTATTTCGTAGATATATTTTCAATTACAATTTAATAAACTTATTCAACCAATAATTGTTGTGAAGTGGTAAGATCTACAGTTAAAACCTTTTAAATACAGAATAATGTGTTACGTAATGCCTTTAGTGACTGTAAATTAACACTTTTTAGGATACATTTCATAAGATACTTTTGGAACAGATAATAAGAACTTTTTACAGATTGCTATAACTTCTTTCTTCTTCTAAATAAAATAAAATTCATTCATTCATTCACTGACAACTCACAGCCTAAACCACTGGGTCTGGAAGCATGGAATTTCTTAGAGCGGTAGTAGCACACGTCGTATTTTAAACGCGCAGACGATGTGCGTTTCAATATTTTTCTTCGCCGTCCGAAGTCAAGTTCTTGAAACGCGCGTTGTCTGCGCGTTTCAAATACGCCGTGTGCTAGGGGAATTTTAAGAGGTCCCGAACGTGAGCACGTAAAAGCAACGTAGTTTTGAAAATTTACCTAAAGGTGCTCTTACGGTGCTCTTACAAGAGCCATTCAATTTCCGCAATTCTTGGAATTACGAATTACGCAATTTAGTGGCTCGAGTAAGAGCACCGTACGGGTAAATAGAGGATGTAAGATTGAAATTGTTACCGATGGGCAATCCCATCGGGTGCATGGCTTGTTGTTGTAGTAGAGTTCAGTAATATACCGTGTGGTGTGTTCCGCAGCGGACGCGTGTCGCGTGCGGCGCGTGCACGCGGCCTTCGCGGGCGACGACGACGACCTGCCGCCCGCGCACCCGCCGCACTCACACCCCACAGACCACGCGCGCCGTAAGTACACCCTACACTACACACTACTAGACGACGACGACGACCTGCCGCCCGCGCACCCGCCGCACTCACACCCCACAGACCACGCGCGCCGTAAGTACACCCTACACTACACACTACTAGACGACGACGACGACCTGCCGCCCGCGCACCCGCCGCACTCACACCCCACAGACCACGCGCGCCGTAAGTACACCCTACACTACACACTACTAGACGACGACGACGACCTGCCGCCCGCGCACCCGCCGCACTCACACCCCACAGACCACGCGCGCCGTAAGTACACCCTACACTACACACTACTAGACGACGACGACGACCTGCCGCCCGCGCACCCGCCGCACTCACACCCCACAGACCACGCGCGCCGTAAGTACACCCTACACTACACACTACTAGACGACGACGACCTGCCGCCCGCGCACCCGCCGCACTCACACCCCACAGACCACGCGCGCCGTAAGTACACCCTACACTACACACTACTAGACGACGACGACGACCTGCCGCCCGCGCACCCGCCGCACTCACACCCCACAGACCACGCGCGCCGTAAGTACACCCTACACTACACACTACTAGACGACGACGACGACCTGCCGCCCGCGCACCCGCCGCACTCACACCCCACAGACCACGCGCGCCGTAAGTACACCCTACACTACATACTACTAGACGACGACGACCTGCCGCCCGCGCACCCGCCGCACTCACACCCCACAGACCACGCGCGCCGTAAGTACACCCTACACTACACACTACTAGACGACGACGACGACCTGCCGCCCGCGCACCCGCCGCACTCACACCCCACAGACCACGCGCGCCGTAAGTACACCCTACACTACACACTACTAGACGACGACGACGACCTGCCGCCCGCGCACCCGCCGCACTCACACCCCACAGACCACGCGCGCCGTAAGTACACCCTACACTACATACTACTAGACGACGACGACCTGCCGCCCGCGCACCCGCCGCACTCACACCCCACAGACCACGCGCGCCGTAAGTACACCCTACACTACACACTACTAGACGACGACGACGACCTGCCGCCCGCGCACCCGCCGCACTCACACCCCACAGACCACGCGCGCCGTAAGTACACCCTACACTACACACTACTAGACGACGACGACGACCTGCCGCCCGCGCACCCGCCGCACTCACACCCCACAGACCACGCGCGCCGTAAGTACACCCTACACTACACACTACTAGACGACGACGACGACCTGCCGCCCGCGCACCCGCCGCACTCACACCCCACAGACCACGCGCGCCGTAAGTACACCCTACACTACACACTACTAGACGACGACGACGACCTGCCGCCCGCGCACCCGCCGCACTCACACCCCACAGACCACGCGCGCCGTAAGTAAATCCTACACTACACACTACTAGACGACGACGACGACCTGCCGCCCGCGCACCCGCCGCACTCACACCCCACAGACCACGCGCGCCGTAAGTACACCCTACACTACACACTACTAGACGACGACGACGACCTGCCGCCCGCGCACCCGCCGCACTCACACCCCACAGACCACGCGCGCCGTAAGTACACCCTACACTACACACTACTAGACGACGACGACGACCTGCCGCCCGCGCACCCGCCGCACTCACACCCCACAGACCACGCGCGCCGTAAGTACACCCTACACTACACACTACTAGACGACGACGACGACCTGCCGCCCGCGCACCCTCCGCACTCACACCCCACAGACCACGCGCGCCGTAAGTACACCCTACACTACACACTACTAGACGACGACGACGACCTGCCGCCCGCGCACCCGCCGCACTCACACCCCACAGACCACGCGCGCCGTAAGTACACCCTACACTACACACTACTAGACGACGACGACGACCTGCCGCCCGCGCACCCTCCGCACTCACACCCCACAGACCACGCGCGCCGTAAGTACACCCTACACTACACACTACTAGACGACGACGACGACCTGCCGCCCGCGCACCCGCCGCACTCACACCCCACAAACCAGGCGACGACATTGTGTAGTTTTCACTTGCTTCAAAAACGGTGCAGGAAAACATCGTAAGGAAACGCATACCTGAGAGGTATTTCTCGACGGCATGTGAAAAGCAGTGGGGGTCCAGTGGTAATCCTGCCAGGGTTGCGGATTAGTCCGAAAGGGATACCGGGACCTTGGCAACAGGCAACTGAAGGAACACGGGTGGGTTTTACTCGGTAAAAGTCTGACACCCCTTCCGCTCCACCCAGAGCGAAAGAAGTCATTGGATGATTTCCCGACCTTAAAAAAAAAAAAAAGGCCCAGTTGTAATGGTCGCGACTTACGAGTTGTAGGTCGTAGGTTCGAACCCAGACATGCAGGCGCTTTACTTAGTGTAAATTATTTCATCACCACTGCTCAAAGACGGCGAAGGAAAACATTGCGAGGTAACCGACTCGTCCTAGAATAAAAAAATAATTAAGACATGTGACATCTACCAACCCGCACTGGGCCCGCGTGGTAGAGTTCACTCCATCTCACCGAGAGGAGGCCTTTGGCACAGCTGTGGGAACGTTATAGGCTGATTATGTATGTGACCCCAAGTCAGTGGCCCATGGACGGCTTTAAAACTCTGACACCAGAGGGGAATTCCCGTAATTTTAGAACGTTGCGAACGTTCACATCTCATTAGCAATCTGTCAAAAAAACAATAAAACCAACATTTTTGACAAGTTTGACAGATTGCGACTTGAATGTGAATGTTTTTTAAGTACGAGAGTTTGGCCATAAGGTTAGTCGCTAACCGCATGAAAAGAAGAATTAATCTTGCCAAAAAATAAAAACAATGTACTTGTACGGTATATAAGTTACCTTTATAAACAAAAAATTTAACGTTGAACGATGTGGAGTAATTTTAAATACATTTAAATAATTATGTATCCATCCCGAACTCCAGGTGTAGTGTCGTCTTAATTCAAATTTTTTCGGGACTGGTATACCTACCAGCAGGGCTAACATGACAAGCGCGAGAACGCTCTTTTTCCCGTTTTGTCGAAATTTGTCGTCGATTATGACGTCATTCTAATCCCTAACATGACCGTTACGCACGAGTATAATCGAAAAAGGCACTTTGACACTTCTCTATCTCGTGACGAGATTCCGATGTAGCAAATTATTAAAAACAAATCATTTTTATGATAGCAACATCAGCTTAAGGTTCGGTTTCATTCATTCGATTTTACGCATGGAATTAGTATGTACTATATTAATGTTACGTCCACCTCTTTTATAACCGACTTTTTTATTAAAATTAAATATTTTTCCTTGGCATGCCGAAATTAAAATACAAAATGACGGAAATGAAAATTAGTGGCACAATATAAGTTTAAATATCATTTCTTTTTCGATAAGTATTGTTGTCATAAATGAAAAAAAATAGATTACGATACGGTTAGAATACGTGGATAATAATGCCAATGAATTAAATTTCACTAAATAATCACCACAGAAGACAAAGGGGCCGATTATCGCCATTTGATAAAGCGAAGGTTGATATTGTAACAATCACCATAAATCCGTGTTATTGCAAATTTTGTTAATCACCACACTTGCCAAAAGGACTGATGTTCAGTTAAATATGTAGCTGGAGTTGATTTCGCTATTATAACCACAAAATACTAAACGTAGTTAATCACCATCCTATTATGTTGCGAAGGTATGATACTGCCATACAGCCATAATCCCTAGACTTCACTAATCACCATAATTGCCAGTGACTGATTATTACTGAAAGTGATGCTCATCTACTTAATAGTGCTCCCCTCCGCCACAGTTTCTCTCGTGGCTGCTGAAAGGAACTTTCGTTCCATTATAGATAGTAGTTTAAAACTACGTTTTTTCATTATTATATATTACATATTATATTGGAAAATAAAATTATGACTAAAATAAGTACAATTTAAGAAACTGCCATGTTATTATGGAGTTTTCTTTTTTTTTTGGTTTAATAATTTTGTCTACTCATCTCGACGTAAAAATCGACGACGAGTAAATGACAGAAGAATCGGAGATTATCTCGTGTTTAATTGTCAAAAGTCGAGATATCTTGGGTGTCATGTTAGGGTCGTTTGACAGGAATAAACTACATTTTAGTGATTTTTAGTTTAGTTAGAATTTGTGACAAGAGAATCGGCACCACTGGCTGGTTTTGATGTCAAAATCAAAATCAAAAGTCATTTATACAAACTAGGCTGAGAATCAGCACTTTTCGAACGTCAAAATCACATAAGACAGTCCCCCAAAAACACCCACCCTTCACCACTTCCTAGTGCTTTAGCTGGGAAGAAGAAGTGGCGCAACAAACTCCCTAGCAGCACAGCTGTCTGTTCAGTTAGAAAAAATTGATTCTATACAAAAGTATCATTCACATTATGCAACACAAAACATAAATCTATTATTAGCCATATGTCAGCTAGCACACGCTAATATACCAACCAAAAAAAAACGAGTACTATATGTACTCAAGCAGAAATAAAAAGTAAATGTAAACATAAATTAACTAAATAAAAGCCTCTAGGCACAAAGGGCGTGCCCGCCTACATATAGCTATTTTTAGATGTAACTGGAAGTTATAAATGATAAACTAGGACCATTGAAGTAAAATATTTAATATTTATCAATTTTCGAGGTCGCTAGCTAACCACATATTGCAATACAACTCATATAGTAAACATTGTAATGAGTAGATTATGTCAATAATAAATTAAATTAGAAAAACTTCAAAAGTAAATTGATTATACAGTCAAATAAAAAAAATACATATATGAACTCATATAACCTGTCAGTGGGTAAGCTAATGCTGGAGAAAGAACATAAACATTTTCTTGAGTTAATCACAGCGACCAACTATTCTTATCATTTAAGTTGTCGTTAATAGAGTAGTACGCCTTTGAACAAAGGTCGCATTTTACTTTAGCTTTAAACGCATTATAAGGCAAATCTAGCAAAGAAGATAGCTTGTTATAAAATGTTATACCAAGCCCAACAAATGAGTTATGAACCTTATGAAGCCGGTGAAAGGGAACTCGTAGTTTGTCCTTATTCCTAGTGTTAACATTGTGGATATCACTGTTTTTAGTGTATAAGTGTATATTTTGCCTAATATATAAGATGTTGGCGAAGATGAATTGTGATGTCAGATGTCACCGTGAGAATACCAATATCTTTAAAAAAATCTCTCAGAGAAACTCTGGCACCTAGCTGGTAAATTGCTCGAACAGCTCGTTTTTGAAGGACAAATATATTTGTCCTTCATTTGTCAGTTAAAACTATGATTATTTATTGCAAAAATACACAACATTCCAAATTCGAAATTCCCTGACTGAAAAGAGGATTTGCAACGAGAACATTTTCGCACGATGATTTTGTGCGATTTCAAATGTCGACTAAAACCAGAATAATCGTTTGAAAGACTTCGAAAGGTGTTCATAGACAAAAGCCCTTCTAAACCGACTGATTGCCGCTGGTTCAACGAATTTAAGCTTGGTCGAGTAAATTTCGCGGTTGAAGAAAGAAGTGGCCGCCCTATGACGGCTGTTACATAAGATATCGCGCTGGCTATGAAAACATTTATTCAAAAGATTAGGCGAATTACACATTATAGATAGATTCAGCATATACTGTAGATTGGATCGGGAAGTTTTCATGAAATTCTACACGGGCATCTTCGGGTAAGGAAGATAGTTTCCTGCTAGGGCCGGAAAATCTAACATTGGCTCAGAATGAGGTTCGGGAAGACATGATAGAAAAAATTTGAAGCAGGCTCGTCTCGGCGCGTTTACGATATCATTACGGGTGATGAATCATCGATTTGACATTTTTATTCCCCAAAATAAAAATAATAACTCAAAGGAAAACAGTTTTGCACTTGCTGCATTTGAGAAGGGGATTGAAGAGGTGTCTGATGCGGACTGGAAAATTTGTTATGAAAATTGGTTTAGAAGTATGAAACTGTGTATCGACGGTAATGGAGAGGTCTTTGAAAGAATTTAATAAAAAGAATGATAACCTGTAGTATATTTTTTTCTAGTATCGCAAAACTTTCTGAGTGCCCCACGTATGGCTGCGTTCCCGGGATCGAGTCCTCTACACACAACACTACCGCCACGCACTGCATGTTGCTGATATCAGATATACAAATCCAGGATGCGTGAGCTCTTGGGTTCGATTCCCAGGTCGGGCAACCTGTGTGAATTTTCCCAGTAACAGCCCGGAGTCCGGATTTGTTCCCTGCAATAGGTTCTTCCCTATTACATGAGACTGAAACATAAATATGGGTGCACTATACACGTCTGTCCAATACTTCTGGGAATACAAGCGTAATATAATGTTCTCGTTTAAAAACATTAACCTTTTTAGGGTACCGTATTCCGTAGTATTTTACATCTGTGGTTTGACTTTACGTTTTGTTGTCATTTTGTTATTTATAAGAAAGTAACGATACAACGTTACAACGTAATGGATATGCTTCTATGATCTATCTAATAATAATGTTTCGCTGTAGCTAAAGAGAAGAAAGACAAAGGTAAGAAGGGCGCGGCCGGGTCGGGCGCCGACGGCGACAAGGAGAGCCGCAGCGCCGAGGAGAAGAGGAAGCACATCAAGAGCCTCATCGACAAGATCCCCACGCAGAAGGAGCAGCTGTTCCAGTACAAGCTCGACACGGCACAGGTAGGCTTGTTCACTCGAAGCAGACATTTGTCGCAACTAGGTAGAATAGATTACACAATTTTTATCGCTGTACACTGTGCAGTTAGCATACAAACAAACTTAATATACCGTCGCGAGACGATATCGAAAGTCGCGTTGGACGATTTGAAATCTTTATCTACATATGTCGCAGTAAGATGGCTATATGAAAGCGGTTCATAACTGTCGGGAGTGCCCTAATGTTGTTACTGCGACCAATTTTGACGTAGTTGGTCACAGTTCTAGCCTAACCTAACCTATTTGGTTGGAGTGCCCAAATTGTTATATTACTAAATCGTGCTCGTATCATTGTTATATCTTATATTCACAGTAAGACAGTTATGAACCGTTTTCATATAACTACAGGGTGTAAACAGACCCATCACATAGCCGTCAAACTACGCATTGTGTACATCAAAATCTGTGAAAACTTTTAATTAGCTCTATTTTTGTTACTCTTATTCGTGCAATAGTATTAAGCTGTAAGTTTTCCAAAAAACTGAAATAAAATAAGTAACATTACACAAAATACTTGCTGGGAAACGACTTGTCTTGTAGTGCGCAACGTAATGCACGCAAAACATTGTGTTTACGGGTGCATGCAAAGGTTCAATGTTCGTGGGAATTCTTAAAATTAAGTTATAACATTTAAAACTTGCTTTCTTTAAAAACGTCTGAATTTTGGAACTTTGACTAAATATCTCCGTAACCAGAACCGGTTCCCAAAAAAATGATCAAAATGACAGGAATAACAAGTGAATTTCGGCTTTGTTAAGCGAATTTTTGCACGGTATATAGGGTGTTAGGGTAAACACCGTTATCCTTGAAACCAGTAGTTTGGTGTCATTTATAGAACGTAAAATCAATGGAAAATTACAATTTTTTTTTCTTTTTTTTAAACTGCATTTTACTCAACATGGGTGGGGGGTGCGGGACGTGACCTGACCGGCCGCGAGCGCGAGCCTTCCCTCAGTTAATCAGCTATTTCTCTAGCGAGCACGGTGTCGGATATAAACTTTTTAAAATCTTTTAATGAATATAACGTTTTATTTGTTAATAACAAATAAATATCGATCGATCAAATAATACTCGGTCATTTGTTTTTATATTTCAGTCAATTACCCATGGTTTGAGTGACAACGGTGTTTACCCTGACAACCTGTATAGCTATAAACCTAGGGATATAACTTGACACTCGTATAACTAATTGCGCGTTGCGCGATTGTATGGGACGTCAGGATTTTTTGTGTGACGTCAGGTCTTTGATGCTTAGTTTGCATGTGGCGATGTAGTTGCCGCCACACATATTTTTTTTCGGTTAATTACCAGCCGTAACAGTCATGTGCCAAAATGTAGTTCTTAAATTGCAGTATGTATTTTCATGTGGTTTTCACTGGCATTCTAGAAGATTTATGTGTATAACGTATGGTACTTTAGGGGTATGAGGAACAGGGTGTAAAGTTCACTCATCCCCCATAGAAAAGGGAGGATCCTCCGACCAGACGGGTGTTGTGTCTGGCGGGCAACTGCCCAATGATTGATATTGGGTTTTTTGTATATATGTTCACTGCACGGTAAACTCTAATTGCGCGATGCAGGATTTATGTGACGTCAGGTCTTCGATGCGTAGTTCGCATGTGGCGATGTAGATACCGCCACATCACTCCCCTCCGGAGACCGGAGGTCGATAGTGGGCTAAGTCTTGTATCTTGCGATGCTTGCCAGTGCCAGTTGTGGTTCCAGTGAGTCGGAACCGGGTGCCGCATTGTTCGCGGTGGGTCGGAACTGTTTGCGGTGATTGAGTTGATTGCGGTGATTCCCCAGTGGCTCAGGGTGATGAGGTTGAGGTGATTGATGTGATTCCCCAGTGGGTCGGGGTGATGAGGCTGAGGGTGATGACCAGGAATGCGCGATCGCTGCATGCTGGTGGTCAGGATACCCGTTGACGCCTCGGGTGTTGGCTTGGCTGTGTGACTCGCCTCACTGAAAGCTTGCGGGAGTGATGATGATGACGTCACGCTGGAGTAGTTGCACGAAGGCTGCGTTGACGTTCATATTCGGGGTCACCAATTTAGGGGTATGAGGAACAGGGTGTAAAGTTCACTCATCCCCCATAGAAAAGGGAGGATCCTCCTACCAGACGGGTGTTGTGTCTGGCGGGCAACTGCCCAATGATTAATATTGGGTTTTTTGTATATATGTTCACTGCACGGTAAACTCTAATTGCGCGATGCAGGATTTATGTGACGTCAGGTCTTCGATGCGTAGTTCGCATGTGGCGATGTAGATACCGCCACAGTACCTCGGTAGTGAGTGATGTCATGTTCTTGTGTCCACAGATCGACAACGTTTTGATGGAAAAGAAGATCAGGCCGTGGATCAACAAGAAGATCATCGAGTACATCGGCGAGCCCGAGCCCACCCTGGTAGACTTCATATGCAGCAAGGTGGTAGCTGGCTCCGCGCCGCAGGGCATCCTCGACGACGTGCAGATGGTGAGTGTGACGTGTGACTGTGTGACGTGTGACTGTGTGACGTGTGACACACGACGTACTGGCTGGCTTTGCGCCGCAGGTCATCCTCGACGACGTGCAGATGGTGAGTGTGACTGTGTGACGTGTGACACATGACGTACTGGCTGGCTTTGCGCCGCAGGTCATCCTCGACGACGTGCAGATGGTGAGTGTGACTGTGTGACGTGTGACACACGACGTACTGGCTGGCTCCGCGCCGCAGGGCATCCTCGACGACGTGCAGATGGTGAGTGTGACTGTGTGACGTGTGACACACGACGTACTGGCTGGCTCCGCGCCGCAGGGCATCCTCGACGACGTGCAGATGGTGAGTGTGACTGTGTGACGTGTGACACACGACGTACTGGCTGGCTCCGCGCCGCAGGGCATCCTCGACGACGTGCAGATGGTGAGTGTGACCGTGTGACACACGACGTACTGGCTGGCTCCGCGCCGCAGGGCATCCTCGACGACGTGCAGATGGTGAGTGTGACGTGTGACACACGACGTGCTGGCTGGCTCCGCGCCGCAGGGCATCCTCGACGACGTGCAGATGGTGAGTGTGACTGTGTGACGTGTGACACACGACGTACTGGCTGGCTCCGCGCCGCAGGGCATCCTCAACGACGTGCAGATGGTGAGTGTGACTGTGTGACGTGTGACACACGACGTACTGGCTGGCTCCGCGCCGCAGGGCATCCTCGACGACGTGCAGATGGTGAGTGTGACGTGTGACACACGACGTACTGGCTGGCTCCGCGCCGCAGGGCATCCTCGACGACGTGCAGATGGTGAGTGTGACTGTGTGACGTGTGACACACGACGTAGCGGCTGGCTCCGCGCCGCAGGGCATCCTCGACGACGTGCAGATGGTGAGTGTGACGTGTGACTGTGTGACGTGTGACACACGACGTAGCGGCTGGCTCCGCGCCGCAGGGCATACTCGACGACGTGCAGATGGTGAGTGTGACTGTGTGACGTGTGACACACGACGTACTGGCTGGCTCCGCGCCGCAGGGCATCCTCGACGACGTGCAGATGGTGAGTGTGACGTGTGACTGTGTGACGTGTGACACACGACGTAGCGGCTGGCTCCGCGCCGCAGGGCATACTCGACGACGTGCAGATGGTGAGTGTGACTGTGTGACGTGTGACACACGACGTACTGGCTGGCTCCGCGCCGCAGGGCATCCTCGACGACGTGCAGATGGTGAGTGTGACGTGTGACTGTGTGACGTGTGACACACGACGTAGCGGCTGGCTCCGCGCCGCAGGGCATACTCGACGACGAGCAGATGGTGAGTGTGACGTGTGACTGTGTGACGTGTGACACACGACGTAGCGGCTGGCTCCGCGCCGCAGGGCATACTCGACGACGAGCAGATGGTGAGTGTGACGTGTGACTGTTTGACGAGCAGATGGTGAGTGTGAAATCTTCCGACTTCCTTCATCACGGCGGCCCCTATCAGAAACCCAGCGGCTCCTATTTCGGCATCGTGCTGAGATAGAAGCATTCTGGCACATGCTGTTTTTATTTTTTAAAGCTTTGTTTTCGTTATTTCTTTTTATTTTTCTATGATGGTGGCATTATATTTAGGTTGTGTTCGTTTTATCCAATAAATATATTTACTTTTACTTTTCTTCCTCAGGTGCTGGACGAGGAGGCGGAGGTTTTCGTGGTGAAGATGTGGCGCTTGCTGATCTACGAACTAGAAGCCAAGCGCGCCGGCCTGCACAAGTGACTCCAGCGACAATGTACCTCCTAGTCTAGACATTTAATAAATAAAACAATATAATATCAATACCTTCTATTTTTTATTTATTTTCGGCCAGTCTGTCCATCATAATCAAATAATCAACATACGTTAAAATTATACAATCAAAATATACAAGGTTGCTCTTCCAAATTACTGGAAATAGAATTGTTTTTAGAAAATACTAAGTTTGATGTCATTTGTTTAACAGAACATTGGTTAAAAGACCATCAAGTAATGTCAATTAATCATGAAAATTATTGTGTAGTTAGCCATTTCAGTCGAAAACGTATGATACATGGAGGTTCATTAATATTAGTAAAAAATTCTATTAAATCAAAAGAACGGAAAGATATCATTGGACTGTCTGTTGAACACACCATTGAATTGTCGTGTGTTGAGCTTGATAAGCATGTTATAGTATGTGTATACAGACCGCCAAGCTACCAGAGTCTATCTATGTTTGATTCTGTAATGGAAGAGGTGCTAAAGAAACTTAGTGCTAATAGTAAGTCAATAATGATATGTGGTGATTTTAATATCAATTTATTAGAAAACTAGCCGTGCCCACCACTTCGTCCGCGTGGACTTATATCTATCTCATCCTGTTATTATAAAATGCAACATGTTCTTAAGTTTTGCTAAGTTCAGTTAAGCCCGTGGCTAAGTAATAACAGCCGCACCGGTCGATCCAACAGGTTAAGCTACGCTTGTCGGGGTTGGTGCGTGGATGGGTGACATTCTTTACATACCGAGACTCCTCCGTGGCTCGAAAAGTAAGTTAAGCCGTTGGTGCCGGCTGTTATTCGTGGATCTATAACGATCGTTACGGGTCGTCCGAAGCCCGAAAGTCTGACAACCAGAATTACCAAGGGGTATCGTATTACCCAGTTACTGGGTTGTGGAGGTCAGATAGGCAGTCGCTCCATGTTAAATACTGGTATTCAGGTGCATCCGGTTAGACTGGAAGCCGACCCCAACATAGTTTGGAAAAGGCAGGCAGATTGATTGAATATGTTCGTTAGTATGACAATTTACATTTATTGTTTTGGTGTTTGTTGATTATGGAATAGGATTGCATCAGAACAACGGTAGATCATAAAAAAAAAATGCCAAAAAATCTGGAAATTACCATCTTAAAGCTTCAAAATGTTTTAATACGACCATTTTTCGTCGAAATACGTACCTACAGCCTGACAAAAATCAATCAAAATATTTTTTTTGCTCCCTTAATTTATTATCTGCCTATTATACATTGATAGGTAAGGCTAAGCCAATATTTTTGTTCTTTACTATTGAAACCAGATAAATACCCTCACAACTTGCGAACCCCCATTTTTTTTTTCACGCCAATTTGGAACTCTCGTCGAGTCTCCCGTGGAGCCCTAGGATCCACCTGAACCACTTTGGGATCACTGGTCAAACTCAAACTCAAACTCAAAGCATTTATTTCAATTAAACCATTTACAGGCACTTTTGAATTGTCAAGGAGTCGGTCAGTCAGAAATATGAAGCTAGTTGCCCATTCCAAAGCGTAGTAGGTACCTATGGAGAAGAACGGGCAAGAAACTCCACGGACACTCTTTTAAATGAAATATTGTTACAATATATGGGTTACATCATTCATGTTGAAATTATAAATGTGAGAACAATGTAAAAAGCGCGTTAAAAGCGTCCGCAATTATGACATACAAACAATTCAAAAATTAAAATAAGCCATGGCAGCTAAGAGATGACCAGTCACAACTGACGGCTCCCGTTCACGAACATGACGCATGGATCAGCACCATTCAGCTCAACCATTTTGAAGGGAGCTAAATGATCCAACACACGCGCCACCATCAGCGAGACATTTAAGTGAGCATGACATTCCCAGCCGCCAGGGCACATTCAAGTCAATGAAAGACAGATTACCCGGTAAATGGTAGCTCAATAGTACAACATAGTACTCACACCTGTGCTATGCAATTATATAATACAAAGGAGATTGAGTTTATACAATGCAAAGATGATGATGATCTTAAAATCTTCAGCAGCTCCAACTGTATGTTCGAATGTTAATTAGTTAGTTATGATTGTGGAGCAGGACCAGCATTAAGCCAAGCATTTTTATCAGAGATGTAATCCTCCAACTTATAATATGCCTTTTTTTTTTTGAGGGTGGGAAATCATCTGTAGCTGCACCATAGTCCAAAGTGTGCGCGCCGCGCGCGCCGGCCGAATGGCCGACCGCGGAGCCCTAGCGCCCCGCTACCGCCACCTCGATGGTGGCGCCCCCGTCGTGAGTTTTGAAGAACTACAGACTGATACGTGCTGTGCTATGATTGGTCTATTCAAAATGTTTAATTTTTAAGTAACCCGCATTAAGATTTGTATTAGTAGCTAAGTTTTTCTAAAATAAATCCAGTACGATTTTGCGCATTGAACTGATCGTTTCTGTAAACCACCTCAGCTCCTAACAGTGGTGACCCCGCGAACAACTCATCGCAACCATCGCAAATCATGCCCAACCCAACCGAGACCAGTTGTAGTGAATCTACGGTAGTGCAAATCCCAGAAGTGGCCGGTATTTCTCTATCACTACGGATTCCAGCATTCTGGCGCGACCGAGCCCGATTATGGTTCGTCAGTTTTGAAGCCGCTACCCACGATTTAAAAAAAGGACAGCGAGAACTAGCACAGATGGTGATCGCGCGATTGGAAAAGCAAGATGTAGAACAGATTTGTGACCTGCTATACGACCCACCAACAGCACGACAGTACGACTAGTTGAAGGAACGTTTGATATCGGTCTACGAAGAGTCAGAAAACCGGCAATTTCAAAAGCTATTGTCAGATATGGAGCTCGGTGACCAGAAGCCCTCACAGCTACTTCGACGCATGCGAAACCTAGCACGTGACAAGGTTCCAGATTCCACATTGCGACTCATGTGGATGAATCATCTTCCAGCCCAGGTACGATCCGTTCTCGTCGTCACAAAAGAAACCAGTCTGGACGAATTATCGCTGCTAGCAGACAAGATGACAGAACAAGCCCAAGAAGTCACAGCTGTATCATGTGAGCAACAACCAACTCAAAGCCAGCCAAAAAGTGATGCACAATATTTAGTCGAAGAAATTAAAAAATTATCACTAGAAGTAGCTTCGCTCAAGTCGTCACAACAACATACATGCCGCTGTCGGTACCGCGGACGCGAACATTCATCGCATAGATCGCGCTCACGCTCACGCTCTGGTGCATATATGCCGTCTCGCTCACGCTCAGGCACACCGTCGCCGTATTGCTATTACCACAGGAAGTTTGGCAAAGACGCTAGATGTTGTCGTCAACCATGTTCTTATGACAACAGGGAACATAAAAAAAACACGGAAAACTAGCACAAGCGCTAGATGCGGCGGACTCTGGCGTTTACAACGAATCATACCGCCTATTCATCTATGACAAGACATCAAGACTCACATTCCTGGTAGACACAGGTGCGAACATATCAGTAATACCACGGTCAAAAGGCCAACGTTTGAAGAAATTACCATTCACGCTATATGCCGCTAACAACACTGTCATCTCCACCTACGGTGAAAAAACGTTGGAGCTAAACTTCAATCTGCGCAGGCCATATAGATGGAAGTTTGTAGTCGCCGACGTCAGCAAACCTATCATCGGAGCAGATTTCCTTAATCATCACCAGCTCAACGTCGATCTACGAAATCGAAGGTTGATAGACATGACAACCAAACTGTCTGTCGCGGCACCGGCACGAGTATCAAACCAACCCACAGTACGTAGTGTCGACCTGCAGCAATCGTACCACGATATACTCGCTGATTTCCCAGGCACAACTCGAGTGACGTCAATGAAATTAAGTCCGCAGAACAACGTCGAACACTATATTGAAACTACAGGACCGCCGATACATTGTCGAGCACGACCAATACCACCGCACCGTTACGCTAAGGTTAGACACGAGTTCGAAGACATGATCAATCAAGGCCTATGCAGACCAAGCAAAAGCCCGTGGTCAAGCCCACTACATGTTGTAACCAAGAAAAATGGCGATTTACGCGTCTGTGGCGATTACCGGCGACTGAACACAGTGACTAAACCAGACCGCTACCCCATACCTCGTATCAAAGATTTCACGTACCACCTGGCCGGAAAGAAAGTACTATCAACGATCGATTTAAATCGCGCATACCAACAAATTGTTGTCCGAGAACAAGATATCGAGAAAACTGCCATTATAACCCCGTTTGGACTCTACGAATTCCCGAGAATGTGTCCAGGCCTCAAAAACGCGGGACAGACATTCCAACGCTTCATTCACGATACCCTGCGAGGATTGGATTATGTTTTTCCTTTTGTCGACGATCTATTGGTAGTGTCAACAAACGACAGCGAACATCGAGAACATCTGCGCACTGTACTCAAGCGATTAGAAGATAACGGGATAACAATTAACCCCGCAAAATGCGTTTTCGGCCAGCCAACAGTAAAGTTTTTAGGATACACAGTATCAAGCGAAGGCATCAGACCACCAGAGGAGAAGGTCAAGGTCATTAATGACTATCCCAAACCCAAGACGGTAGAAAAACTACGAAGTTTTCTTGGAATGCTTAACTACTACCGTGACAACATTCCAAACGCCGCAAGTTTGCAAGCGCCGCTCAATGCCTATCTACATAATTCTAAGAAGCGCGATAAAACAATAATCCAGTGGACTGATGAATCATCACTCGCATTCGAAAATTGCAAAAAAAAACTACGCGACGCCGTACTGCTCGCACATCCCTGCCACACCGCCCCACTCTCAATAATGTGCGACGCATCGAACAGTTGCGTCGGCGCGGTACTCCAACAGCACGTAAACAATATGTGGCAACCACTCGGTTATTTTTCAAAGAAGTTATCGGATACACAGTTGAAGTACAGTACCTATGACCGGGAACTACTTGCAATGTATATGGCAGTGAAGCATTTTAGGAAAATGCATGAAGGACGTGAATTAATCGTGTTCACCGACCACAAGCCGCTTACCTACGCATTATCAAAACTATCATCGGACAGCGAAACCCAACGAAGAACTCGACAGTTGTTATTTATCAGTGAGTTTACAACTGATATTCGACACATCAGTGGGAACGACAACGTTGTGGCTGATACACTGTCACGCATCGAGACAATTACCTGCCCCACAACCATAGATTATTCAAGCTTAAGAGAAGCACAAAATAAAGACGAACAATTACCCACATTGAAGAAACAAAGTAATATTCAATTCAAGCAAATTACTTTGCCAGGTACCAATGACAAAATATACTGCGAAACGTCGACTAACAACGTACGACCGTATTTACCAAAGGATTTCCGATTAGCTGCTTTCAACGCGCTGCATGGAATAAGCCATCCTGGTGTTAGAACAACGCGCAGACTTATGAAAGACAAATACTTCTGGCCAAGCATGAATGTAGACATCGGCAAGTGGACCAAGTCATGTGTAGCTTGTCAGCGAGCGAAGGTGCATCGGCATACAAGTAGCGAGTTATCAACATTCGCACCCACCGAGCGTTTCAAACACATACACATTGATATCGTAGGCCCGCTACCTACGTCATCAACCGGTCATCGTTATTTACTTACCATTATCGACCGCAAGACACGATGGCCAGAAGCAACGCCTATTATGGACATTACTGCAGAAACCATCGCGAGGACAACATATGAGACGTGGATCGCGAGATTTGGATGCCCAGAGACTCTGACCAGTGATCAAGGCCGGCAATTTGAAAGTCAGCTGTTCAATGCCTTAACCAACCTACTTGGGATACACCGTGTACGTACAACGCCATACCATCCACAGAGCAACGGCATTATTGAACGCTGGCACAGATCACTCAAGGCCGCGCTCACCGCACGCCTCACAAAGGGAAGTACATGGATCGACGAGCTACCGACTGCACTGCTCGGACTACGCGCTGCTTGTCGCACTGATACCGGTGTAACGGCTGCACAGCTCACCTACGGTTGTAACCTACGACTCCCAGGTGATTTTTTCTCATCAACACCACGCAGTGAAATAATGAACTCTGAATACGTCGACAAAATACGCAAAACAATAGACAGTCTCAAGCCATCACAAATCCAGCCGCACAGCAACAACCGTGCCATATTCGTGCATTCAGACCTAGACAAATGCCACGCAGTTTTCATCAGAGTTGACGCCGTACGTAAACCACTGCAACCAACGTATGACGGACCCTACATAGTGTTGAAGCGGGAAAACAAAGTGTTCACACTGCAGCTACCAAGCCGGCAAAGTTCAGTGTCAATAGACCGGCTGAAGCCAGCGTATATAGTCAACGACGACGCCTCATCAGCACTGGCACCTGACGTTCCTGTACAGAAAACCTCATCCGGACGGACTGTCCGGCGACCCGTACGCTTCGCTTGAGGGGGAGCACTGTAGCTGCACCATAGTCCAAAGTGTGCGCGCCGCGCGCGCCGGCCGAATGGCCGACCGCGGAGCCCTAGCGCCCCGCTACCGCCACCTCGATGGTGGCGCCCCCGTCGTGAGTTTTGAAGAACTACAGACTGATACGTGCTGTGCTATGATTGGTCTATTCAAAATGTTTAATTTTTAAGTAACCCGCATTAAGATTTGTATTAGTAGCTAAGTTTTTCTAAAATAAATCCAGTACGATTTTGCGCATTGAACTGATCGTTTCTGTAAACCACCTCAGCTCCTAACACATCCAATGACTTCTCCCGCTCTGGGTGGAGCGGAAGGGCGTGTCAGACTTTTACTGACTAAAACCCACCCGTGTTCCTTCAGTTGCCTGTTGCCAAGGTCCCGGTATCCCTTTCGGACTAACCCGCAACCCTGGCAGGCATCGGTCCTAGCGGACCCCGCCAATTGTGCTGACATCTCTTTGAGGCGCGCGTGGAACACGACGCGCCATCGACCCGGGCCTGGTCCTGATCGGACGGCGAGCTACCCATTGCTCGCCGTCCGCAAGCCCGCGCCTATGGTGGCCGGGAATCCGCCTGGGATTCCCGACGCCCAGGGCGTCTCCAGCGTCGGCGGCGGTTAGGGGCGTGAGGGCGCAAACTTTGCCTTTCCCTCACGCGTTCCGCCTCCTCCTTCGCGAGCATTACTGCTTCGCAGAAGGAGGTGACTGCTTCCCATGCCCTCTCGCTCCGTACCATGGCCTGGACCAGAGCCGGACGCGAGAGGTCAACGCCGCCAATCGCCTCCAAGAGAACACGGCGGGGCTCCGCCCAAGCGGGGCAGACCTCCACCGTATGCTCCACCGTGTCCTCCGGGCGATCCACACAGTGGTGACACCCGGGCGTTTCCTCCCGCCTTATACGAAACAGGAACCTCCCGAAGCAACCGTGTCCGGTGAGGACCTGCGTCAGGCGGAAGGTGAGGACGCCGTGGCGCCTCTCTAGCCACTCCTCAAAGAGGGGACTTATCGCCGCAATTGTGGCGTGCCCAAACTTATAATATGCCTGCCTGCATAGTGTGCGTTTTATACAAGTTTTGAATTTCGTCTCATTCAGTTGAAGTATGTGGGGAGGAATTTTATTGTAACATTTTAAACAGTATCCCATGAAAAATGAGTCTACTTTAGCCAGTCTGAAACCTGGTTGAACTAATAGGTCCCTATTTCTAGTACTGTAATTATGTCTATCACCTCTTTTACTAAAAAGATGTAATTTTTTTCTTACGTGCATGATATTTTCATAGATATATCTTAAAGAATCGCGCCTGCGAAGATTATAAATGGCTCTGATCGCTCTTTTCTGCAGAATAAAGATAGACTCGATGTCTGCAGCCCGTCCCCATAGTAAAATACCGTAAGACATGATGCTATGAAAGTAACTAAAATAGACTAGCCTAGCGGTATCTGCATCAGTAAATTGACGGATTTTTCTGACAGCATATGCTGCTGAACTTAGCCGTCCTGCAAGAGATGTTAAATGAGGACCCCATTGTAGCCTTGAGTGGAGCGTGATCCCCAGGAAAACAGTTTTATCCACGAAATCTAGTTTCTCTTGATTCAATACAATCTCACAATCCCTACTTTTGACATTAGGCAAAGAAAATTTGATGCACTTCGTTTTTTTCCCATTTAATACTAAATTATTAGCAGTAAACCAATTTTGGACGTAAAATTTGTAGCACGTCTATCTACCTTAAAAATTAAGGAAGTATCGTCAGCAAATAACACCATGTGTGGCTGATTTTTTAATAAATGGAGTAGATCATTAATGTATACTAAAAAGAGGAAAGGACCCAAAAAGAGGTCTAACAGATATAACAATGGCTCGGTTACCTCGAGTGAACTACGTGAGAGCGACAAACGGATGTTCAAATGGGGTTGGGCCAGGGGAGACGATGGCATCCTAATGCCGGGGACAACCAACGACTCCATAACAATCTGGGTGTTAGTGTATGTGAGTTTCTATGTTTGTAAACGCACCCACGATACAGGAAGAAATTCTTAGTGTGGGGCAATGTTTTTTTAAAAAAAAAAAAAAAAAATCTCCTGATTAAATTCTCAACACCATATTTTGCCGATGCACGACTGGGTGTGGGGTGTGCTGCAAAGCAGACATTGCCTGCTCCAGTGTCTGCGGCTTATGCTCCGGCTCGAGCACTAACCTTGAGCCTTTTAGATGTTGTGTTTTAATGTTGATTTTATTTTTAGGTACACATAATACCTACTTGTCATATTTAACAAAATCTAATTTTGTTTTAAATTCTCCAATTTCCCCCCCCCCCCATATCTCCTTAATAGCGGTGCCCCCAGCCCCCCATAGTACTATTAATAAATGTTGTTCAGGACACCTTCCCCTTCCACTGTGCCAAAATTGACTTTTACAGGGGGTCGGACCCGTGTTTCACCTAGGCTCTTCACCTGGGTGAAGCACGAAGGTCCCGTGCTCCAACTGATGACGTTACTGTACAGGATGCAGTAAATTGTTTTCTCTGTATGATTCAAAAGATCTAAACAATTATTTAAGGGAAATACCTAATGAGCGTAACATCAAAAGTTTTCTTGAGCACCTGCAACCTCTCGGGGTTTTCCACAAGTTTTGTCTTCGTTGGTTGGGCTATAATAAACTAGTAAAACATTTTTGCGAGGACCCCTCAGGGGCTGTGCCGTCCCCGACGCCTAACGCCGCGACTGAACAAAGGTTGTCATGCCATGTTGACAATAAAACGGTTCCTTGTCCACACACATCTTTTTGGGACTGACTGTACAATGTAATGTACATACTAATTCCATGGTATGTACTTAACAATTTCAGTAGATAAGAACAGTTGATTTCTCAACTATAGTAGGACAGCATCGCGAATGCGTTACGGCGTGTCTATTACACGAGAGCGTGACCAACTCGCTAACAAGACGATTCTCCGCGCACCGCCGTATATAGCGCACACTCACGCCCCACGCGCACACTGCGCGCCACGCCGCCGCCACGCTACCGACAGGCAGTCTCCACGCACACACACGTCGCCATGAGGAGCGGCGCTCTACTGGGTCTCATCGCGGTGAGCTCTTCACTCTCCTGTCGCTAATCCTGCTCGTAGGCAAATTCAAAGCATTTATCTCAAAAACCAATCACAGACACTTTTTAATAATTTGTCAAGGAGTAGAGTTAGAAAGATGAAGCCTGTTGTTGCCAATGGTGAAGAACGGGCAAGAAACTCCATGGATACTTACTCTTTTAATTCAAAATTGTAAATAGTAGATACTACTAGTAGGTACCTAAGTACCACAAGTACCTATTCATTTTCGGTTATACACAACGTTATAAGTTTGATGCAGAAGTACCTACAGAACACTACAGAGAGTTTCAGGAAAATGCGTTATTGAAATGAAATGAAAATTAAATTGTTATTATTCATCATCTCTAGTCGAGGTGGATACCTATAATATAACCAGTAAATAAAATTGTGTTTCGCAGTGGCAACTGGTACTCGCAGAGTCTGTCCGAGAGATTCGGCGTTTCGGCGAAAACGTGAGTAAATGATCTTTCAAAGACAAAAACCATTTTATCCATGTAATGGTGGAATCCGACGATCGGCAATATTGCAGACGGACACGCACGGCAGACGACCACAGACCGCCATGCACCGCGCACCAAGGAACTTCCGATGTCTGCGATACCCGCACGTACACCTTCCCACGGCCCGTTGTCCGAGCTCGTCGGTGTCCGTCCGCAAAATCGCAGATCGTGGTATTTCGGTATTAACCACTACCCAAAAATGTTCTGGATGTTATTTTATGAATTAACTGCAAATATGAGTTACCTATGTGCTATGAGCTACCTACCAATATATTACATTCTGATTTAACTTACAAAAGTCTAATCTCGTTTGCAGCCACACTCCCTCTCGAATATAGAGCTGCTAGTCCCCCTGATGATGAGTGATACGAGCGAAGAGAGCGATGAGAGTGACAAGAGCGCGGCGAGCGAGCGATATGACCGCGCGCGCGTCGACAAAGACACGCCTTTTAGCAACATCCCTTCGAGCGCATTCGTTCTCGACGAGAGTCCCGCGTTAGAGAAACACAAACGCGGACACAAACACAGCCGCAAGCAGGACCTCGCGTACCGGCCACGCTCCGTCTACCTAGAGAGCACAGAGAACGCCGAGAGCGGCGAATGGGACGAGCGCAGTGAGCAGGTCGAGCTTGGCGCGGACATGGCGCGCGCGTGCTCGCGGCTGATGCGCTCGCCGGCGGGACGGCAGAACGAACTGTTGTTACTGCTGTGCTCGGAGCTGCAGGACGCGGATCCCGCGCCCGCCGAGCCTGGCCCCGACTGCGCGTGCTGCCAACAGAGCGTCGCGCCCCTTTGGTTGGAGCCACTCCGCGAACTCATGCCTATCGGAGATAACGGCTATAGGTGAGTGCACACAGTACCAGTAGTAATTAACGCTTGGCTTTACGTGTCGTATGGTTACGACACGTAAAGCGACTGACGTATGGTTTAGCACTATTCAGCTCAACCATTTTGAAGGGAGCTAAATGATCCAACACACGCCACCCATCATCGATACATGAGTGAGCATGACATACTCTCAGCCGCGGGCACATTCAAGTCATTGAGAGACACCCAGTAAATGGCAGCTTTATAGTACGGCTTACATAGTATTCAGACATGAGCTAAGCTTAATGCAGGCTGCTTGCTTGCTTGCTTTTTTGATTTTATGTAAAATCTTGCATGCCATATGGTGACGTATATTTTGGACAAATAAGTACCTAAATCATCTTTCTTTCTTTCTTATTACTTAGAACACTAAGGGCTGATTTTATCAAAGTCAGATATCTTTTATCCGTGGAATAAAATTGTCGTCTGACAGTTTTTGTAGGGAAAAACTGTCAAAAATTCAAATTTATTCGCAGGATAAGACATACTCGGTATAAAAGTTTGGTGAAAATCGCCCTAAGAGATTGAATTTATAAAATAAAAGCTTAGATAATCTAGCAATGCAATGAATATCTTCAGCAGCTCCAACAAAATTTTCAAATGCTAATCAATTAGTTTAAGCGCCCTTGTTGAGCAGGACCAGCTTGAACCAAGCATTTTTTTATGCGATGTCCAACTTATAATATCCTTGGCTGCATAGTGTGCGTTTTATACAAGATTGCAATTTCGTTTCATTCAGTTGAAGTATGTGGGGAGGTAACATTTTAAACAGTACCCCATGAAAGATGAGTCCACTTTAGCTAGCCTGAAACCTGGTTTAACTAATTGGTCCCTATTTCTAGTGATATAATTGTCTTTCATCTCTTTTACTAAAAATATATAGATTTTTCCTTACGTACCTACATAATGTTTTCATAGATAAATGTTTAATGACAAAATGATAAGTTATCGTCATGATGTTAATATATTTAAACAGTTAAGAGGGTCGAGCCTGCAGATGCCATAATTATGTGGCTCTGATGGCTCTTTTCTGCAGAACTAGAAATAGACTCGATGTCTGCAGCTCGTTTCGTAGTAACAGACATAATACCATGAAAGTAATTAAAATAGACTAGCCTCGAGGTCTACATCAGTAAATTGTCGGATTTTTCTTCGAACATAATAATATAGGCTGCTGAACATATAAATTATATAATTAATGTTAGTACCTATACAAAATATTGTAAAACATTTTAAATAAAAGAGTAATGGTGGAGTTTATTGCCCATTCTTCTCCATACGAAAACTACCTTTTGGAAGGGGCGACCAGAATCAATTTTTTTTTTGGAAATTTTGGACTTTCGAAAGTGCCTTTTATGTGCCTAATTTAAATAAATGATTTGACTTTGACTTTGAACTTAGCCGTCCTGCAAGGGATATTAAATGAGGACACCATTAAAGTCTTGAGTCGAGGTAACTGCCAGGAAAACAGTTTTATCGACGAATTCTAGTTTCTGTTGATTCAATACTTTACTATCTCACAATAACTTCTTGGACATCTTATGCACTTAGTTTTTTTCCCATTTAATACTAAATTATTAGCTTGGATTTGCAGTAACGCGTTACTTACGTTGTCAATATTTGTGCAATTAATGAATTGCTATTAATTTTTAAAATTAAGCATTGTCAGCAAATAACACAATTAATTTTGTGGGTGGGTTTTTAACAAATGAGGTAGATAAAAGAGGAAAAGACCCAATATTGAGCCTTATGGTACTACATCCATTTTTACTTTTGAACAGATTGAATTGACATTTATTGAACTTGCTGTTGTCATCATTTCATTTACATTCTAAGTCCGTAATACCCAATTTTCAAGAGTAAGGTTTCGTGGTCGGCGCAATCAAATGCTTCGGACAGTTCACAAAATATTCCTATAGCGTCTTGGGCCTGTTCCCACGCCGTAAATATTTTTTAAACTCATATGTACGGCGTGAGGTGACAGTAGGCATCAGTCGTATAACATTCCTAGGTGAAACCATAATGGTGAGACTATCATTTAACGCATACAGTGGGTGTGGCTGAGGTCGAAAGTCCACTGCTCATAGGATGTGCACGACGTGGTTTTTCACGTTAGCTGCGCGGTTCATTTTATTGCCAGCCACGCATCCTTGCGTAGCGTGGCATGTGTATGTGTGCGTGTGTTGCAGGGTGCTGAGCTACATGGCGGCCCCGCGCAAGTGAGTACCTTCGTATAGTTAGTTATAGAGCTTGTTCGATCGCCGCTGCTCAACTGTCTAAAGGGTGTATTATAGGTCTTTATAACTTTCTACTTCTGTTGCAGAAGGCCGCATCACTGGAACCAGGAATAGTTTCGACTTGCGAGCTCCAGGGGGCTAAGAATAATGAATATTACTTATAATTATTATCATAAATTACCTAGTAGGTAATGGTTTTGACAGATTATAAACTCAAAACTATATTTAAATTATTTGTTTTATTAGAAGGGTCCTACGTATCGAGTACAACTACGTATGTGCTCGCCCTTTGAATGCCACGTTTTATACGCAAACTATTTGCTGTATTTAGACGACCGGTACCAATGTGTTAGAATAGATAATTATCATTACGAGCGATCAGTTGAAAAATACTGGTTTTAGTGTTCCTCAGGGGAGTATTATATTTCTCATTTATATTTACGAGTTGTTTAATCTTAATAGTAAAGACGGAAAAATAATATTATAGCTGCGCCCCGCGGTTTCACAGGCGTAAGTCTCGATCCCGTGGGAATATCGGGATAAAAAGTATCTTATGTCTTATTCCAGGACATGGTCTACCCATGTGCCAAACATCTAAATCCGTTCTGATGTTTTAGCGTGAAAGCGTAACAAACAAACTCACTTTCGCATTTATGGTATTACTAGCTGCGCCCCGATTTATGGTATTGTGCATTTATGGTATTACTAGCTGCGCCCCGATTTATGGTATTGTGCATTTATGGTATTACTAGCTGCGCCCCGATTTATGGTATTATTGGTATTATGCATTTATGGTATTACTAGCTGTGCCCCGATTTATGGTATTATGCATTTATGGTATTACTAGCTGCGCCCCGATTTATGGTATTATGCATTTATGGTATTACTAGCTGCGCCCCGATTTATGGTATTATGCATTTATGGTATTACTAGCTGCGCCCCGATTTATGGTATTATTGGTATTATGCATTTATGGTATTACTAGCTGCGTCTCGATCCCGTGGAAATATCGGGATAAAAACGTGTTAATCCAGGTTATAAACTATCTGTTTGCCCATCCAAATCCATTCTGCCGTTTTTACGTGAAAGAGTAACAAACATCCATCCATACATCCATCCATACTTACAAACTTTTGTGTTTATAATATTAGTTAGATAATTAGATTAGATTAGATATTTGGGATGCCGACGACACGGCGGCGGCGGCGGCATTACCTACCGTTAATATCTACCACTAAAACCAGTAGCGAACTGATCGAAATCGCTCAACTAGGTTTTAGTACTGTGACAAGATAAAATATATTCACTCCTTCTTGTGCCTCAACTTAACATTAGGTACTCCTATATACATCAGGTATAGTATAGTTTATATAATACTCATACACAGGGTGTTAGGGTAAACACCGATATCCTTGAAAACAGTGGTTTGGTGTCATATATAGAACGTAAAATCCATGGAAAATTTCATTTTTTTTTTTATATTACTTTTTACCACAATATTATTTCACCCTTTCACCCTATGCGCTAGTGCAACGAACTTGCGTCTCAAGTTCTCAACACAGGTGGGGGGCGCGGGACGTGACCTGACCGGCCGAGAGCGTGACCCTTCCCTCAGTCAGTCAGCTGTTTCGCTAGCGATCACGGTGTCGGATATAAGCTTTTTAAAATCTTTTAATGAATATAACGTTTTTTTTGTTTGAGTGACAACGGTGTTTACCCTGACACCCTGTAGGTACCTACATGTATTGTAAATTAGTCCTTTTTATCCTCAAAACGAGCGACTTAGAATACGTCGGGGTAGTTATGGACGACACACTTTTTTAGAAAACATTGAAAGTCACTGGCAGCCGAGGACGGACTTCTTGCAGCAGTTGCAGCAGCGCGGCAGCACGAGCTCGGGCGCGCGCGTCTGGTGGAACTTTCGGCCGCGCACTTTCCTCGGCTTGAACTCCGGGACCACCTTTTGGCCCAGCTTGTCGTACGTGGGGCCCTCCAGGTTCATCAGACTGCGCTGGCACAGCCGGCCCTGCACACACATAGATGAACATCAACCTACGGTCTGCTCCAAAAGTGTCTGATTAAAGTGTAAACTCATTAAAGAGGTTTCAACTTTACATCTAACCTCTTTAGTCATTATTCAACAGTTATTGTTTGAATGACATGATTAAATTCTAATTAAAAAATCATCGATGTAGGTAAGTTATACAAAATAAATCTCAAAATTTTCAAATGAAAAACAAATTTAAAGTGATTCGAAATTGAAATTTCGGGGTAAATCAAAGTACCCAATTTGCAAGTTGCACTACAAATTGACATCGACAGGTACATTTTCTTATCCATTTGCATTTGGAACAGACCCTCTAGGTACATGAACCATGAGAAAGCCTTGCTATAGTCCGACTTTCTGAATTAACGTGGAATCGTTAAACCCAGTAAGAATATCTATCGCCACATCCAATTGGCTCCAAATTATATCAGACAGCGTCATTCGTATCAGTTTCTATAGTTTATATGGCAGTGACCGTATAGTGCGCGAGATCCCTCAGTCGTTGTGATGCACTAGAGACCCGCTTTATTTACCTACTTTACTAATATAATTGCGCTGGCATACTGCATAGGTAAGCGTCGGGAGGAGCAATGTTCATAATTAATCTCCCATTAAGCGACTCACCTGCTGAATTATGTAAACACGGGCTTGTGGAGCTGCATAACTTGATTGCGAAAGGAACGCGATACCCATAGACTCGGCAGTTAGCAGTGCGCGTACACTGGCTAGTGCGCGGAAGTACTACCTGCTACCAAATCTATTGTTACGCCAAACTGCGTGTTGTGCACCGGCTTGAAGAGTATGGGAGCCGATGCAATAACAGGCACATGAGACATTGAGACATTTCAGCTGTTTCTGGGATGGTACATCACCTGCCTCTGGTATTGCAGACGTGCGTAGGCGGCGGTAACCACTAAACATCAACTGCATTCTTGTTTGTGATCCAATAACATAAAATAAAAAGGTACCTTTAAGCTTGTGCGTTCAAATCCAGGTAAGTACTACTGTGAGGTTTTTTATTTAGTATGTAGGTAGGTACCTACATACTAAATAAAAAACCTCACTTTCTGAGTTTATCTCGGACGTGACTGCCATCGATGAAGGAAGACATCGTGAGGAAACCAGCACCCTAATTGCTTAACATATTTTCAATCAGAATCCAAATTCCCTATCCATTGTTTCAAAGATTTGAAAACTCGTCTGCTCAACAAAGTAAATAATGCAATGAACGTGGCTGAAATGTCAAAATGAATGAAAATGCGATCATTTGTCATTTTATGTGTGTTACGCAATTACCACACTGCACTGGATTAATAATAGTGTAGCCGAGCCTTAACGTTTGTGTGTGGACTAGCCCTTACGCGCAGCAATGGGAGACGACACCCCCACTCGCACCCGCGCCCTCGCACCCCCGCCAACCGACAGTGGACGAAGGAACGCGAGAGCGTACGTCACGCTCGCGAAACGCTCGTTATAGTTTTAGGAAACGATTGTTTTACCTGTTTGTGCCATCTTAATATACTTCAATATATCTCTTTTCACTGTAAACGTACGTTCTAAATCATTTAAGACCCAATATACACATCCCTGAGAAGAAATCTCCTACAAGTGTCGCCCAACTCGTGGCCGTTATCAGTGAAATTACGACAAAAAATAACATAACAGTGACAATAAGTGCTAAATCCTATCGTGCCAACACGTACACGTACTGTGAACCCCATTCCGATAGTGCATTTTCTGTAAATTACCTCCAAACAGTGCAAAAAAACATCGACAAAACTTCGGGCGAGTCCACTCTTCCCGCTAAAAAGTGTAACCGACGCGCGGACGCGACGCGCACGCGGACGAGTCTAGGTACCTACCGCGCGGGTTTTGGCGTGAGCCCGGGAATAAAATCAACATATCGTGCAACGAACCACCCTTGTAACCATCACCCGTGTTGTTCGAGCGAGTAACAGCAGAGTTAGTACCCTGTTACTATGCCGCCGAAACTAATAAAAAAACGTACTACCGGAAGAGATGGTGGGTCGGAATCCGACACGGACGTCGAGCAGAATAGGACGGTGGTTGCATCACCATCGCCATCACCGAACATCGCCATGTCTGAGGATATGCTTCAGGCCCTTGTGTGCAGCATTACGAGGAACCAAGCGGAAGCAAATCGTATTCTCATCGAAAGCATACTGGCGAACAAGGATGAACCGTGCACAGCGTCACCACGGATACCCGATACGCGTGATACCGCGCGGCGGTCGGGCAACTTCGCGAAGTGTACGGCGCGTTATGACGGATCATCGAAGAACGCGGAAGAGCTCGAGGCATTTATCGACGCTATCGAAGTATACCGCGACTGCACCAACATCAGCGACGAGCACGCGCTGCGGGGCCTGCCTATGCTGCTAGTCGGCGAGGCCGCCGTGTGGTGGCAGGGCGTAAAGTCGACGATAACGTCATGGCCCGACGCGCTGCAACGTCTTCGAGGAATGTACGGAGTGCCGCGACCCGGTTATAAAATATTTCGAGACATTTTCGGTACCGAACAAAATAGTGAACGGGCCGACGTGTTTATAAGTAAAGTGCGTGCTTTAATATCAAAGTTACCGTATAATGTGCCGGAAGTGATGATGCTTGATATGGTTTATAGATTGTTAGATCGTAGAATAAGAAAACGAGTGTCTCGCGACGCGGTGAACGAGCTGGAACAGCTGATAGCGAAGGCCAGGTTAGTCGAGGAGTCGTTGGCGGAGGTAAGTACATCCACTCATTTTAATGTCAAGGGGTCGTCTAACAATAATAGTGACAATGTAAACAATAACCCTTCCATCGCTGCGCAGGAAAGTTCGAGCACAAACGTTAACCCTTCGAATGCCGTAGGTGACTCGCGTAAGTCGAGTAACAATCAAAGTGTTGCTAGGCCGTCTGACTCGCAGGGGCCAAACGTGAAAAATAATAATAATAGTGATGGGCAAAGGCGTGTTAGACCAAAGTGTACTTATTGCAAGTTTTTTGGCCATACGGTAGACGAGTGCCGTAATAAGGATAAGGACGGCAAGGTCATTGACCCTCCTATTTCTAAGTCGAGTAAAAGTACCGAGTTACGTTGTTACGGATGTGGTCAGCTGGGAGTGGTGCGTTCAAAATGCAGTAACTGCAAAGGCGCGTCGACTTCAAGTAAGTCGGATTTTTGTAGCGTTCAAGTAGCTAATAGTGATGATCCGCGACCGCTGGTGGAAATTCAGGTCGTGAAACGCAAGGGGGTAGCTATCTTAGATACGGGGGCCACACATTCCATCGCGGGCCCCATGCTATACGACTTACTTCTTAGAGCTGGCGTTGTTTTTAGGAAAACGTTACGTACTATAGGGCTTGCCGACGGATCACAACAAGAAGGTACTATACTTGAGTGTGATACCGACGTTATATTAGAAAACCATGTTATACCTACCACGTTTATAGTTTTACCGGACGCGCAAACTCGGACATTGCTAGGTAGAGACTTTATTATGAAAGCAAGTATCCTGTTGGACTTACCACAGAGAAGCTGGTGCTTTAATGACGAACCGGAAAACTGGCATCCGTTTATCACCAGCTTTGATTTACCTACCGGCAGCCAGATGGAGCTGATGAAAGTAGAAGCATCAAACCTTGTGTTGAGGGATGATGAAGGCACCAAGTTAACAGCTGATCAGAGGGGCCAACTGAACGCGTTTCTTTTGAAGAGGTCCGACCGCTTCGCAAAGGGTGGGCCACCAACGGAATACGCCACGCACCGGTTGAAGATCGAACCTCATCAGGAACCCATCGCCTCACCGCCTTACCGAATGTCTCCTGGTAAGAGAGCGATGCTGGAACAAGAGTTGCAGAAGTTACTGGACACTGACGTGATCGAAGAATGCGAATCTCCTTGGGCTGCCAACGTGGTCCTCGTGACGAAGAAGGATGGAGGGGTTCGGCTGTGCGTAGACTACAGGAAGCTGAATGCTGTAACTGAGCCTGATCGCTACCCACTTCCACGCATCGAAGACGTTCTCCATGCAGCTAAGAACACCAGTTTTATGACAACCTGTGACCTTCGATCAGGTTACTTTCAAATTGGCGTAGAACCAGCCGACCGTGACAAGACTGCGTTTGTGAGCCCGCTCGGCTGTTTTAGGTTTAAAAGGATGCCAATGGGTTTGAGGAATTCTGGAGCGACTTTCCAGAGGCTTATGGATCGATTCAGGTCCGGCAAGGAACTGGCCGACGTTTGCATGCTAACTTACCTAGATGACGTCATTGTCCTGTCGGAGTCGTTCCCCAAGCACCTGGAAGACTTGAGCGCTGTTTTCGACCGGCTTGAGATGTACAACCTGCGAGTGAACCGCGAAAAGAGTTACTTTGCTCGCGAGTCAGTCAAGTTTCTGGGCCACGTGATCGTACCAGGTGGGGTGAAGGCAGACCCCGATAAGACAGCAGCTATCGCAAATATGTCTCCTCCTGAGAACGCGAAGCACGTGAAGACCTTTTTGCAAACGTCAAGTTGGTTCCGGCGCTTCATTCCCAATTACGCCGACGTTGCCAAACCTCTGACGGATCTTCTCAAAAAGGACAGCAAATGGACCTGGACCTCGAAGCAGCAAGACGCCTTTGACTGCATTAAGGAAAAGTTGATCACCGCTCCAATACTGCGCCAAGCTGACGAATCTATGCCGTTTACATTGAGAACCGACAGCAGCGGTTATTGTCTAGGAGCAGTACTAATGCAGGGGGAGGGCCCCGAGGAAAGACCAGTAGAATACGCCAGCCGTTTGTTGAATAGTGCGGAGAGAAACTATAACACAACGGAAAGAGAAGCGCTAGCAGTTGTATGGGCTGTTACTAAGTTCCGCGCATACATCGAAGGATCAGAGGTTGTGATAAAGAGCGACCATCAACCTCTGCGATGGTTGATGACGGTGAAGTCACCAAGTGGCCGCTTAGCGAGGTGGGCCCTTACTCTCCAGGAGTACAATCTCCGTATAGAATATACACCTGGCAGGTCGAACGTCATCGCTGATACTCTTTCACGACCACCATGCGCAGAAGAAACGGATTGTGATATCCGCTACGCCGAGGTTGATTTCCCCTCAAGAAGCCCTAAGGATGTGCGTGAGAATCAACTCAAAGACCCTGACGTACGAAAGATCGTCGAGGTCCTCGAATCAACCGACGACCCGTTTAGGGGGAGGAGCTGGTCGGACCGAGGCTTTGTTATGTCGGACGGTATTTTGTACAGGTATGGACCTGACGAGTGTGAGGAAGAGACAGGATGTCTCGTTGTACCGGAGCACGAGCGAGATAAAGTCATGGCAGAATATCACGACGCACCGACGGCTGGACATTGCGGAGTAGAGCGCACTCTAGATCGAGTGAAGTCGAAGTATTACTGGCCTGGTATGAGGCAATACATCGTTGGATACCTGAAGAAATGTGTAGAATGTCAGCGGTACAAAGCCAATAACAGGAAACCAGCTGGACTACTGCAGACTCCCGCAACTAATCGCCGCTTTGAAGTCGTCGCCGTGGATCTTTTCGGCCCATTGCCGGAGACCGCCGATAAGAACAAGTGGATCCTTATCATAGAGGACACCTGCTCTCGATGGGTAGAGTTATTTGCTCTACAAGATGCTACTAGCTTAAACTGTTCCAAGATCATGATCACAGAGATTTTCCTGAGATATGGAGTACCTAGACGGATCTTGAGTGATAATGGTGTGCAGTTCATAAGCGAAATAATGCAGCAGGCTTGCCATTCGTTTGGCATTACTCAGTCGCTGACGCCCGTATATCATCCACAAGCGAACCCTGTGGAAAGGAAGAACCGTGATCTAAAGCCCCAACTCGCTATTCTCGTAGGGAAAGATCACAACACCTGGGACGCTCACTTACCCGCGATAAGTTTCGCGATGAACTCTGCAGTGACCAGCAGCACCGGATTTTCACCGGCTTACCTGACGTTTGGACGAGAGATGCGTGCGCCGGCCGACGTCATCGCCGACATGCGCACCATTGTAGAAAGTGACAACGCCGTGACGAACCGTACTCCTTACCTTAAGAGAATGTCAACCGTGCTATTTGAAGCTAGGGAAGTACACGAAAAGGTTCAAGCGAGTCAGAAACGTTATGCCGACGAGGGCCGTAGCCCTGCACCTGATTACTCAATCGGTGATCTGGTCCTTTTGAAGACCCAAGGGAGTAACGACACTACCCGCGGACAGACGCCGAAGTTCATACCGCGACGGGACGGACCTTACCGTATCAAGGAACCCGCGAGCTCCACTACTTATGTGTTGGAGAAGGTAAGTAGCGGTGAAACGTTAGGGAGGTACCATGTTTCCCAGTTGACCCCATTCGTAGGCGACGTACCGCCAGCCCCGGTCAACGAAAAGCGTAGGCGCGGTAGACCTAAGCGTTATCTTGTCTGACTCAGACGCGTGGGCGCATGTCTGGGTCAGAGGGGGAGGATGTAGCCGAGCCTTAACGTTTGTGTGTGGACTAGCCCTTACGCGCAGCAATGGGAGACGACACCCCCACTCGCACCCGCGCCCTCGCACCCCCGCCAACCGACAGTGGACGAAGGAACGCGAGAGCGTACGTCACGCTCGCGAAACGCTCGTTATAGTTTTAGGAAACGATTGTTTTACCTGTTTGTGCCATCTTAATATACTTCAATATATCTCTTTTCACTGTAAACGTACGTTCTAAATCATTTAAGACCCAATATACACATCCCTGAGAAGAAATCTCCTACAATAGTAAATTCTAGTCATTAATAAATAAAGAATCGTGTCCGGTTTTCCTTCACAAAATCCGGGTCAGAGATACATCGCTCTGTGAATGTGGGTTGGATGAAGGTACTTTGGAACACATCTTCTTTAACTGCTCCAATAACAACCCAGCCCATGACTTGTATAACCATCTCCCTAAATTAAAGATCCCTGTCCCAACTAACTTTCCATCCCTACTAACACATTCTTCCCCAAAGCTCTTTCAGGCTTTGATGTTTTTTATCCGTAGCAACGACATCAAATTATGATGTCTTGTGTAGTTTCTGAACATTTAAATATATAATTATTTAATATTACTAACAATATATATTTTATCTGTTTGTTTCAGTGTACTAATACGTGGCAACAAGTTTCACAGTACATTCAAGTAGGAGTACCGAACAATTCTTATTTTTTTTTCTTATTTTCTTATTAAATTAATATCTCTTTTTTTGTGTTTTTCCCTCCTTCGCACTTTTTCTCATTGCACATCTGACATTGGCAGAATTGTCGACATCGGCACCATTGCCATAGATAAAAATAGAATAGAATAGAATAAAGAATCGTGCAATAAATTAAGTTAGTACCTACTCAAATATAATATAGTTATAAATACTGAACAACAAGAATAACTAACTAATAACTAACTACTACTACTATATTAGTATCATCATCATCAGCCTATAGCAGTCCACTGCTGGACATAGGCCTCTCCAATTGCACGCCATTCAGCTCGATTCTCGGCAGCTCTCATCCAGTTGCTACCAGCCACCCTGCGAAGATCGTCGCTCCACCTAGCTTGAGGGCGTCCTACCTTACGTTTTCCGATTCGCGGTCTCCACTCAAGAACACGTCTACCCCAGCGGTCATCGGTTCTACGGCTAATATGGCCGGCCCATTGCCACTTAAGCTTGCTTATTCTGTGAGCTATGTCGACAACTTTGGTTCTCTGCCGGATTACCTCATTCCGGATTCTATCTCTCAGAGATACTCCAAGCATAGCACGTTCCATAGCTCGCTGAGCGACCTTGAATTTATGGACCAGCCGTATCGTGAGTGTCCACGTTTCGGCTCCATAGGTCATCACAGGCAGGACGCACTGATTGAAGACTTTAGTCTTTAGGCTCTGCGGGATACGCAACGAGAAGACTCGACGGAGCTTCCCAAAAGCTGCCCAGCCCAGCTGAATTCTTCTGTTAGCCTCCTTCTCAAAGTTGTTCGTACCAAACTGCAGAGTTTGACCGAGGTAAACGTATTCACGAACAACTTCGAGAGCATCGCCATTAACAGCAATCGGTCCCGGACTAACGTGGTCGTTGACCATAACTTGGGTTTTGTCCAAGTTCATCCGGAGACCAATGCGTACAGAAGAATCAACCAGGCCGTCCAGAATCTGCTGTAAGTCATGCAGCGACTCAGCCATTATGACGATGTCATCTGCAAATCTCAAGTGTGAGATGTACTCGCCGTTGATGTTAATGCCGCGTCCTTCCCAGTTCAGCGTCTTAAACACATCCTCTAAAGCGTTAGAGAACAATTTCGGGGAAATAACGTCCCCTTGCCTCACACCTCGACGCAGGGGGATATGTTCAGTTTGCTGGTTCTGAGTTTGGACGGTCATTGTCGCGTTTTCATAAAGACATCTCAGCACTTGGATGTATCGCCAGTCAACTTGGCATCGCTGCATAGACTCCAAAACAGACCAGGTCTCGATAGAGTCAAAAGCCTTCTCATAGTCCACAAAAGCAAGACATAGGGGCCGATTATACTCTTCGGACTTCTGTATAATTTGCCGCACTGTGTGGATGTGGTCTATGGTGCTGTAACCTCCTCGAAACCCGGCCTGCTCCGGCGGCTGAAACTCGTCGAGTCTTCGCGCTAGACGATTCGTGACGACTCTTGAAAACAACTTATATACGTGGCTTAGGAGCGAAATGGGTCTGTAATTCTTTAAAAGGGTCTTATCACCCTTTTTAAAGAAGAGAACGACCACGCTCTTTCGCCACGCTTCTGGAGTTCTCCCAGAGAACAGGACAGAGTTGAAGAGCTCCCGAAGCTCTTTCAGAACAGGACTTCCTCCCGCTTTCAGGAGCTCAGTCGTAATGCCGTCCTCACCAGGGGCTTTTCCATTTTTAAGCTGTTTAAGAGCCGCCTCGATTTCATCTTGGCTGACTTCTGGCAGGTCTTCCGTAAAATGGCGGGTTAAGGTGGCTCTGGAATCCTCATTTTCGGGATCAGCTCGTGATGCATGCGATGCGTACAATTGGCCGTAGAAGTTTTCGACTTCCGAAAGGATCTCCGGCTTCGAAACGACGGTATCCCCACTAGATTTGGTCAACTTCGTCAGGTGGCTCCTCCCGAGTGATTGGACGAACACTTTCGACCCCCGATTTTGCTCAATCGCTTTCTCTATTGAGCGTGTATTGGAGCGTCGGAGGTCACGTCGTACCAATGTTCTAATATTTTTGTTGAGTGCCCGTTGTTCTGACGAAGTGATAGGTGGGTTTTCATGTCGTTCCGTCATAAGCTTCAGAGTCTCATCCGAAAGTTTCGACTTCTTGCCTTTACGCCGCATTATGCAAAATCGCGTACCTTCCTCCCTGAGGACTTCCACCATTTGGTCGAGCGCCTGGTTGACGTCATCTGTGGATTCCACGGCAGCAAATCGGTTCTCCAGGTCTGACTGGAACGCTTCAGATCCCAACATAGTTTGGAGCATATTTGGACGGAGCCCAGACTTCATCAAACGATTTCGCTCGAGCTTGAAGTTGATATTCAGAGAGCCTCGAACAAGTCTGTGATCACTGCCGGTATTGAACCTGTTGATCACCGAGACATCCCTGAATATATGCTTTTTATCCGTTATGATGAAGTCTATCTCATTTTTAGTCATAGTGTCGGGACTTCGCCACGTCCACTTTCTTTGGGGCTGTTTCTTAAAGAAGGAATTCATTAAGAAAAGCCCCTCCTTCTCAAGGAAGTTGACAAGCATTTGCCCCCTATGATTCCTATTGCCAAACCCGTAGGCTCCTACTACCGATTCGCTGCAATTCTGTACTCCCACTTTAGCGTTAAAATCCCCCATGAGAACGTTGTAGTGGGCCTTAGTGGTGGAATGCAAGGCCTTGGAGATATCCTCAAACATTTCCTCAACTTTGTCATCCGAGTGTGCCGAGGTCGGTGCGTAAGCTTGAATAACCTTGAGGCTATACCTCTCGGTTAGCTTCACTACGAGATATGCTACCCTGTTCGAGACACTGGAGACTTCCACAACGTTGTCACAAAGGGATTTGTTTACCAGGAACCCGACTCCGCCTTGGGATAGCTGGTCTCCCTCTCGATAATACAAAAGGTGGCCCGATTCAAGGGTTATTGTGTCCTCCCTCTGTCTTCGGACTTCACTCAGCCCAAGAATGTGCCACCTTATTTTTCCGAGCTCTTCTTCTAGCTGCACTAAGTGTTCGTCAAGCCGTAACGTGCGTCCATTATACGTCGCCAAGGTCAGTTGGGTTTGGCGGCCATTCGTAACCCGGAGATTCTTCGCACCCCCTACCTTGCCGTTACCGTGACCGCCGCCAAAATCAGGAATAGCAAAGCGGCCGGGAACTGGGGGCCGTGGTTGATTTTGGCTTGCCATTGGAGGATATGCCTATAATCGCCACGCTGGGCATGCGGGTTGGCGATCGCAGATCACAACTTCTCGCACTAGTGACGCTGCTGCCCGTCACTAGTCTGCGCCATTTAGTTGCGAAGTTTTATTTAGAAATGGTTATACCGCCATTTGTCGGTTGTCAGAGCCTCGTTTGTATTTATATATTAGTATAGGTACCTATATCAGGACGGGTATAGAAGCAAAGTGACCTCAGTCCTAGGTCTAGGACATAGAAATTGAGTCGGTAGGTACCTAAATCATGTTTATTTGTTTCGTTATGTAATTAAGTAAGTTTGTGGGATAAGGGCAGGAGAATGATGAAGTATAAATGTCTGTTTTATGTTAAAATTACTTAATAGATCCGTAAGTAATAAACATTGCCTAAAAAACCTTACTATTCAAATAAAAAGTATAATTACCAGAATATACTTTTAAAATAAAAATGCTAATAAGCTCTCTTCCTCCTCTCTCCTGCTATGCTGTGCCCGTCAGGACAGGGTTCATAATTATTTAATTAATTTTAAGCCTACCGACTGTTTCACCAACAATATGTTATGCAATAAAGAATTGAGATACAAGTCTGATCTGAATCGCTAGTTAGTCTTGAGCAAGCGTGTGGACCACACGCTTGCGGCGCAAGATCATTTAGTGTGGGCGAGATACATTTCGCGAGGCCCTCTGGTGGAGCAAGAAGACAAATAAAAAAACAGTTGAGACTGTCATATTATTATTTTGGCAGTGTGGCAGGCAGTGGCGGACTAAGCTTGAAGACTGTCGGGGTCCCGGGGTGGCACACTAGCTCAAACAGGTTACGTTTTCTTTTGACTATTTGACTTAGACGAAAGAGTTAGAGTATTAAACGAATAAATGATGTTAGAGCGAGCGAAGCGAGGTCGAAAAACTTTGCACTCTGGGTACGGTAAATTTTGATTTGAACATTTATATAATAAAATTTAAGTAAAAATCTTTTTAAAAACAAGCTTTTAATGAACTAAAAAGTACTAAATAAAACTTACGTAAACAATAGAACTTTAATATTTTCTTAAAACCTTGAGGCTTATCTTCAAGATTAGTGTAAGAACGACATTTAAGCCTCAAGCTTTTAAGAAAATATTAAAGTTCTATTGTTTACGTAAGTTTTATTTAGTACTTTTTAGTTCATTAAAAGCTTGTTTTTAAAAAGATTTTTACTTAAATTTTATTTTCTACTTTTTAGCATTAGGATTTGTTTAAATAATTATGTGTTCTAGCACCCTCACAAATTCAATGAATTAGGTTTTCCGATGGCCACCTTCCGGCTCCATTATCAGACCCTGAACACCACCTAGTGTCAAAGCACTTGTTAATATATCACCAATGAGTCCAAACACGATGGTGCTATCTTGTTTGATTGGAGTTTTCCCATGGCCACCTTCCGGCTCTTTCATCAGACCCTGAACACCACCTAGTGTCAAAGCACTTGTCAATACAAAACCAACGAGTCCAAACACGATGGTGCTATCTTTTTTATTGAGGAGTTCCCAAGGCCACCTTCTGGCTCCATCATCAGACCCTGAAGACCACCTAGTGTCAAAGCACTTGTTATTACATGACCAACGAGTGCAAACACGATGTTGCTATCTTGTTTGATTGAGGAGTTCCCATAGCCACCTTCTGGCTCCAGCATCAGACCCTGAACACCATCTAGTGTCAAATTACTTGTTAATACATGACCAATGAGTTCAAACACGATGGTGCTATTTTGTTTGATTGAGGAGTTCCTATGGCGAACTTCCGGCTCCATTATCAGACCCTGAACACCAGCTAGAGTCAAAGCACTTGTTAATACATGACCAACGAGTCCAAACACGATGGCTATCTTGTTTGATTGAGGACTTCCCATAGCCACCTTCTGGCTCCATCATCAGACCAGGAACACCATCTAGTGTCAAAGCACTTGTTAATACATGTCGGCGTGAGCAAATTACAACGTAAAACGGAACGCAACGTTCAGTGACATCATCGCCCCATTCAGTGGATCAGGCGAGTTGTGGAAGGGACAAGCCTTTATAACATGGCGCACTGAAGCAAAGCGCCATTCTGAGTCTAGCGAGCGCCCCGTCCACAACCTAATTGTGACACGGATCACGCCTGATTCATATCAGAATAGTTTTAAATAGTCTTTATTATTTATAATCATTTGTTGTTTTCAATTAAATTCATTTTACGGTAATTTTGATTTTATTTCAAACAATGGCAAATAGAAACCTTGAAGACCATGTGGACCCTGTAAGAAGTAGGTCTTCTTCACCAATTCTTCAATCCGGCCACCCTCGCGCCGAAATCAGAAGTGGGATGGGCCGAGGTATATCTTCGGTTCCATCCGCCCTTAACGATGGAGGAACAGAAGCCTCTAGCTCAAACCAGATGCTGTCAACCTTGGCTAGTATTCTGGAAAACCTGTCACGACAGCAGCAAGCTAGTATGCAGGCAAATCACGAGCTTCTTGCGGGAATAATAAATAAAACTGTGACTCCGACACAACGACCAAGGTTAAGCGATATCTATATCGCACCCTACAACCCAGATGGTGATATTCCGATTCGAGACTGGTGTGAGCACGTTGATCAGGCCAAATCACACTGGGGGTTGGCTGATTACGAAATTTGCAACAAGATAGCTAACCTGTTGCAAAGTCGAGCCAAGGCGATTGGTGATGCTTGGTTAATAAAGTCTCCTGTTTGGAGCAAGATGCGAGAAGCGCTGATACAAACGTTCGAACCTGAAGCACGATACTCCAATGACATACTTAAGTTACGCAATTTCAGATTTGATGTATCAAATCCAGCAGAATCAATAACCAACGCCTGGCACATTTGGAAACGTGTAATAAATGGCAATAAGGATACTGACGCTGTGGAAGCTATTATTGGCTGCGTTGATAATGAGAATCTCCGCTTACGATTGATATCTAGTAAGTGCACAACTGTGCCTGAATTGATTTCTGTTGCAGCTACAGTCAGGCAACGAGAAACACGTCATGATGAACCACCAGCCAAGCGGCTCAAACTTAAGAATCGAGACGAATCCATAGTATGCTTTAAGTGTGGCAAGACTGGGCATTATCAAATAGCCTGCCGCAAAGCAAATGACAAAGCAAACGACCCAAAGCCACTACTGAGTGAAAGTACTAGTCGAGAGTCTGCGAATCGAACGGAACGTCCAAAGCCTAAATGCAATTATTGTAGCAAAATTGGTCACGTTGAAGAAAAATGTTTTAAGAAGATGAGCGATGAAGCTAAAAAAGTTCATCTAGCACAAGAACACGACGAAATACTCACTCCTATGATCATTGCTATTGGTACCCATCAATTTACTGCATTATATGACAGTGGGGCTGCTCGTTCCCTGATAAGACGATCGGTAAGCTGTTCCTTACCAGGTAAACGTGAAGATTGTTCCTTGATGTTGAAAGGCATTGGAAGTAAAAGTGTGCCAATTTTATCTTACCAACAAATCAACACGACTTGCAACATAAACAATGTTTTCGTTGAAATTACGTTCCACATTGTGGAAGATCACGAAACTCCCTGCGATGTTATGATTGGAGCCGAAATTGTAAAAGGCACTGGCTTGAATGTTCTCGTTACTGAGCGAAGCGCTACAGTAGTAAGGAACTCGCTGATTTCAACAATCCAAGTTGCAGAGAACACTTTCAAAGACCTGGACACTGATTTAAAAAATGAAGATGAAATAAGTGAGTTAAGACGATTATTATTAAAATATAATGTTTCTTTTACCACCGGAATTCCGAAATCAAAAGTTACAACTGGAAGTATGGACATACAACTTAAGGACCCATCTAAAATAGTATCAAGAAGGCCCTACAGGATGGCACCCATTGAGAGACAAAAGGTAAAGGCCATTATAGACGACTTGATTTTCAACGGAATTGTTCGAGAAAGTACTTCGGATTTTGCGAGCCCCGTTATATTGGTCAAGAAGAAAAATGGTGAAGACAGAATGTGTACCGACTATCGGGAACTGAACAAAAATACAGTTCCCATAAAATTTCCACTGCCAATTATTTCAGACCAAATTGATAGACTATCAGGAGCTGCTTATTTCATTAGCCTTGATATGGCCCAGGGGTTCTATCAAATTCCCGTTAATGAGGCCTCAATATCAAAAACGGCTTTTATAACTCCCGATGGCCTGTATGAATATGTAAGAATGCCGTTTGGATTAATGAATGCTCCGGCAGTATTTCAACGCGCTATAATGACAGCATTACGACCTTTGCTCGAAGACATTCTTATTTATATGGATGACGTCCTTATTAAATGTGAAAGATTCTCAGAAGGATTACGGATACTGGACAAAGTTTTAGACGCCTTGACCAAAGCTGGATTTACAGTAAATGCTAAGAAGTGTTCTTTCTTCAAAACATCAATTGAATACCTCGGAAATCTGATCTCGAATGGCACTGTTCGTCCAAGTCCAAGAAAGGTGGAAGCTCTTGAAAAGGCACCAGTACCTACGAACGTAAAGCAAGTACGACAGTTCTGTGGACTAGCTGGCTACTTCAGGCGCTTCATACCATCTTTTTCAGAACGTATGATCCCTTTATACAATCTTACCAAAAAGGACACTAAGTTTACATGGACATCAGAATGTGAAAGCGTCAGGCTCGATATAATTCGTCGACTTACATCAGCACCAGTTCTAACCATATTTAAAGAAGAGTTGGCGATCGAGCTCCATACTGATGCCAGCAGTTCAGGGTTTGGCGCTGTTCTTATTCAATTAAAAGATAGCCGGCAACATGTGGTGGCATACATGAGCATGAGGACTACGGAACCAGAGAGTCACTATCACAGCTACGAGCTAGAGACACTTGCTATTGTCCGAGCCATTAAACATTTTAGGCAATATCTTTACGGCAGAATGTTTACTATAGTCACTGACTGCAACGCCATAAAGTCATCATCTCACAAACACGAGCTTTTACCCAGAATTCACAGATGGTGGTCATTTTTACAAAATTACTGCTTTAAAATTGAATATCGTCAAGGAAACCGTATGAAACATGCAGATTTCTTTAGCCGAAACCCTGTGGCGTGTATCAACCTAACCCAAAATATAGACACCTGGCTGAAGATTGAACAAAGACGTGACAAGGAGTTGTCCGATCTGATAAAAAGACTGGAAAACGGTGAAGAATTAAATGATTATCGCCTTTATGACCACGTCTTAGAACGAAAATACAATGAAGATGAGCCCGGATGCAAGAAGTGGAAAAAGGTGATTCCAAAATCATATCAATGGAGCCTTATTAATGCCTACCACACTGCACTAAAACACTTTGGCTGGGAGAAGACACTAGCTAAGATTCGTGAAACTTACTGGTTTCCTGAAATGAACACAACAGTAAGACGATTCATCGACAACTGCGTCATTTGCAAAACAAGTAAGGGAACCTCAGGCGCTAAACAGGTACAAATGTATCCTATAGAGAAAAGTCCCATTCCCTTTGATACTATTCACATAGACATGACTGGACACCTTACTCAACGAAACAATAAACACGAATATGTCGTCGTAATTGTTGACGCTTATACGAAGTTTGTGACTCTGACTTATGCAACAAACAAAACTGCAAGTTCTATGCTTCACGCTCTCAAACACGTAGTAGCTCTATTTGGAGCCCCTAAGCAGATCATAAGCGATCAAGATACTGCATTCAAAGCTGAATTTGAAGAGTTCTGTAAGCAGTACAGTATTCACCAACATTTTATTGCACCTGGGGTTAGTCGGACCAACGGACAAGTAGAACGCATAATGGCTGTTGTGAAAAATGGTTTGACTATCATCCGTAATTATGAAACGAAAGACTGGAAAAAAGGTTTGGATGACCTCCAATTGGCAATAAATTGCACCAAGAATAAGACTACAAACGTAAGTCCAATCAAAACTCTTACTGGAAGGCAATGTGCAGTACCAGCTGAATTACTATCCTTAATTAATGAAGAGGAAGGACGAGTAGATCGAAACCAGCTTGACAACTATGTGCAAAAGAAGATAGAAACAAGAGGAAAGAACGACAAAGAAAGATTTGATAGAGGAAAGGCTAAAGTTAAGAGATTTCAAAAAGGCGAAATAGTTCTTTTTCAGACTAACCCCCGAAGTCAAATTGGACTCGACTTAAAGTTCCCAGATGCATACGAAGTTTGGAAAGTATTACCAAATGATCGCTACCAACTTAAAAAAATTACTGGCAGAGGTAGACCCAAGAAAGTGGCTCATGACCAGCTACGCTTAGCACCAAAGCCTGGAGAATGCGTCGACGAGGATGCCGTGTCGGCGGAAGATGAGCCTATAACGCCTGCAAATGAGCCCCCCTTACCAACGGGATGTAGTTAAAAAATTTAAAAAAAAAACGAAGAGATGGGCAAATATGACACTATGATAATGTAAGTAAGTTTATTTTTGTTTACTTAATAATTACTTTTCGTTTGTTGAGGACAAGAGCCCCCATAAGAGTAGCATCGTTTAATAAGGACAGTGGTTTCCGTACTATTTTGGTGTTACACATAATTTGTCGCAGTGTGGCTTTCAAATTGGTTAATGTTACGCTTACGTTTGGTGAGGCGTGTCCTCCAGTTCCAAACCATAGTGTAAAGTGATTTGTTAAATCAAATTCATTGATGTTATCGCTTGTGAGTCTGCTAGATGGACAGAGTGCCCTGCTTACTACAAGCATGTGTATACCACCAAATTCTGTAATTTTACACATAATGAAGAGGTGTGACCTCCGAATTGGTTAATGTTACGCTTACGTTTGGTGAGGTGTATCCTCCAGTTCCAAACCATAGTGTAAAGTGATTTGTTAAATCAAATCCATTAATGTTATCGCTTGGGAGTAGACGGACAGGGTGTCCTCCTTACTACAAGCATGTGTGTGCCGCCCAATTATTTGTTACGCATAATTCGTTGAGGTGCGCCTTACAAATTGGTTAATGTTACGCTTACGTTTGGTGAGGTGTGTCCTCCAGTTCCAAACCATGGTGTAAAGTGATTTGTTGAATCAAATTCATTAATGTTATTGCTTGGAAGTCTGATAGACGGACTCCAGGCATGTGCGTAACAAATCATAGGCGAGGGTTTATCCAGTAAACGACCTGGTCATGTGACCATTGTTTGATGTTGGGATACTGCGAGATTATTCTCTTGTTACAGGATAAGGTCAGTGACGACCTTTTTGCAGAATGGCCGTGTCGGCGTGAGCAAATTACAACGTAAAACGGAACGCAACGTTCAGTGACATCATCGCCCCATTCAGTGGATCAGGCGAGTTGTGGAAGGGACAAGCCTTTATAACATGGCGCACTGAAGCAAAGCGCCATTCTGAGTCTAGCGAGCGCCCCGTCCACAACCTAATTGTGACACGGATCACGCCTGATTCATATCAGAATAGTTTTAAATAGTCTTTATTATTTATAATCATTTGTTGTTTTCAATTAAATTCATTTTACGGTAATTTTGATTTTATTTCAAACAATGGCAAATAGAAACCTTGAAGACCATGTGGACCCTGTAAGAAGTAGGTCTTCTTCACCAAATCTTCAATCCGGCCACCCTCGCGCCGAAATACATGACCAATGAGTCCAAACACGATGGTGCTATCTTGTTTGATTGTGGAGTTCCTATGGCCAACTTCCGGTTCCATCATCAGACAAGCAATATGGTATAATTTTTTCAAAATGTCTCGTTAGTTGTATAAGTATGCCAAGTTACAGCACAATCAGATGCCAGAAAGTTGGAAAAATGGATGACAATTGGTGTAACTAGAAAAACATATGGCCACCTTCCGGCTCCATCATCAGACCTAGAACACCACCCAGTGTCAAAGCACTTGTTAATGCGTAACCAATGAGTCCAAACACGATGGTGCTATCTTGTTTTATTGAGGAGTTCCTTTGCCTAACTTCTGACTCCATCGTCAGACCAGCTCCATGATATCAATTTATCAAAATGTCTCGGTAGTTGTTGACGGTCCAATGCGCTCCGCGAGCGTTGTCAAAAAAGTCCCCTATCTGTCAACACGCTCCTGGAGCGTGCGTCCGACTGGACGGTTGTTTCTATGATATTTTATTTTTAATCTGTATTTTTAATGCTCAAAGTGTCACAAATTGTACAGGAAAGAATGAGATAGATGTATATGCATTCAACATCCGACATTAATTCGTGGTGGAATGTTTTATTTAATTTAGTGTGGTCGTATTGCCGTACAAAGATGGCGGCCGCGAGTGTTTACATTTACATTTTATTGAATTAGATAATGTTAATGTAGTTTGTTAACCTGTGTCTTGTGTAATTCCAGTAATAAATAATATCCTACAGTGGAATGTAGCTTTAGAATTTAAAGATATGTAAAGTTATTGTAGCCGTGATTGAAAATGTTCGTAAACTTTTACTGTGATAGTGAATATCGGCGGCGGGCCGTCTTGGTGAAGTGTGTGTGAAAAAAATAACAATTGAAATCCTGTTTGTGTACCAGTGCTAAATAATGGATTAACTGTCGTATAACAAAAGCTTTGTCCTTGGGACGACACCGAAACTTCAACTATAAACAAGTCTTTTTTCTCCGCCGCGTCGGCGCCGGCTGCGCGCCGTGATGACTCATATGGTAAGATTATACAATCCAAGCAAAAGTGTTGTTAACATTGTTTTTTTTTATTTATTAGTGTTAAATAGTGTATCGTTATGTAAAATAGGTGAAAACATTTTGAATTTGAATTTTTTTCCTATGTATTTTTATTAGGCGGTATCGGTATATTGAAAAACACCCCCATCGCTTCAGTTTACATTAAAATTAACAATATATTACATTTTAAAACTGTTTATTTATCTAGCTTTATTAATATAGCTTATCTGATTCAGATTCCAACGATATTATGATAAGTAAACATCTCCGATACAAAACTTAAAACGGTTATATTATTATAGTTATTATCCACTGATCTGTAAATTACACCACTACGGAGTTCGTGGACAAGCTGCTGATCTTGTTCTTTCTTATCTATCAAACAGGCAGCAAAAAGTAAATGTTAACGGGGCGACGTCCTCGGGGTCTCTAGTTAAAATGGGCGTGCCTCAAGGTTCAATTCTCGGCCCATTCTTATTTCTAGTTTATATAAATGACCTTCCTTACATGATGGCTAACTTATCGGATATAATACTATTCGCTGACGACACTTCTCTTATCTTTAAAATAGATAGAAAAGATACAGATGTCTCACATGTCAACGATAGCCTGGCTATGCTTTCGGAATGGTTCGCAGCCAATAATCTTTTACTTAATGCGAACAAAACTAAATGTATTAGGTTCTCATTACCAAATGTACCTCAATAGGTCTAAATCTAAAACTTGATGGCAAGAAACTAGATGCAATCACGGAAACTTTATTTTTAGGAATTACCATAGATTCAAAATTACAATGGGGCGCCCACATCAGAAGTCTTTCAGGTAGACTAAGTTCAGCTGCATATGCAGTAAGAAAAATAAGGCAGTTGACTGATATAGCCACAGCTAGGTTAGTGTACTTTGCTTATTTCCACAGTATTATGTCTTACGGCGTTCTGCTGTGGGGATCGGCAGCTGACGTAGATTCAATTTTCATTTTACAGAAGAGGGCAATCCGCGCGATCTATAAAATGGGTCCTCGCGAGTCCCTTAGAAACAAATTCAAAGAAATTGATATACTGACTCTGTCTCCTCTCTATATCTTTGAAAGTATTTTGTATGTTCGCAAAAACTTAGGACTCGATTTCCATAATATAAATACACGTAGTAGACATGAAATTGTCATACCCAAATTTAGATTAACTAAAACAAGCAAGTCATTTCTAATAAACAGTATCCGCTTCTATAACAAGTTGCCAAAGTCGGTTACAGAACTTAGCGATGGAAAGTTCAAAACCCACATCAAACGTGTCCTTATCAAAAAAGCATATTATAAGATTAAAGACTACGTTGAAGACAAGAAAGTTTGGCAATAATTCCTTCTGCACATGTGGCTTCCCTGGTACCTCATTAACGGCATATTTATGTAAGTCTATTAACTGCTCCCAAATTACCATGTTTATTTTCTTTACATTCATCCTTGACATATAATCATTGTATTTGACATTATATACCTCCAATTAATTTCAACTCTTAGTGGCTTTTGTGGACAGGATTATAATTATTCAATTTGTTACAGTTGTAATAGCAATTACGTCAATTGGTTTAAATAGGTTTTTATTTGTGTATGAATTCTAATTTTATTATCATTAGTCTTTTAGATTGATTATTTTCTATTTTGTGAATGTGAGAACATTGTAGGCTTATTGGACTGTAGATTTATTGAACTTCTTCTATTTTTGTTAAGTACCTGGTACTTACTTGTTGAAAGGCCTACATTGTCCCCCCATGCCTACAAACACTGTAATTTGAAAGTATTGTAAAAGCCAATTATTTTTAAAAGAGTAACCATGGAGTTTCTTGCCGGCTCTTCTCCATAGGAAATGACCAATTGGAACCGTGCACCTAGCTTCTGACGTTTCATAAGTGCCCATGTAGGTTTATGTGAAATAAAATATTTTGATTTGATTTGATTATCTCAAGTGGTCCTATTCGGGTATAGGGTTACCGACTACCGAGAAGTGGCCTTGACACGCGTGCGCAAAGACTCGGAGCGAATTGGACCGTCCAGGGGATGCCAAGTTTCAGCTCAATCGGATTCCAGGAAGTGCTTGAAAAATGGGGGACAATATTAGTAACCGGAAAGACATACGAACAGAGCAAGCTAATATAAAGCTTGTAAAAATAGGAATTACTTTGTCGACCTACGAGTATATAGAATAGTTGCGAACGTAGAATGTAAGAGCGAGCTCGACAATTTTAGGACCCCGCCCCTGATAGGTGTAAGGTTTTCTTTGACAATACGTTCATACATTAATAGGAGGTAATTTGTCGACTTTTACAGAAACGTCTGAGTAAAAGAGAATGTGGGATGCAAGAGCGAGCGAAGCGACCTCAAAAATTTTAGCATTCTACGTTTATAATTTAGGGGGCCCCCAACAAATACTGCCTTTTACTAACTGAACATAGGTATTCCGGCCTTGTTTGGGATTTGATTTAAAAGTATTTCTAAAGATGTGGGGTCCCCCCCAGAATCGGAGGCCCTGGTCGGACCGCACCCGATACTTTAATTGACTTCCTAGGCGTTGAAAGTAACGTGAACAAATAGAATGGGAAATCCCCTGCTCTGGCCGGCGGGGATTCCCCACGTTAGCCACGCAACGCTAGCAAATATTGCTAAACTAAATAAAAACATGTCAATAAATTTATCGTTATATGAGAGAGAGTCAACTTTTTTGGTCGCGTTCACGGTTTTTAAGTAATGCATAGACCGTCGTGGTGCGAGGCCCCTCGGACCGCGAGGCCGTAGGTGGTCGCCCTCATCGCTCACGCCTTCCACCGCCTCTGCGTGTGGTCATCAATGCTCGCGCCTTCTCTGTTTGACAAGAGGTCTTTGCCCTGCAGTGGGTCACTACTGGGCTTGTATAATTTATTGTGTTAAGGAGAAGAAGAAGAAGAAAATACATTTATTTAGTACAGACAAGGCACACAACACAATGTAACTACATGTAAACGAATAAAAAAAATAAAAATAAAAGAAACAATTTCAAAGTGTAGGTACCTAGAAAAAAAAAGTGTGCCTCGCGGCTGCGCTAAATAGGCCCAGTTCAGCAAAAATGCCAGACAGCTAGTGCCTGACGCTGGTTTTCAACTGGACCTGAATGAGAATGCGCTAAGGTAGCCCGAAATTCAATTTTTCTAACGTTTTATGCAATTTGCTGGTCAGTAACAGGAATTTTGCGGGCTACCCTGAAGCTTTCGCCTTAAGTAAGTACCTTTAAGCGGATGTTTGTGATCTCGGGGTTGCGCGCTGCCGCCATGTCGAGCTGGTCCGGCGACGGCGACTGGCTCTTGTCCTTCCTCTGTCGCAGCGCCGGGATCTGCTGCTCCGTGTCCTCCGGCGGCGGGGACCCGCGGTGCTGGGGGGTGAAGCGTGGGCGCAGCTCCGGGCTGCGGACAGGCGAGCTGCGCGGAGGCGCGCTGCGGGCTGGGGGCGGCGGGGGAGGTGGTGGCGGCGGGGCTGGAGACGGGGGTGGCGCAGGCGGGGAAGATGTCGGCCTGGTCTCCGGCAATGTTTTAATCGTCGTGTCTTCTTCATTCTGCTCCGAATCCTGCATCCGAAGCTTGTCTTTGTTCAACAGATGCTTGAGCTTGTTCACACGCACTATCTTGTAATGCTCGGAGTGAGTGTAGCTCCTGAAGGCGTTTTCATCATGGAATGATTGGTTCATGTCACCCCTCCGCGTGTCGCTGTAGTACTGGCGCGGCGGCTGCGGTCGAGGCCCTGGTGGCGGTGGTAACATCCGTTTGCGGGAAGGTGGCTGGTGGTGAGCGGGGGGCGCGGGGTACGCCAGCTGGTCCTGTCGCTCGAGCAGCACGTAGTCGTCATTGTTCCGTCGCAGGTCATCTCTGATTATGTTCACGAACTCCCGTCTTTTGTCGGCGATGTTCAAGTTCTCTTTGACTAAAAAATAGCATACCTGAGGCTATAGAAAAATTCCGTTTTCTGTAAGCGTTAACGCCAACGGAAAGATCAAATTGTATGGTGTTGACAGCAGCAGTCACGTGACATCTCTAAAGCTAATGTCAACTCCATATAATTTGATCTTTCCGTTACAGAAAAGGGATTTTGTCTATAGCCTCTGCCTAGACAAATTAGTTAGATGCTCTCAGTTCTTGGGGATTACCGTATGCTCTTACAGCAGGATACTATTAGATGAAAGAGTAAAAGTCATGGGAAGTGTCAAACGAATCAGGAGAGTTGCAAAAAAAAAAAAAAGTATGTAATTTAATATAGGCAAAACCCATATTCCATAAAATTAAAAAAAAACTATCAACTGCCTTGACTTGCTCTACACATCAACTGCTCTGTTCCGCCTTGCTTACGGGTTGTAACAAATTTTGATTTTCAAACGTGTCTATGGAGTATCTCAGAGCAGTGGTGGCCCAGTGGTAACGGCCGCGCCGTACGAGTTGTAGGTCGTAGGTTCGAACCCAGATGTTTTACTTTGTGTAAATTATTTCATCACTACTGCTCTCAAAACGGTGAAGGAAAACATCGTGAGGAAACCGACATGTCCTAGCCCACTCCCTCTCACCGAGAGGAGGCCTGTGTCCCAGCAGTGGGAAATTGTAGGCTATTATGTGATGGAGTAGCTCAATACTCAATCATTTACTGCATTCCACAGTGGGTACTTTGGTGGTAACTTAAAATTGAATGACATCATTATGAACGCTGTCGGGCACAGCAAAACGCCCTTTCCCGTCCGTTCCGTAGTAACTTACACTTTGTAATGAGCAACTAGCTTCATTTTTCTAACTGACCGACTTCTTGATAATTGAAAAGTGCCTGGAAATGGTTTGATTTGAATAAATGCTTTTGAGTTTGATGTGGTGTCACTGACCTGTGTTGTTCCGGTGCGTAGTGACCGTGGTGAGCTCTTGTGCTAGCAGGTCCCTCCACCGACACAGGGCGGCCAGCGCCAGTAGGAGCCTCATCGTTTGCTACATGCGGCGCGGCGGTTCGCACTTTATTGCTCAAGCTCGCGACATATAAAATACTCTGATAGGAAATTTTATTGCGCTCTATAAATTTTACAATAAAACACTGCAATGTAATAATACCTAACTACATATTCGTGCCTAATGCAGCCAGTAGGTACGCCTCCTGCGAGACGCATGCTTGCATGACTTATAAGTGATGTCTCGTCATGATGTTATATACCTATTGCCTTGTCGGGGTTTGGGGCTACAATTCAATGGGTTGTTGTTTGTAGAAAAGGAACAATTAAAATTGAATAAGTATTCTAGAAATAAAGGAAAACTGAAATCATTTTTTCCAGGGGGTAGGCAGAAACTACAGAACGAAATAAAATATTCGATTGAATTACTAATAAAAACAATTCTATAACAGGTACTATTAAGAAGTTCGTGGGGGAGGTCGTGGCTAAGTAATAAGGCTGTTATTACGCACGGGTCGATCCATTAGGTTAAGCTAAACTGGTCGGGGTTGGTCCGTGGATGGGTGACCATCTTTACATACCGAGACTCCTCCGTGCTTTGAAAAAACGTTAACCCGGTGGTCCCGACTGTCATTCGTGGATCTTTAACAGCCGTTACGAGTAGTCAGAAGCCCGAAAGTCTGACAACAGGTCTTACCAAGGAGTATCGACGTATTACCCAGTTACTGGGTTGTGGAGGTCAGATAGGTAGTCGCTCCATGAAATATACTGGTATTCAGCTGCATCCGGTTAGACTGGAAGCCGACCCCAACATAGTTGGGAAAAGGCTAGGCAGACTGATTGTACTATTAAGAAGTTGATTGAGTCCTAGGTAGGTGCTGGCTCAGGCTAACCCCGGGTCCACACTCTCCAGGAGGCAAGATGACGTGAAGCGAGCGCGATAGTGGGGGTGGCGCCCTCACCTCCTCTCGGTTTTTTGCCCGGAGTCAAAGGACGCGAGGCGCGACGCGAGACGTGGCGGGCAACTGAATAAAACGAGAGTGCGGATGTAGCTTCCACTTGCCGCGACTCATGAAAGGGCCTCCACGAGGCGCACTCGCGAGAGTGTGGACCCGGAGGAATAGGATAATCGTTGAATTATATTATGCGTATGATAATATCTACAAGTAGCAGCTGATTATGAGTGTGATGAGGTGTGTATTGTGTTGCGTTGTGAGGTGTGTATTGTATTGTGTGTGTTTAGTTGTGTGATGTGTTGTGTTGCGGGTAGTGTATAGGGTGGTGATCTACGCGGGCTTTTGGTGGCGGTGATGGTGCGGGGCGTGCATGTATTGGCGGCGCGCGCGCGGTAGGCGGAAGGCAGGCAGCGGTGCGTGGTCGAGGCTCATGATGGCCACCCCCGCCGGCCCGCGCTCCTCCAGAATGCGCCGCTCGTCCTGCCGTCGCCCCGAGCGTGATTTCAGCTGGAACACGCCACAGTGACACAGTAGATATAGCACCTCAATTAAAGTACATATATCAGTTATTACTGCTTTGCTTCTGACGCAGCAACAACGCAGTGACGGCTGTCATGAACATGATAGCACCCCGTTTTTTTGACTTTACGGTGTTTTAAACCTCTCTCTCTCTTTCTCTCTCTCTCTTGGAAAACACACCAAATTAATTTCATAATTAAGCGTCTGACTTCTCAGTGACATCATTCACCGGTCAATTGCAAACGTTATGTGGCGAGGAAGCCGTAGCTTTAGCTATATTTGGGAAAATGGACGTTATACGCTCTACAGGGTGTTAGGGTAAACACCGTTATCCTTGCAACCAGTGCTTTGGTTTCATTTATAGAACGTAAAATCAATGGAAAATTACAACTTTTTTTAAAATTTTTTTAGATCTAAATTTTACCACAAGAGACGCAAGTTCGTTGCCCTATGCGCTAGGGCAGCGAACTTGCGTCTCAACACGGGCGGGGGGTACGGGATGTGACCTAACCGGCAGCAATTGCGATCCATCCCTTGGTCAGTCAGCTGTTTCGCTCGCAAGCACGGTGTCAGATAAAAACTTTTTATAATCTTTTAATGAAAATAATGTTTTTTTTTGTTGTGTTCGGTCATTTATTTTTGTATATAAGTCAACTACCCATGGTTTGAATGACAAGAGTGTTTACCCTTACATCCTGTATGTATCGCATCATTCTAGTCAACACTAGAATATTTTTAATAAAACTTTTTTTTTCAGTTTCATAAATGACATGACCAGTGGGACTGTGGGCGCCTGCATAAGTGTCGAAATCAATGTGCAGAAAATATTGTTTTATTTTTGCTATTGTTGTATTCTACAGCTTCCAGATAAAAAAGTTTCACGAGTCTAAAAAATCAGGAAACTGAGAAAAATAAAGATAAGTATTCACTAAATAACTCTGCTTTTCGATATGAGATGGCGCTAAGCGTTGTGGTTATCGAGTTTAAGACAAGTTTTTGACATTGATTGTCGCTAAGATGAGACTGCGGCTTGAATTTCAACGTTTTTAGTTACGGGAATTAGGCAATCACCTTCGCCCATAGATATCCACAACACCAGGGTTTTTGCTGATGCGTTGCCACCCTTTTCCCAAATAAACGCTGCTTTATTAAGTTTTGCTGGCTCACACGCAATCGAACCGCTGTGTCAGACTTTATAGCTGCTGTCTTGTTGTTAAATAGTATTGTTCCAATGTATTTTAAGTACATACCTGATTATTCAACCACCGGGCAAGTCTCGCTTGCAGGGGTAAGGTTGGCATTGAAATAATACGCTTTTGAACCCACCTTACGAAATATGCCACAGTTTATGCACCTCATCATAATATCCATCGTAGAGCAAAACAGATGAATCCTTTTTATATAGCAATGGTAATCAGGCTTTGAAGATATCAGATCGTAAAGAATAGCAATGGTCGTTAGAAATAGAACACAAAATTCGACAGTACACAACGAACATGTAAACACAACGTGACGCCAAGATCGGATGTGTAAGTAGGGGTGGTGAATGTCGATCTGGGATCGATAAATGATACTCGATTTTTAACCGAACACTAAATTCGAAATCATTTGACTGCCTCGTTGGTCTAGTGGTCACGCTGTAGGTACCCGGGAATCGCACCCAGGACCTGAGCATGAGGTCCTGGCGGCGATTCCCGGGTCAGGCAAAGTGTTATTGGATTTGTCCATCTGGAATATCTCAGCAGCAAGTGGAGTCCGGATTTTTACCCGGTTGATGGCAATAGGCTCGCCCCCTATTGCACGAGACTTACAGCATAACTAGCGAAATGAGGGTGTATAGGTACACCTCTCCCTTCAGGGATTAGAAGCGTGATGTTATTATTAATCAAACACAGTTAAAAAGGGTATAATAAAATATGAATTCAAAAATATATTTTTTGTGAATCGATTTTTCATGCTTTGACTCGAATCGATTAATTGGGTCTTTGGTCCCGCCACTAGTGTCAGATGCATTATCAAAGAAATAACAGTCCTCTAAACACAGTGATTATTAAGGTTGTATGTGCTTGCAATGTGCGACCTCTTTCTAACCAAGTAATATCTGGATGAAAAAAGAAGTTGATGTCATGAGTGTCAAGAAGTGTCATTATGTGAAAAAACCAGCTAATCTTGGTAATTATAAAATAAACTAATGCTATCAGTAAAATAGTCGTTTCGCAAGTAAAATGGTCGTACAATAATAGTGATTACCTATTATAGTGTTCGATCGTCACAAATATCAATAAAAACCTAACCTGTAAGCGTGTAAATAAATCAAATTAATTATAAACAAAACATGCATTATAATTATTGGAGTTTTTTATGAAGTCTTTCTTCTGGTATACTGTATTCTTCAAACTCCAATTAGTTATGCGCCCAGGCATTGCGATAATTGATAATTTCAGTATTAAGTGAAGTAAAGAGCAAGATTATTATCGGTGTAAAATCGACCTACAAAATGAAGGTTACCAATGCGATGAAAATGGAAAAATTTGATCAATGGAAGTTTCAAGTTAAATGTGTATTAAGAGCAAAAGGATTAAACATAGATTCGGTAAGACCCAACGAATCCAGTTCGCAAGTGCAATGGGATAAAGATGATGATATGGCCATGTTCATCTTGACGCCGTCAATGGATTTGAACCAGATATCATTGATAGAAAACTGCGAGACTGCGAGAGAGGTCATGAAAAAATTAGAAGCTATCTATGAGCATAAATCTGAATATAGTAAAATGATGATTCATGAGAAATTTTACCAGTATTCATATTGTGCTAGTGATACAATGGGACAACATGTGTCCAAAGTGGAAAGTTTGGCAAAGCAGCTGCGAGAAACTGGTGAGAAAATCAGTGACACAGCAATAATGACAAAGATTCTAAGCACACTTCCATCAACATATCGTTCGCTTAGACAAGCTTGGTTGTCACTCGATGAAGATAGTCAAACTATACAAAATCTCACATCACGTTTAGTAGATGAGGAAGCAAGTCTTGCCAATGAAGCAACATGTAATGAGACTGCATTAGTAACTACTAAAGGGAATTCCAAGCCAAGAATTGGAGGTAATCAGAATAGTTTAAATGAACAAAGAAGTTCTAATTATAGATTTGTATGTTACAATTGCAATAAAAGAGGACATTTTGCAAAGGACTGCAGAATGCCAAAGAAAACATGCAATAAAAGTCAGAAGCCTTACAATATGTTAGCATTCAGTGAGGAAGGATGTTATTTATCTGAACATGGTGAAGAAGCATGGATATTAGATAGTGGAGCATCCATGCATATGTCATTCAGACATGATTATTTCTATGAACTGAATGAGTCTCAAGGCTATGATATGAATAAAGTGGTTAAACTAGGGAATAAACAAAACATTAAAGTATGTGGAGAAGGTTTTTTATAAATAAACTAGTAAAAGGAAAATGGGAACAATGTAGACTTGAGAATGTCCTGTATGTACCAGACTTACGAAGAAACCTGTTTTCTGAAGGAGCTGCCACTAGAAAAGGTTATGTCATTGTGAAAAATAATGAAAAAGCAATGATAATGAAGAACAACTTAGTCGTAATGTCTGCAAAATTAACAGAAAATAATTTATATGAGTTGGAAATTAAAACGATCAAACAAGAAAATTGTAACATTGTACAAACAGATATTAAGGTCTGGCATGACAGATTAGGACACTTGAATATTAAAGACATTAAAACTATGAGTATAAGTGGAGCAATTCCAGTTAAACTGACTGGGAATGAGAATTTTGTTTGTGAACCGTGCCAATATGGTAAGCAAGCAAGATTTCCCTTTATGAAATCTACTAGAGGCTCGTCACAACCTGGTCAAATTGTGTACAGTGATGTATGTGGCCCTATTGAAGAACCTTCTGTGTCAGGTATGAAGTACTTTGTTTTATTTAAAGATGGAGCAACAAGTTATCGTCATGTTTACTTTATGAGGCATAAGAGCGAAGTGTTAAGCTATTTCATAAAGTACAATGCAATTGTGAAAAATAAATTTCAATATGTGAACATTCTTCATACAGATAATGGTTGTGAATATGTAAACCAAGAATTTAAGACATTTTTAGAAGGTAATGGAATAACTCATGAGCGTACGGCCCCATATACCCCACAACAAAATGGGAGGGCAGAAAGAGAACTGCGTACTATTATGGAAAGTGCAAGAACAATGTTATATGCGAAAGACATTCCCTTAAACTTGTGGGCAGCTGCTGGCAAGCTGTCAATTGTGCAGTATACTTATTGAATAGAAACACATCAAGTCAAACGGGAAATGTCTCATCATTTGAACTCTGGTATGGTGAAAAACCTAACCTTCAACATGTAAGAATATTTGGTTCCGTTGGATATGTTCACCTTCCAAAAGAAAAGAGAAAGAAGTTGGATAAGAAAAGTGTGAAGATGTTGTTAGTTGGGTATGATCGTGATAATTATCGTATGTATGATCAGAATAAAAGAAGAATTACAGTATCACGGGCTCAGACCAATTAAAAATCACGGGATGTAAAATTTGAAGAATGCAGTATACCAGAAGAAAGAAAGAATTATAGAAGTCATGTTTTAGAAGGAATAACAATTTTATTTTTCATTTTCAAGAAATATTACGTCTTTTACTGAAATATCGCCAAACTCCAATAATAATTATTTATTAATAATACACTAATTATTTATTTTTAAAGTAAAGACTTATAACATCTATAATAATAATTATGTACAAGTTGAATTCATTATTAACAAAAAAAAAAAAACTAAAACTAAAAGGACTTACTAATAGATATAAAAACAAAGGGGCGTCAGGCGTCGAAGTATTCGTCCGCATCGCTGTCATCCGGAAACGTGCCCAGGAGACTGGCAGCATTGCCACGTTGAATGGCAATGCTAATTCTTTGGCCAAAGAACAAGCCAGCCCTCTGGTCACGTGAAGTATCGACCAGTCGGTGAGAAATTTCCTTAAAAAGGAGACGCGCACTCGGGCCCCATGACCCGAGCGTTTCGACCCCAAACGGCTCAAAACTGTAGTTGCCCACAAGGTTACAGTATTTGCGCCGCTTGAGGGTCTCAGCAGCCGCAGCAGCGGCGCCAGCACAGCCCGCCGTGCTAGGAACATGGGATGGCGCAAGGGTGTCGACACACGTTGCGTCCCACACCAGAGGCCTACCTAACTTCCAAGGCAGCAACGTCATGCCATCTGGTCTCTTCCCATCGTCACGTACCAAGCCGTTTGGTTCTAATACCGCTGGTACGCCGGCGGTGACAAGGGCTCGACGAATAATATCGTTGATGCTGGCGTGCCGTGCTATGCGGCCTGCACTCCTGTAGCAGGACAGGCCATGGTGTCCGAGACTGTCGACAGCTTCGCCGCAGTGACACCGATGCGGAGCAACACAAGGTGCGCCTAAGCGGAGACATGTAGCGAGCCGAAACGATGAGTCATCCATCATAGTACCTATGGTGGATGACGGGAGCGCCTGAAGCCATAAGCCCGACTCCCATTCTCCCACAGCCAGCAGACGGGCACGCTCAACAATATTAGGTGATGTGTTTATCAGGGTATTCCGTATAATACTGCAGAGCGGCACGTCCCACCGTCTCTGGGAGGACGGGTTGTCGGGCAAATCCGTATTGGGACAAGCCGTTTTCCAAGCGTTCAACGCATCAGCCAAACACGGTACCTCAAAATCAACCAGTGAGGAAGATAAAATGTTCCTGGTTAATTTATCGGTACTGTAGACTGAGGAGAGGAAGGCCGGTAAACTTATACTTGAAATTTTGCGAACGCCGAGACCACCCAAGCGAATGGGGAGTGTGGCTTGCTGCCACGCTCGGTCGTCCAGAGCCACATTTAGGATTGAGGTTAGTGTATTTCTTATAATTTGGTCTACTTTTTCTAAAAGTTGTGGATGCTTCCAGATGTGTGAGGAACGAAGGCTATATGTAAATTTTGGTCCAAAGCAACAATACCGGATGAGGGTGAAGGCCGAATGAATGTTAATTTTGAAAAGTCTTTCCGAGACATCAATGAAATTTTGTATCTTCTCCTCAATGAACGTTGGAAAGGATTCGTCGAAAATTGGGGACCCCAGGAGGTGAAGTGAGTTTCTTTCGGTAATTTTGATGTTTGGTGCTATTGTGTTAAATTTTGCGATGGTAGTCTGTCTGTCAGTGGTTTGGGGAAGGTAAATTTCACATTTTGAGAGGTTAAGGTCTAGGCCAATGGAGCTGAATTTATCTTTTAAAAAGGTTAAGTCTTTTAGGACTGTGTCTACATCACCTCCTAGGGTTCCGTCATCCAAATACCATACCTTGAATTTAGAATTTAGTTGTCGAATAATTGGATTTATTGCCAAACTAAAAATGACTGGCCCAAGAGGGTCACCCTGTTGACATCCAACGGCCGATTCCAAAAGGTTGTCTTTATAAAGTAATTTAGAAGGGTGCCAGTAACATTGATAGAGAAAACTGTAAATTTTGGGAATAATAATTATATTCCATGTCTTTTATGATCTCTTAATTGCTTCCGCTTTTTTTTTATAGTGTGTTTCATCAAATAGTTCCTATGCCGTAATGTTGGTTCCACTGTTGTAGGACTAACATTTTGTACGTTACGGCGCCACCTAATAGGTCCGTTGTTAAAGTGCCAACATTACGGCATAGGAACTATATTGATGAAACGCACTCTATAAGTACTTCCCAATTATGACGTTCCATTGTATCCATAATCATCCGGTAACCATAATAAGCTACACAGTATGGGAAAAATAAAATAAGAACGAGTTATTCTTGATCAAGAGAATAAATGACATGGAATAATATATATAATGCATGTTTTGTTTATAATTAATTTGATTTATTTACATTTTATAATCTAAGTTTACACGCCTACAGGTTAGGTTTTTATTGACATTTGTGTATAAAGGACTGTTATTTATTTGACAATGCATCTGTCATTAGTGGCGGGACCAAAGGCACAATATATTATGGTAGCAATCTTTTTCATAAAATCTTCAATTAATCGATTAGAGTCAAAGCATGAAAAAACGATTCACAAAAAAAATATTTTTGAATTGATATTTTATTATACTTACCCTTTTTAACTGTGATAATTGATTAATAATAACTTATCATAGGTAACATTACGCTTCTAATCCCTGAAGGGAGAGGTGTACACACGGCTACAGATCAAGCTATACATTTCCAGTATAAGCGGACCTCACATTCTACGGAAATCCTATACAATTCGAGATCAGCATAAACTGGAAATGTATAGCTTGATGTGTAGCCGTGTGTAATACACCCTCATTTCGCTAGTTGTGTTGTAAGTCTCGTGCATTAGGGGGCGAGCCTATTGCCATCAACCGGGCGCAAATCCGGACTCTACTTGCTACTGAGATATTCTAGATGGACAAACCAAAAGGCACAGCGCTACAGCGCTTGCGACCACTGGACCAACGAGGTAGTCAAATAATATCGACTTTAGTGTTTTAGGTTCGAGAAAAAATCGAGTATCATTTATCGATCACAGATCGCCATTAACCATCCCTACCGATCCATCCAATCTTGGCGTCACGTAGTGTTTACATGTTCGTTTTGTACTGTGAGATTTTTGTTTTCTATTTCTAACGACCATTGCTATTTTTACGAACTGATATCTTCAAAGCCCGATTACCATTGCTATATAAAAAGGATTCATCGGTTTTGCTCTACGATTCGATTAAATGGATATTATGATGAGATGCATAAACCGTGGCATATTTCGTAAGGCGGGTTCAAAGGCATATTATGTTAATGCTAACCTTACCCCTGCAAGCGAGACTTGCCCGGTTGTTGAATAATCAGGTATGTACTTAAACTACATTGGAACAATACCTAATAGTTAACAACAAGACAGCAGGTATAAAGTCTGACATAGCGGTTCGATTGCATGTGATCCAGCAAAACTTAATAAAGCAGCGTTTATTTGGGGAAAGGGTGGCAACGCATCAGCAAAAACCCTGCTATGGGCGGCGGTGATTGCCTAATTCCCGTAACTAAAAACGTTCAAATTCAAATCGCAATCTCATCTCAGCGACAATTAATGTCAAAAACTTGTCATAAACTTGATAACCACAACGCCTAGCGCCATCTCATATCGAAAAGCAGAGTTATTTAGTGAATACTTATCTTTATTTTTCTCAGTTTCCTGATCTTTCAGACTCATGAAACTTTTTTATCTGGAAACTGTAGAATACAACAATTGCAAAAATAAAACAATATTTGCTGCACATTGATTTCAACACCTATGCAGGCGCCCATAGTCCCACTGGTCATGTCATTTTTATTTTACTTTTATTGGTTGAATACGAGGTTTTTGTCTACTTTGTAACAGTCCTTATCATGTCTATTTCTATTGTGTGTGCGTTTTGTCTGTGCAGAATAAACAATTTTTCTTTCTTTCTTGTCTTTCCTATCTATATGTTACGGCTAAAGGTGGGTGTGAACATAAACTTAAGATTAGCCGGCTAACCTACTTCAGCAACAACCTAACAACTAGCTTCATATTTCTGACTGACCGACTCCTTGACAATTCAAAAGTGCCTGTAAATGGTTTAATTGAAATAAATGCTTTGAGTTTGAGTTTTGAGTTTGAAAAACCTTAGGTTTATCTTCGAGAAGCAGCTAAAGTTCGATATCATGTTAGTTTGTGTCGTGATATTCCATCTTTAGCCGGCTAACGTGCATATTAACCCCAACGAAACGGCTAAAAATGTATTCGATGGACTGAACATGAAAATTGGCACGAATACTTATCTAAGTAAATGATAATGTTTGTCATTTTTAGCTTTTCCAAACTAACCCCGAAACGGGGATCTGGGGGTGTTAAAGTTGCTATAGAAGAATTTTACAGCGCGGTCCGATTAACTAGCTACTTTGTATTTCACACAACTCATAACACTGAACGAATTGGGCTGAAATTTGTCACCCAGAGAGTTATTAGGACTTAGAAATCCACTAAGAAAGGGTTTTTGGAAATTCGACCTTAAAGGGGGTAAAAAGGGGGACTTAGTTTGTATGAAAATTTTTATTCCTTGAGTTAATAAACTTGAAACTTGGCAATACATGCTACTTAGTAAATAATAAAGATTGTCACTTTTTGTTTTTTAATTAAGCAACGTCACATAGAGTAATCACGGGGTATCAAAGTAAATAAAAATTGTAACGCGCTGTTGGAATAACTCGAAACTTGGTACGATACTATTACTTAAAACATAAAATAAAAAAGTACGTGGTTCGGGGTTTTTTTAAAATCTGCCGCTAACGGGGTGTAAAGGGTAATAAAGTCGTTAATATGAATTTCCAAAACTATCTTTCAAAGGGAGTGGAGGGGTTGCTGAAGTTTTTAGGGGAAAGTACGAAATCCACGCGGACGAAGTCGCCGGCATAGTGCTAGTTCATCCATAAAGCCGCCATTTTGACCTTCCCAGTTAACGGATCGATGGCATCCAAAATCAAAAAGATCCGTTGTTAGAATTTAGAAGAAAACATGATCTTCTGAAGTAGTCGGGTAAGAAGGCCGCCATTTTGAACTTTTTCATTGCAACGCTATAAGGTTATTTTGGCGCGTGAACAAAATTGGAACTAACGTCGCCATCTTGTTTCGTTAGTGTTTTGTAAATAGATATTGTTCACAAATGTTTACCGGCAACGCCCGGTCAATGTCATGTTTTTTTTTTTTTTTCTTTTTTCTTTAATAAATAAATAAATGTCATTCAGGCGCCAAAAGATCTTTGTAGCACTCCATTTCGTTTTGATACAATTATGCTTACCGTCAGTAGCTTGTATGTGACGTTGCCGGCTGACACGGTGACGACGAAGCTGTGCCGACTACGCGACGTGCGGGGGAGCTCCCCCCCGGACCGCCCCTCGGTGGACGCCGGGCGACGAGTGTGTTTGCCGGGGCTGGTCCGTGTGCCGGCGGAGTTGTTGTAGCCAGGGCTGGGCTGTGGAGACGGAGGCTGGTCGTCAGCCGACTGGTCCTCATCAGGCACTTCTGGGGACGCGTCATTGTTGCGGCGTCGCAGCTGGCTGTCATCCATGTAGTACAGCAGGTCCTTCTTCGAGATGTTGTGGTCCGGTGCGTTGCGGTGTGGTGGCGGTGCGATACGGTGCGGTGGCTGTGCGTTGCCGTGCGGTGGTGGTGCGTTGCCGTGCGGTGGTGGTGCGTTGCGGCTGCGGTGAAGCGGTAAGTTGCGATAAGTCTGCGAGTTGTGGACGCGGTGCGACGGTGCGTTTCTTTCGGTGGGGTACTGCAGGCGCTTGGCATGAGTGGTGCTACGCTTGACGAACTCGTTGTGTATCTTCGGTTGCTTCTTGCTTACCGAAAAGTCCGACTCTTCGTCGTCCTGCGACCCGGAGGCGTCCTGCTGATCGAAGGCCTCCTGCTCATCAGCGGCATATTCCTGGTCAGGAGACTCCTGCGCGTTCCTCGTCAGTTTTTCTTGTGCTCGCATGTTGGTGTCCGCTTCATTTTGCCCATATTGCTCCTTGTAGTTGCCGCGGAGGTCACTGAAAGGCTTGCGTTCCATCTGTGCGGGGTAGGTGGGGTCGTACGCCTCGTGCCGCTTGTTGTAGTAGGAGGGGTTGTATTTCTTGGCTTGGTCCGGTTCGATGTCGTGCCGGTCCTGTGTGTACTGGCGCTCGAAGACGTCACGCACGGTGAGCTCGTCGGTGAATGGGACGGCAACCGGCGGCGCGATCGACGCGATGCGAGGTTTCTGTTCTATGGACGGCGCCTGCTCTTGCTCGTCAAACTGCCCGAGCTGCTCTTGCTGCTCACTGTGCTCGCGCTGCTCGTTTTGTCTATGCTGGTCGTATTGGTCACGCTGGTCATATTGACCATGATGCTCGTGTTCGCCAGGTTGCCCGTATTGACCACGGTTCTCGTATTCGCCACGCTGCTTATGATAGCGACCCTGGTCATGTTGGCCACGCAGCTCATGTTGACCACGATGCTCGTATTCGCCAGGCTGGTCATGATGGCGATCTTGCTCAAGTTGGCCTCGCTGCTCAAATTGACCACGTTGCCTGTAATGCTCTTGTTGACCACTTTCTGCGCTAAACGCGTTGCTATTTGACTGCACGAGTTCCGAAGCTCGTGGTCGCAAGTGGTCTGTTCCACCTTTCTGATAGTAAAACTTCTGCGAATTACGTAAAACACAAGATTTTTTAAACATCACTTAACTAGAGTGTTACATAAATAACATTTTTAGGAAAGCAAAATGGAATTATTTGTTTTGATTAAATACATGATGGCACAACATACCGCGTCACCGCTGCTCCGTGCGGTGATGTTCGGCGGCCTCTCGTCGCCCGAGTGTTGGTAGTCGTAGTTGTCGCGCATGAGCTGGCGCCTCAGCGAGTGCACTTGCGCGGCGGCCATGCGGCGCGACGCTGGCACAGACGATGACGCTGCATTAACAACAAGAAATTACAAAAAACAACTTATAAGTACCTACAAAATAACCATGAAATATAATAAATCCTAACTAAACTAAAACTAAAATATGGCGTCGAAAATGGGAAATATATTTTTATTTGTTTATTTTAAAAGTGTGTTATTAACTGATCCTCTGAAAACTTATTGACCGAGCGAGCGTAGCGAGTGAACCGTCTCTGGATCAAGTCTGGCAAAATCGGCAAGTTTGTCAGTTTGTACGACTTCGTCTACAGGTCGTATTTTACAACTGATCTGGATAAAATTAGGTGTACAAGTATAACGAATTTTTTGTAATTTTTAGTCGTCGAGGATTTTTGATTTGAGGACTACTTCCTCCAAAATGGGGCAAAAAGGGGGCTACTGGATATCACCGCCTAATGAGATCCGATAACGATGGTTCTTTTTTTATTTGAAAGGTGGTAACTTTAAGTAGGTTTAAAAAAAATTGGTGAAGATTTGATGAGGATCTTCGGCTTGATGAGCAGAATAGCTTTTCAAAATGCAGTAAATGGCTCACTATTTATTAAAACCTATTTGTTAATTTTTCTAGCTGGCCACAAATTTATACTCATAATTTTTCTGGCTTTTATGGTTCTGTAGTAGTCTATAAGGAACCGATATCGTTTCGCCACGTCTGTATGTCTATCCGCGGCTTAGCACACAGAATCTTAGTACTAGAAAGCTGTAATTTGGCATGGGTACCTAAAATCCGGAGTCACACGTGTTAGGGCATAAATCGAACAGATTACGTGTGACTCCGGATTTTTAATTTGTCTGTCAGTGGTGTCTTGTTTATACCTTTTAAGTCGTAGTTGGGTTTTAGTTTTTATTACTTGTTTTTTTTTTTAAAATTCTTTTAGGGTTATAATAATATATTTTTGAAATGTGCTCATTAAGCCCTTTCATTTGATACCCAACATGGTACGATTAAACCATATTTTTTTTTAAGTTCCTCACTTTATGTCCTCTAGAGGGCGCCATGTTTAATTTAATGTGACTTCACATACCCTATAACCAGCGGACAATCACGACGCTTCTAACGATACCTCATTTGTCAAATTGTGATAAGTGGTTTGGAAGATAGGAGGGAACAGATGAACATACATACATACCGGTCAAAATCATAACCCTCCTTTTTTCTTCGCCGTAGTCGGGTAAAAATACTTACAGTTATCGCTATCACCCCGGCATCGTCCTTCGAATGCGAACACGAGCAGTACTAAACACAGCATGGTTCACAACGTACAACCAACCACGAAGACGGCGGGATATCAGCCAACTTGCACATAAGTAACGGGTAACATTATATATGTACAGTATAGAACTCGCCGGCCGAAGTAATTCGACGCTCGAATAAAACTAGCTCGCGACGTCAGATAAACATAAAACAGTTTGCGTGTATGTGTGTGCGGCAAATAACTCACAAAATGAACAACCGGTGACGTGCTGTATTTTATAACTTCCTGCTGTTTGTATTGTAAAGCTGATAACGAGTGAATTTTCATTTTTGGAGTTTACTCCTTAAGAATTCGTTTTCATATTTATTATATTACTAGCTGTACCCGCGACATCGTTCGCGTGAACTTAAATCTATCTCATCGTGTTACTATAAAATGCAACATGTTCTAAGTTAAGTTAAACCCATGGCTAAGTAATAACAGCCGCACCGGTCGACCCAACAGGTTAAGCTACGAAAACTACCTTTTGGAAGGGGCAACTAGAATCAGTTCTATTTCTATTTCTATGTATTTGACGTTCAAAAGTGCCTTTAATGTGCCTACTTGAAATAAATTATTTGACTTTGACTTTGACTTTGCTTGGATCTATAACGATCGTTACGGGTCGTCCGAAGCCCGAAAGTCTGATAACCAGAATTACCAAGGGGTATTGTATTACCCAGTTACTGGGTTGTGGAGGACAGATAGTAGGCATGTCGCTCCTGGTATTCAGGTGCAACCGGTTAGACTGGAAGCCGACCGCAACATAGTTGGGAAAAGGCAGGCAGATTGATTATTAACATTTATTGTTTTGGTGTTTGTTGATTGGGCCGGCTATAGACTTGATTCGATAATGACCTCCGTAAGTAAATCCGCAACGAATGCTAATGTACCTCTGTAATCTAAGTAACGCTTCTCTGAATACTATATTAGGTGTCAAATTTCCAGGAATGTGCGCATATAAATTATTTAAATTACTAATACCGGAACGAGTCACGTATAACTAACTGACCGTGCGAAATGCAACTCATGCACACTCAAATCTACGCCCGCTACCGAAAAAGTTTGTCGTTGTGCTTTGTTTATGGTCATTGTGTAACATAAGGTCACCGCAAACTCTGTACACTGTATTTCAAATTAAATGGGGAATTATCAGGAGTTAGAGGAATTCGAGCTATGAAAACGCTATCTCCTGTGCCGCAACCTGTTAAAATCTCTGCTGCACGTTTGGTTGTACACCCTTGACTTTCAATCTGGTACCGTTACATTATTTATGATTCAGGAGGACTTAAACTTCTTAAAAGAATCCATAATTATAATTTGCTATTATGGGATGGCAACCGGGGGCACTCAGAGACTCGAAAATTTCTATAGGATAGTTGGTAGCGTCTTCTTGTTACATTACTTTGATATAGAGCGATATTCAGTGCTTTCCCCCGGGACACCCGTCAATATTTTTATCATTAATTGCTGTGGCTTGATCGTTGCGTGCCGTGGTGTCTGAATTGCGCTTTCGCATAGCCATAAATTTGGTTGATTTGTCAATGATGTTGGGTCACCATATCACGTCACATATGACGTGGTCCTGCAGTGATGAAACAGATGATATTATCTATGTAGATTTTCAGGTAAGATAACTTCCGTGTTATTATGTTCCATCACCAATTTTTTGTAAAAAATCGAGGTATTACTGGAAATGTCTGTCTAAAATCACCTCAAAAGAGCATTGCGACGCCACTCATGGGCCGATCGTCGTGTCTAATACCTCGCAAAACTCTGTCCGCCGCACCGCTTCAACTGCTTTACGGTTTGCCATTCTGCAGTCAACCCGTATTAATAAGCAGCAATCACGTAAAAATGTTGCAAACTGGGCTTTCTGTATTTTAAACATTATATAATGGGCGGTTTTCCCTCCAGGTAATAATGTAGCTGCTATTTATGCCAGAGCAACTTTGCATTGATTCCTTATTTGGGCCAAAATGTGAGCATCTAAAAACAGGATTTCCCCCAAATCAATAGCTACGCTTTGACGCACTCGCTCGAATATTGCACGTTGTTCCACCGTATCGAGTGAGATCATTCTGCAATATTTCAGCTAGTTCCTATGCATTCTATTTATTGCCGCTGTATACTCTCTAGACATCTGCCCTCATGTGTCTGCCCGAAGTCGTTTTTTTATGTTTGGCATCTCGCATGTTACCCCCTATCGGAGGCTGTCGGCTGCTTAGCCGGACTGCCTCAATAAATAAAAGCCTCCACCCAGGGCATACAACTTATAAACTAAGCGTCTACACGCACGTCCTGTGGGGTACGGACCTCGACTAAGGGCGTCGCTGGGGAAGGATAGCCAGGGACAGGCTGCTCGCTTATATTCATATAGATACGCCACACCGCCCCGCAATAATCCCACCGGGCACGCGTGTCTCGACGCGTCACGTGGCGCTATGAGGTTTCTAACAAAATGTTTAAATTTGAATATCTTTTGATTCTGTAGGTCGATTTTGATGAAATAAACGCTAAATGTTACTCACAATAAAGCTTCTTATCTTTCAGTAATTCGATTTTGAATCCAATGAGTGGCTTTTACGTGATGCGCCCACAAACGAACAAACAAACAGACAAAAATTTCAAAAAATATTTTTTTACTTTCTATTACTTATTTCTCGCGTCATCCAGTACTTTTTTGGCAAAAATCTTTAATGTACAGACACGGAATGTTTACGATTTTATTATATGTATAGATAGATGTATAGATAGATGTATACAGGCTGTAAGGGTAAACAGTCTTGTCATTCAAACCATGGGTAGTTGACTTAAATATAAAAATAAATGACCGAACACAACAAAAAAAAAACGTCATTTTCATTAAAAGATTTTAAAAAGTTTCTATCCGACACCGTGCTCTCTAGCGAAACAGCTGACTGACTGAGGGAGGGGTCGTGCTTGCGGCCAGTCAGGTCACATCCCGTACCCCCCGCCCGTGTTGAGACGCAAGTTCGTTGCCCTAGCGCATAAGACAACGAACTTGCGTCACTTGTGGTAAAATGAAGATTAAAAAAAAAGAAAAAAAAGTTGTAATTTTCCATTGATTTTACGTTCTATAAATGAAACCAAACCACTGGTTGCAAGGATAACGGTGTTTACCCTAACACCCTGTAGAATAGAAGATAGATGAGTGATGTATAATATTTTACCAAATCAATATGAAAAATATGAATAGAATAAAAGTACATATATGCTGTCAGTATTATATTATAAGAGATGCGTTTATTCAAAGTCAAAGTCAAAGTCAAATAATTTATTTCAAATAGGCACATAATATGGCACTTTTGAACGTCAAACAAAGAAATGGAATTGATTCTAGTTGCCCCTTCCAAAAGGTAGTTTTCGTATGGAGAAGAATGGGCAAGAAACTCCACCGTTACTCTTTTAAAAATGTTTTACAATATTTTGTATACATTAATTATATAATTATATGTGAAGACGATGCATCTATAATAAGATTACTGTACCACAAAAGGTAAAAAGAATTATAAATGGAGCAATAATGAATAAATTAATTACCAGATACATGGTGCTCACATATTCACAAAGATTGTAAAAGTATACGATATTACAATAGTCCTAACATTGTTACAAGTAGTACATACAAATAATAAATAAAAAATAAAAAAAAAACTAAATTAGCTATCAGTTTGATTTTGTCCAGACACTAAATCGTCCTATGGAGCAAGACCAGCATGTTTCCAAGCATTCTTATCTTGGATATAATCCTCTAATTTGTAATAAGCTTGTTTACAAAGTGTACTTTTTATATGAGTTTTAAATTTTCTTTCATTTAATTGCAATATATCACAAGGTATTTTGTTATAGCATTTAACGCAGTACCCCATAAAAGATGTTTGTACTTTAGCTAATCTGAAAAATGGTTGATCTATTTTATCTTTATTTCTAGTATTAAAATTATGTCTATCACTTATTTTATTAAAAAGATTTAAATTTTTTCTTACATACATAATATTCTCATAAATGAATTGGCAAGGTACCGTCATGATATTAATCTTTTTAAATAGTTCCCTGAGAGATTCGCGGTGACATAGATTATAAATGGCTCTGACAGCTCTTTTTTGCAAAATAAAAATGGATTCAATATCAGCAGCCCGACCCCACAGTAAAATGCCATACGACATAATGCTGTGGAAGTAACTGAAATAGACCAAACGCGCGGTTTCTACATCTGTTAACTGTCTTATCTTTCTAACAGCATAAGCGGCCGAGCTTAACCGCCCCGCAAGAGATTTTATATGAGGTCCCCATTGTAATTTCTCGTCTAGCGTGATTCCCAAGAAAACTGTTTGATTAATAAACTCCAGTTTTTCTCCATTCAATATGATGTCACATTCGCTACTTCTAACATTAGGTAATTTAAATCGAATACGTTTGGTTTTTTTTTCATTTAGTACCAAATTATTTACCGTAAACCAATCTTGTACCTGAAGAATAGAGCTATTCACGTCGTCAAAATTTTGTGAACGTCGATTTATTTTAAAAATCAATGATGTGTCATCTGCAAATAACACCATCTTCGGTTGATTTAGAAGTAATTGGGGTAAATCATTAATATAAACTAAAAAGAGGAATGGACCTAATATCGAGCCTTGAGGAACGCCCATTGCCATTTCAGACCCCAATGAGTTTACGCCGTTTACTTGAACTTTAACTTTTCTTTCTTTCAGATATGATCTTAGTAAATCAAGAGCTGTATTCCTAACCCCATAGTGCTCTAGTTTCAACAGAAGTGTATCATGGTCGACGCAATCGAACGCCTTCGAGAGGTCGCAAAAGATTCCAATGGCATCTTGTGCTTCCTCCCAGGCGTTAAAAATGTTCTTTATGAGGGTGACACCGGCGTCAGTGGTACAACGCCCTTTGGTGAAACCGTACTGATGTTCTTGAAAGATGGAATTTTTATTAAAGTGACGTAACATTTGATTGAGCATCAACTTTTCAAACACCTTACTGAGAACTGGCAGAATTGACACAGGCCTATAATTGTTGGGTTCCTTACTATCACCGGATTTGAACAAAGGAACTACTTTACTGTGTTTCATGAGATCCGGAAAGACTCCTTGGTCTACACTGGTGTTAAATATGAAAGCTAAATAGGGCGCAATGGTTTCGATGATAGATCTACAGACTTTTACAGACATTCCCCATAGATCTTCTGTTGATTTAATTTTAAGATCTTTAAAAGCTTTTATTATTTACCCTCTTTGCCTATTGCATATTCAAAGGTACTCGTATTATTGCCGTTTCTGCCCTGGAGCCCAATAGCGTTAAGATATTCCATTGGTATACATCTTATTACAATAGGGAATATGCATGTGATTCAAATATGGGTCAAATATTTTTTTTTATAAACTATATTACTTCAGAATTATGCTTCCATCAATATTTTTGAATAAAATTTCTTTTTGAGCGAGATTTTTTTTTTTTTAAAGTCCCAAAAAACTGTGGTTAATTCAAATATTTATTGAAAAGCTAATAGCGGATGTGACGTAACAATCCGGGATAACAATCAAAATGTGAATGTCAAGCCAATCAACAAGTGTCAAGTCAATGTCAAATGCTCCTACAAAAAGGAGTGTTTGATGTTGACTTGACAGTTGCTTGTTTGTTTTCACGGTCTGTGATGTCACCACACCAAGCGCGCCAAATAGAGGGCGTTTAAATAGCCCGGAATGGTTGGAAATTAAAAAAAAAAAATTAAGTTGCTTTTTGCCGTCGAATTTTTTTAAACTATTATTTGACGATGTAAACTATCGAATAAAAATATTTAAAAAATACATGTATATTCCTTATTGGGCTTCAGGGCAGAAACCCATAAGCAGGTGCCCATTCTCCTTTGGTACACATGTATTTCTGTCATCCAAACACGTACGTGTAAAGAAAATAGATGAAAGGAGAATGGGCTTTTCTGCCCTGGAGCCCAATAGCGTTAAGATATTATATACCAATGGAAAGATCTCATCAAAGAGAATATTTTATATTTTGAAGACTTCTCTTGATCGTTAGTACGAAAGGAGCAACATAGCTTTAAATATGAGTGATTGGATATTATTGTAATTTTATTCAGGTATTTCGTCAATTTATTAACTTTCAAACATGATCTTTCAAGCCTTTAGGCGAAAATGTTAAAACATTGAAAAAAAAAAAACATTTTATTTTTAAAACATTGGTCTCCAATAGATGCCGCTTTAGGACAATGTTTTTAAGAGGCGGTTGGCCGGACAGAACGTTCCTCCGGGATCCTTCTCGCATCCCCCAATATCGTTAATATATGCCATTGAAAAGAGCTGCTCAAGGGAAATATTTCGTGATTACTTAAAATAATAGACTATACATAAATGATTATTTTGCCGCGTGATGGCCAGGTCATTCTATTTATTGAGGTAATAAAGATGACAAATAGGTAGGTACTAAATAAATTAATAGACTTGGTTTTACATTAAATCTCACATCTTTTTGCCGTAGAAGAACAATATACGTAATATGCGTTGCGAGACTTATTTTTTTTTACATGTTATGTATTTGATGGGATTTAACTTTTCTCGCTTCCTAGATAGAAACATGGTACTGTATTTTGTGATTTCCTTTAGAAAAATAATACACATTTCAACTAGTTAACGGCACAGGATTTCCCATCTCCTTTATTCACAACACTACCACCACTCATAATAATATTTGTAGCGTAGCGCCGTACCACTCGTAGCGCACGGCTTCATAGCGCCGTAGCACTCGTAGCGCATGGCTACGTAGCGCCCGCCCGTTAGCGTAAGCGTTGATTTGATTTGATTAAAAACGTCCGTCTGTCGGCGTCGATGTAATGAATTCTAAACTATAACGTTGTATCATTACGTTATATTTTTGTTCGCAGTGTTTCATGTTTTAATATTACTAAATGCAAGTACCGAAAACCAACAACATTTTTACATGAATTGTTTGAGAATGAATGACGGAAAGTGTGAAAGCCGCACCAAAATCTGTTGGTATAGTTATTGCAAAGCATTGATTGACTGGGCGACTTATCTAGTGACAGTATCTTTATAAGGCATACTTTGCAGAGCGGTGGATCGATGTCATCAACCGAATGTGAAACATTTTAGAAATTGCACAATTGCAATTTTTTAAATTTATAACATAAACAAGATGGCTGCGTTACGGCCACTCGCCAAAAGATCCTAGTAGCATATCTTGTAACATTGTATATCTTTGTGCGGGATTGTACTTCTGTGGTAGTTCACTGTGGCTCATGTGGCCGCGGTGGTTTGTGCGTGCGTGCGTGTGTGTGTGAGTGAGAATGCACGGGGGGCTACTAATGAGCGGACGGTTCGGTTCGGGGCTCTCCGCCAAATATTATATTATTGTACATTAAAATAAAATTTGCTACAACTTTATGTTTGTTCTCTGGGGAACGTGTGTGTTAGTAATTACTGCGAAGGGCATTGTTTACTTAAATATCTACATTTATAATATCTAGTTATACCGACCCAGTTTTAAGAGAACTCACACCTAATTTTATTCCTATAATCATATTAAACAAATCATCTATACATATAATAAAATCGTAAACATTCCGTGTCTGTACATTAAAGATTTTTGATAAAAAAGTACTGGATGACGCGAGAAATATGTTAAAATTTTTTTGTCTGTTTGTTTGTTTGTTTGTGGGCGCATCACGTAAAAACCACTCATTAGATTCAAAATCGAATTACTGAAAGATAAGAAGCTTTATTGTGAGTAACATTTAGCGTTTATTTCATCAAAATCGACCTACAGAATCAAAAGATATTCAATTTTAAACATTTTGTTAGAAACCTCATAGCGCCACGTGACGCGTCGAGACACGCGTGCCCGGTGGGATTGTTGCGGGGCGGTGTGGCGTATCTATATGAATATAAGCGAGCAGCCTGTCCCTTGCTGTCCTTCCCCAGCGACGCCCTTAGTCGAGGTACATACCCCACAGGGGGTGCGTGTAGACGCTTAGTTTATAAGTTGTATGCCCTGGGTGGAGGCTTTTATTTATTGAGGCAGTCCAACTAAGCAGCCGACAGCTCCGAAATGGGGTAACATGCGAGATGCCAAACAAAAAAAACGAATGCGGGCAGACACATGAGGGCAGATGTCTAGAGAGTACACAGCGGCAATAAATAGAATGCGTAGGAACTAGCTGAAATATTGCAGAATGATCTTACTCGACACGGTGGAACAACGTGCAATATTCGAGCGAGTGCGTCAAAGCGTAGCTATTGATTTGGGTCTGCCAGGGTTGCGGGAAAGTTCGAAAGGGATACCGGGACCTTGGCAACAGGCAACTGAAGGAACACGGGTGGGTTTTAGTCAGTAAAAGTCTGACACGCCCTTCCGCTCCGCCCAGAGCGGGAGAAGTCATTTGATGATTACCAAAACTCAACAAAAAAAAAAGCTATTGTTTTGGGGGAAATCCTGTCTTTAGATGCACCTATCTTGGCCCAAATACGGAATTAATGCAAAATTGTTCGCGCTATTGCCTCATAGAGTTTAGCAGCTACATTGTTACCTGGAGGGACAACCGCCCATATAATGTTTAAAATACCAATTGACTTGGAAAATATGGAAAGCCCAGTTTACATTATTTTTTACGTGATTGCTGCTTAGTAATATGGAATGACTGCACAATGGCAAACCGTAAGGCCATTACCACACAGCACCGCGCACCGCCGCGGTAGGCGGTGAAGCGGTTCTCATGTCGCATTGGCCTCTAATAAATCCGTTGATACCTAAGACGATTGACACACGGCACCGCGCACCGCCGCGGCAGGCGGTCTCATGTCGCAATGGCCTCTATTAAATCCGCTGATGCCTAACACACATACACCGCCCGACCGCGTGGTCGAATTGATAAAGACCGCGGCGGTGCGCGGTGCCGTGTGTAAGCCGCCTTGCACACGTACACCACCCGACCGCGCGGTCGAGCTGGTAGAGTCCGCGGCGGTGCGCGGTGCCGTGTGCAGTTGAAGCGGTGCGGTGCGTGGACAGATTTTTGCGAGATATTAGACAAGACGACCGGCCCATGAGTGGCATCGCAATGCTCTTCTGGGGTGATTCTGGATAGACATTTCCAGTAATACCTCGATTTTTTACACAACATTGGTGACGAAACATCAGAACACGGAAGTTATCTTACCTAAAAGTATATGTAATACAGTTCCATCACAGCAGGACTTTATTTCATACTAGCTGTGCCCGCCACTTCGTTCGCGTGGACTTATAATAATATCTATCTAAGCCCGTTATTATAACGCAACATGTTCTTTAAGTTTTGCTAAGTTAAATGGTGTGACTGTCTGTAAGTTATTCCTAGTTACTAACAAAATATTATATTTATTTTAAAACAAGCATATAGTTCGTGCCTCTTAGGAAGACATAAATTCTCTATTTTATGGGAAACAAGCTATGGACAAGTGCCACGAAAAGGTCGAAGGCAATAATTCAACAAATTCTAAAGAAACGACTTAAAATATCCGATTTCTAATCTTAGGACAATACTAGTTGCACATATGGTAACCCAAACGGACCCTTTTAAAACAATTGAAAAATTGTAATAGTAGAATCGTATTAGTGTCCTCAGAGGTTCTATGCGTTAGGCCTAACAGAACACGTACAATGAGGCAAACGTTGTGAAACGGTTCCCAGTCTCACTGAATTGGGCATATTGTAGACAGACAAATTAATGTAGCTATAATTAATGATTTTAAAGCGCGAGCGTAACGATTCCTAATACCTCCTCCACATAATCAAGGCTGTATTGCAGATATGGGTGTTCACCTGCGGGAGGAGAGACGCTGGCGTTCCAACATTTATATGTCGGCGTCAGCGATGGCTGAGCGATAGTTGCCGTCATCATCTCGATTCGGTGATACGGACTCCATAGTGCAGGTTTACAATAAAACACGATGATACAGCAACTCAGTATTTCACTTTCAGAACAATACTCACAGTAGGTACATTACTAATAATGTTCACGCACTACTTTACACGTTCGGGCAAACCGACAGTTTCGCAGGAGAAGTGGAGGTCTGCATCCGTTCGTTGCCCTCACAAGACTGACTCGTAGCTCAGCCACTTCCCTTACCACGACTCTGTCCACGTGACGCCTCACTCTAGCAAGCGCGTCACGGCGTTTACCCTCTCCTTAGTACTACAATAATCAATTGAGCTACTATTATCGCTCAACTTTCATAATCTACGACACGGCCAACCTGACATGTCTCACGTCCTCGTGTGTTTCTGAAACAAAACAATCATCGGTGGAGTAACAGTGTAACCTCGGCCAACCTGACCGTACTCAAAGAACATTACAAATAAACGCATTTGCCTCTACTAATAAAACAGAAAGGTGCCTCTACGCAATAATCAAAAGAAACTAAATGGTACACTAACGCGGTGTTACGCTAACACATAATTTGCTTCAAGATCACTTAAAGCAAATTATGACCCGCTGCCTACGCAGCTAGTGACAACCATTGCCACCCGTATCGTCATCACCTCATGTGATACGACCATCACTTCTCAAAGAAGTGTCACACAACAATAGTCTCTTTCGAGACCCACTGCCTACGCAGCTAGTGACAACTATTGCCACCCATATCGTCATCACCTCATGTGATACGACCATCACTTCTCAAAGAAGTCTCACACAACAATAGTCTCTTTCGAGACCCGGGTCCCCGCCACACCACTAACTGCCCATCGCCCCCTGACCAATTCACAAGTGAATTGCAGTTACGACTACAGATTAGTGCGTGTGGTGCGACCAATAACCAAGGGAAGAGTCCCCGCAACACCACTGACTGCCCATCGCCCCCTGAACAACTCACAAGTGAATTGCAGTTACGACTACAGTCAGTGCGTGCAGTGCGACCCATAACCAAGGCCCATATCGTCATCACCTCTAGTGATACGACCACTACTTCTACTACTCGTTGGAAATACCTTCCACAATATCATCTACATCAGACAAATCGAATTCAAGGGAAACACTGCTAAGAGGCATCTTTCGTATGAGTTTACTTCAAAATTCTAATGCCAGTTAAAGGTTTCAAAAGATAATGATTGCCATCAAGTAGCTCTACAATCTTGAATGGTCCCTTCTAGGGGTCTAACTTTTATTGATTGCTCTCTTCACGTATTAAAACTAAGTCCCCGTCAACATCCAACCTTTACAAGAGCTTTGTCTTTGCCTTTATCAAATCTAGACTTTTCATGACTAGCATTATTTTCATATGTTCGTTGCCGCTTGCTCTCTGATATTCTAGTCGATATTTATCTCCGTTTCACTATCGTCAAAAGTAACAACATTGAATGGTCTAGTTACGCGTCCTATAATAAGCTCGAGAGGGCTTGCCTCGGTAGCACGATCAACCGTACAATCTGTGTTTCGTCGAGGGTAAGTCTATAGGTAAGGCAAACGGTAAACGGTACGAGTCGGGTCCTGAAGTCTTATCTTTATTTCACCAGTTTTAACACGCGTACGAGTTAAACTGTCATTATAAATGTGCGAAGATTCTTTAAAGCAACGATATTAGTGATTTCTTATTTTGAACATCACTATCAATATCGATTTTGATAGGTAACTACAGACAGCAACAGACTTTTGTTTTGAGATCACCAAAGATAAACTAGACAAATTGACGGTGTAACCTTGTTTAAATAAAAACATCTCAAAGAATGTTCAGTACGTATAGTCATATTTTCACAACCTTTATATCTCCTCATTGTTACAACTACTACTTTGCTCTACCTCAGTTTCGTCAGGTATACTTTGATTCTCTGACATGCGTCTCAACGCCTGGAATTCAAGGATCTTATGGTTTATAGGTCTCCTAAAACCTCTACAACCTGAAAGGGGGTCCTTATACTTCGGGTAATTAAATATTGCAAATAGGCCCACCAACTGTGTACTCGCGGCGTCAGATGAACTCTTTTACGTGACGAATTTTAATGAGTTACCGTCTGTCACTACTGTAAACTATCGACTGTAATTATTGACGAAATTGTTTGATCGCGTTTAATACTACTTCCAACGTTTCAAGCTCAAAACTAGCACTATCATACCGGCTATGAATAATTTTGAGTATTGTTTCAACAGTTTAAAAAGTTCGAGTTTTAACTTTTGAGATTAGGAAACTTTAATCCTCAATCACTTTGTTTTAACAAAGCAATACTTCCTAATTAACTAAACAAACTTTGATTTATCATAACAAAAATCACCAACCAGAGTCGTGTACCATTATTTTCCACATTAACAATTTTCCACATTAACAAAAGTAAACCACTCTTACGCCACGGCTCTCCAGCCGACTAGCAATCGTATTGCTCTCCCACATCCAGCGCATGGATCAAAACTATTGTCTTTCCAGACTCCGCCAGTGATACACGTCCATCGCGTAGCCACGGACTACTTGAGTTGCCTCAAGAGACACCGATTTCTAACGGGCTACGACTGCGTAATAACTACTAGTACGGTCGCACACAATACGGACGATAGAGAACCCTACTCGCGTGATTTCCCTAACTTAGGCTGATATGATAACTAAGAGGGACTTGACCCTTTAAAATCTGTTTTAATTTTCAAGCAATTTGGAACTAAAGATTTGAAATTGAAAACTAGGCTAACCTACGAATTTAAACTATCTAGTTTCGAGATTTCCGAGACCAAGTACAACGATTCCAAATTGAATTAATCAAATAAAACAAAACCACAGGTATTTCATTCGCGGTCAACAATCACACACACTATTCCCCACGGGAATACAATGTCGTCCCTGACTCTACGGTCTTCGCTTCAAGGCTAGACCCGACCATACTACCCAGAGCTACCGCACACAATGGCTACGATACTCTGGTACAGTCTCTGACCATACTACCCAGAGCTACCGCACACAATGGCTACGATACTCTGGTACGGTCTCTGACCATACTACCCAGAGCTACCGCACACAATGGCTACGATACTCTGGTACGGTCTCCGACCCAACGAATCGAGAACCTGGTTACACAATCTAAAGCGATGCCAAATCATCATCTATTTCGTCTACAATCTCAATTGGTACTTGGTCTTCGGGCATCTTCCTAACACGGTCATGATCCATCATTCGTTTTAACCAAAAGGGCGACTAGCAAACGGAAAACTACTGGGTATAATTACTTTAGCTTCCAACAATTCGTTAACCTTATGGCGTATCATTCGACGTTCGTCCGGAGATAGTGTAAGGACGTCTTTGCACTGTACAATTTGGGTCGATCAATCTCAAGTCCAACGCACCAAAGTTAACACGTGTGGTCGGAAAACCGTTACTAAAAAGTCGGTATAATTCTAAGATGTTTACAAGGTCACTTCTATCAAATAGTAAATAAGTGTCAATTTTATCACCATTATTCTTTATGGCTAGTAGTCTGCATGGCGTTACACACGTTTGTAGTTCTCAAAATGAATTCGTTTACTCACACAAAAACCGTTATTCAAAATCTCTCGAACTAATGTTTCTACGCAAGTACCTACGTATCGGGCAAAACGTGTAATAGAATCTCTATCACAAAACCGTTACGCTATAAGATTTATTCTGTGCTGAATACACTTGTTTGACCAATACTAGTCAACGCAACAACGTTATAACTCGTTTGCCACACAACTCTCGTTTACTAACGAGTATTAAGCACCGGAATCAAAATAAAAATCATACGACTCACCGGATTGCTGTAACTGTCCACAAACACCAGCTATTTCAAGCTATTTCTATGCGTCGCTATTCCAGCTATTTCTATGCGTCGCCTCTTTCGCCGCGTCAACGCCTCCAGCGAGACTCGCGCTGCTCACACCGGCCGGTGCCACGCTGGCGCCGCTCGAACCCGCAGCACTAGTAGACTTCACACCATCCGCGCTGCCGCGTCGACAGTATGACGTTGCGTCCGTTTTCGCCAAAAAGGAAACAAATCACTTGTTCGGCTCCAGATGATGCATTCGATATCAATTGGTTTGGCAATGAAACATTGCGCGCCAGTGGGAGTCAGATCCTTTATCCCACTTCTGATGTCGGCGTCAGCGATGGCTGAGCGATAGTTGCCGTCATCATCTCGATTCGGTGATACGGACTCCATAGTGCAGGTTTACAATAAAACACGATGATACAGCAACTCAGTATTTCACTTTCAGAACAATAATCACAGTAGGTACATTACTAATAATGTTCACGCACTACTTTACACGTTCGGGCAAACCGACAGTTTCGCAGGAGAAGTGGAGGTCTGCATCCGTTCGTTGCCCTCACAAGACTGACTCGTAGCTCAGCCACTTCCCTTACCACGACTCTGTCCACGTGACGCCTCACTCTAGCAAGCGCGTCACGGCGTTTACCCTCTCCTTAGTACTACAATAATCAATTGAGCTACTATTATCGCTCAACTTTCATAATCTACGACATATATATTATAGACTTTTGATTACCCTCTCGTCTTCTTAGCTTCATAATATTATATTACTTTTATAATTATGTTTTCTAACTGTGAATTCCCAATATTAACTTCCTTGCATCCCCCCTGTCCCCTAGCCAATTCGGAAGGGACAGTTTATGTTATGGGAATTAATTTCTTATGTCGGTGGGAGGGTGACCAAGTCTGGGACGAGCCCTACAGAACAGTGCGGATTCGGCGGAGCACTGTTCTTTTCCCTTAGGGGAAAACCGACCTAAACACTATTATTAGCATAATTAGGAAAAACGAAAATTTTATCAGTCTAGGGTAATTTAGGTACAGTCACAATGGCTAGGTAATAACAGCCGTACCGGTCGATCCCACAGGTTAAGCTACACTTTCCGGGGTTGGTCCGTGCCTCGGAAAGTACGTTAAGCGATTGGTCCCAGCTGATATTCGTGGATCTTTAACAGTCGTTACGGGTCGTCAGAAGCCCGAAAGTCTGACAACCAGTCTTACCAAGGGCTATCGATTTACCCAGTTACTCGGTTAGTTCAGATAGGCAGTCGCTACATGTAAAATACTAGTTTTCAGCTGCATCTGGCTAGACCGGAAGCCGACCACAACATAGTTGGGAAAAGGCTAAGCAGATACGCGTACGCGTTTAAAATTAAATGGGGAATTATCAGGAGCTAGAGGAATTCGACGTATGAAAACGCTATCTCCTGTGCCGCAACCTGTCAAAATCTCTGCTTCAATAACGTTTGGTTGTAAAATCTTGACTTTCAATCTGTTCTTTCAATTTGATATTGTGTGACGGCAACCGGGGCCATTCAGAGACTAAAAATTCTATAGGATAGTTGATAGAGTCTTCTTGTTCCATTACTTTGTTATACTCGTAGAGCGATATTCAGTGCTTTCCCTCGGGGCACTCGTCAAGACGATCGCTATAATTGCTGTGGCTTGATCGTTGCGATGTGTCAGAATTCCGCTTTCGCATAGCTATGAATTTGATTGATTTTTCACCAATGATGTTGGGTGAATATCGCTCTATAACAAAGTAATGGATCAAGTAGACACTACTAGCTATCCTATAGAATTTTTAGTCTCTAAATGGCCCGGTTGCCGTCACACAATATCAAATTAAAATTGTTATTCCTTTTAAGAAGTTAACTCTTCCTAAATTATGTAATGTAACGGTACCAGAGAGAAAGTCAAGATTTTACAACCAAACGTTATTGAAGCAGAGATTTTGACAGGTTGCGGCACAGGAGATAGCGAGCGTTTTCATACGTCGAATTCCTCTAGCTTCTGATAATTCCCCATTTAATTTTAAACGCGTAGTTTGTCTTCCTAAATGATGTAATGTAACGGTACCTGATTGAAAGTTAAGTTGAAGGAGCAGGAGATAGCGTTTTCCCAACTATGTTGTGGTCGGCTTCCAGTCTAACCGGATGCAGCTGAATACCAGTATTTTACATAGAGCGAATGCCTATCTGACCTCCACAACCCAGTTACTGGGTAATACGATACCCCTTGGTAAGACTGGTTGTCAGACTTTCGGGCTTCTGACGACCCGTAACGATTGTTAAGAATCCACGAATAACAGCTGAGACCAATGGCTTAACGTACTTTCCGAGACACGAAGGAGTGTCGGTATGTAAAGATGGTCACCCATCCGCGAACCAACCCTGGAAAGTGTAGCTTAACCTGTTGGATCGACCGGTACGGCAGTTATTACTTAGCCACGGGCTTAACTTAACTTCAATTAGCAAAACTTAAAGAACATGTTGCGTTTTATAATAACAGGCTGAGATAGACATAAGTCCACGCGGGCGAAGTGGCGGGCACAGCTAGTTGTTTAATATAATCAATTGTCGAAGTCGCTAGCTAACCATCCTTGACTTAGCAGAATACAGATGTAAGACAGGGCAACTTGTAGAGGCCACTAGTAGTCAGATAGCTGAGCGGCGAGTGCGGTATGTTGAGGGTATATCAACACTTATGTGTCGATACGAGAGGGAGTGCCGTCAGTTGATCAGTCTGCAGCCGTCGCTCTATGTGAGCACAACGCCGCGTGCTCATGGCGAACAGTCTGCCGCGCGTCTGTTCTGTGGTAGCAATGTATATACTGTTGGCGTACCTATTTTAAATAAATAAATAAATAGACATCGCTCTTAATACGTAAGCAGTAAGGACGACTGTCGTAGTTTGAGTGTTACGTGCGGTTGAAAATACAGCACATTATCGTGACTAGATGAAAATATTCCCCCATCCGTCATAACATAGTACACATAAAAGTCGGCGATGTAAAGTATTTCCTCAAAGAAAAATGTAACCACTTCCAATGTTATGAAAAAGTTCATTTGATTTTGTTTGCATGGAAATTGGAAAAAAGAATCGTCAAAATCAGACTAGGTACGCTGTAAAAAGGTATGCGTGGTCAAACCTACATAAAAAAGCAAAATAGCAGTAATAGATACGCGTCAACTAGAACCCCCTCTTTTTTTACTTCGGTTAAAAACTGTTCAATACGAACTTTTTACTAATACTACACTTTTACATTTTTAAAGGCATTTGACCATTAAAAAAAAATTTAATAGTATTCTCTTTAAAATTAAAAAAATAGTAAAATGAAAATCTTACTATAGTCATTAAAGAAATATTTTATATCTAAATATGCTCGAAAAATACACGTTCGCCTGAAGTGCGCTGAACAAACAGCACTGAATTAAAATTCGAAGCTCTCTCTTTAAACATCTTTTCATTTGCGCACACAGTTGGTAGCTGGCTTACTCGTGTCGCAGCGCATGTTGCGCATGTGTCGAGTGTGCTGAACTTAAACTCAACTTATTCTTACAAAGTGTAACGAGAAGACTTTTAGAGTTGCCACACGTTAACAACTGCAAGTGGTTGTAGCGGAGGCCAATGTTTCTACAAGTGATGTTTGTACGAGTATTCGAAACTATCAGAGCAATGAAAAAAGTATAGCAAGAAATAAACGTATATTTTAATACCTATTCTCAAGAGAAAGTATAAGAATTAGTTTTCGAAATTTTCTGGAGAATCTGATGAATATAATTATTTAAAAAAAATATGGTCATAAACATTTTTTAACAGTATTTACACACTGATGATGAATGATGATTTACTGCACTCGTCACCTCGCCACCTGACCGATGGAATCAACTGCCACGTTCACATTAGTGGGACACATCGCGCGCGGTGCAGCAGTCGTTAACTATTTCTTTGAACAACACTCGAACAACCCTTCAGCCGAGCACTTTGCTGAGCGTGTTCACGTTGTGAATCAATCGAACGATGCCTTGAAGTTTTGGTAACTTTTGTCGCGGTACACCGCTCATCAACAACAAGTCATCATCACCGCTCATCAAGAACATGGGTATTCATAGTGGTTACCTATCATAAGTTCGAAAAATATTTGACCGAATGAATTTAATTTCACCTAAAACTTTTCAACTATTATTTTATTATCGTTTCGTTTTTTTAAGGTTTCGTACCCAAAGGGTAAAACGGGGCCCTATTACTAAGACTCCGCTGTCTGTCTGTCCGTCTGTCACCCAGGCTGTATCTCATGAACCGTGATAGTTAGACAGTTGTTTTCACAGATGATGTATTTCTGTTGCTGCTATAACAACAAATACTAAAAACAAAATAAAATAAATATTTAAGGGGGCTCCCATACAACAAACGCCGTTTGCCATTTTTATATATAACTAGCTTCCGCCTGCGGCTTCCCCCGCGTGGTAAGTCGATAAAAAGTAGCCTATGTCCTTCCCCGGGATGTCATCTATCTCCTTGCCAAATTTTATTGAAATCCGTTCAGTGGTTTAGGCGTGGAAAGGTAATCTATCTATACATATAATAAAATCGTTGTGGCGGTATCTACATCGCCACATGCGAACTACACATCGAAGACCTGACGTCACATAAATCCTGCATCGCGCAATTAGAGTTTACCGTGCAGTGAACATATATACAAAAAACCCAATATCAATCATTGGGCAGTTGCCCGCCAGACAACACCCGTCTGGTCGGAGGATCCTCCCTTTTTTATGGGGGATGAGTGAACTTTACACCCTGTTCCTCATACCCCTAAATCGTAAACATTCCGTGTCTGTACATTAAAGATTTTTGCCAAAAAAGTACTGGATGATGCGAGAAATAAGTAATAGAAAGTAAAAATTTTTTTTTTGACATTTTTGTCTGTTCGTTTCTGAGCGCATCACGTAAAAGCCACTCATTGGATTCAAAATCGAATTACTGAAAGATAAGAAGCTTTATTGTGAGTAACATTAAGCGTTTATTTCATCAAAATCGACCTACAGAATCAAAAGATATTCAAATTTAAACATTTTGTTAGAAACCTCATAGCGCCACGTGACGCGTCGAGATACGCGTGCCCGGTGGGATTGTTGCGGGGCGGTGTGGCGCGGGGGAAAGCGTACCTATAGGAATATAAGCGAACAGCCTGTCCCTTGCTGTCCTTCCCCAGCGATGCCCTAAGCTGAGGTACATACCCCACAGGGGGTGCGTGTAGACGCTTAGTTTATAAGTTGTTTGCCCTGTGTGGAGGCCTTCATTTATTGAAGCAGTCCGGCTAAGCAGCCAACATCCTCTGTGATGGGGTAACATGCGATATGCCAAATATACGACTTCGGGCAGACGCATGAGGGCAGATATCTAGAGAGTACACAGCGGAAATAAATTATAATGCATAGGAACTAGCTGAAATATTGCAGAATGATCTCACAAAGACACTGGAACAACGAAGAATATTTGAGCGAGTATGTCAAAGCGTAGCTATTGATTTGGGCCTGCCAGGGTTGCGGGTAAGTCCGAAAGGGATACCGGGACCTTGGCAACAGACAACTGAAGGAACACAGGTGGGTTTAAGTCAGTAAAAGTCTGACACGCCCTTCCGCGCCGCCCAGAACGGGAGAAGTCAATTGATGATTTACCACATTCAAAAAAAAAAAAATATTTTGGGGGAAATCCTGTTTTTAGATGCACCCATCTTGGCCCAAATACGAAATTAATGCAAAATTGCTCGCGTTATCGCCTCATAGAGCATAGCAGCTACATTGTTACCTGGAGGGACAACCGCCCATATAATGTTTAAAATACCAATTGACTTGGAAAATACGGAAAGCCCAGTTTACAATATTTTTTACGTGATTGCTGCTTACTTAGTAATATGGAATGACTGCACAATGGCAAACCGTAAGGCGATTAACACACAGCACCGCACACCACCGCGGTAGGCTGTCTCATGTCGCACTGGCCTCTATTAAATCCGCTGATGCCTAACACACGTACACCGCCCGACCGCGCGGTCGAATTGATAAAGACCGCGGCGGTGCGCGGTGCCGTGTGTAAACCGCCTTGCACACGTACACCGCCCGACCGCGCGGTCGAGCTGGTAGAGTCCGCGGCGGTGCGCGGTGCCGTGTGTTAATCGATAAAGCAGTTGAAGCGGTGCGGTGTACAGAATTTTGCGATTTGCGATAGGCCCATGAGTGGCGTCGCAATGCTCTTCAGGGGTGATTCTGGACGGATATTCCAGTAAAACCTCGATTTTTTACACAACATTGGTGACGAAACATCAGAACACGGAAGTTATCTTACCTGAAAATATATGTAATACTGTTCCATCACTGCAGGACCTTATGTCATAATGTGTATCATATGATCAAATTCATAGCTATGCGAAAGCGAAATTCTGACATATCGCAACGATCAAGTCACAGCAATTATATGATACAATATTGACGATTCTCCCGAGGGAAAGCACTGAATATCGCTCTATAACAAAGTAATAGAACAAGAAGACGCTACCAACTATCCTATAGAATTTTTAGTCTCTGAATGGCCCCGGTTGCCGTCACACAATATCAAATTAAAATTGTTATTCCTTTTAAGAAGTTTAAGTCTTCCTAAATTATGTAATGTAACGGTACCAGAGAGAGAGTCAAGATTTTACAACCAAACGTTATTGAAGCAGAGATTTCGACAGGTTGCGGCGCAGGAGATAGCGTTTTCATACGTCGAATTCCTCTAGCTCCTGATAATTCCCCATTTAATTTTAAACGCGTACGCGTATCTGCTAGCCTTTTCCCAACTATGTTGTGGTCGGCTTCCAGTCTAACCGGATGCTGCTGAATACCAGTATTTTACATGGAGCGACTGCCTATCTGAACTAACCGAGTAACTGGGTAAATCGATACCCCTTGGTAAGACTGGTTGTCAGACTTTCGGGCTTCTGACGACCCGTAACGACTGTTAAAGATCCACGAATAATAGCTGGGACCAATGGCTTAACGTACTTTCCGAGGCACGAAGGAGTCTCGGTGTGTAAAGATGGTCACCCACCCACGGACCAACCCGGAAAGTGTAGCTTAACCTGTTGGATCGACCGGTACGGCAGTTATTACTTAGCCACGGGCTTAATTTAATCTTAACTTAAAGAACATGTTGCGTTTTATAATAACAGGCTGAGATAGACATTATTATAAGTGCACGCGGACGAAGTGGCGGGCACAGCTAGTTTATAATATTAGTATCGATGGTACGGAACCCTTCGTGCGCGAGTCCGACTCGCACTTGGCCGGTTTTTTTATTTCATCGAAGTCACGTCTGCTACTGTATCAGTTGACTTATTAACAATTCGATTTTTTTCATTACTCCGACGTTTCATTTGGTCGAAAAACTTTTTACCAAAGTTACACTTAGCCGAAATAACATTTGTTCGATATGTTTCCGAACATTCATTATACCACTGTTTTAATTTTCATTTCACTAAACGCATAGAAAGTGCACACTATTTTCATCTCTATTTTTCGTATCCAGTAAGAAGCATGCCAACAAGGATGCTTGCTTCAAACATACAGCATGCAAGCAGGCATGCATGCTTCAAGCATGCAAGCAGGCATGCAACGTGCAAGCGCCCATGCAGCATGCAAGCAGGCATGCAGGCATGCAATATACGAGATTATTTCTCGTGTGTCGTCCGACAGTGAAACCTTGATCCCCTGCGCTCGTTTACGCTCGGTGGGCTGTTTTAACGACTGCCCGCGCAAACCGCTTTGCGTCGACTCCACTTATTTTCCATAAAAGAAACATTTGGTTGTAATTAACGCCCCATATTGCACCTCTGGCTCAATATTTTCATACCTCTTCATATTATGTTTAAATTATTTCTGCTCAGTTTTCAGGAAAATTATATGTTAGAATATGAAAAGCTGCTAAGATATTTTTGTAAACTCGATTTGGTATCGCGGTCTACTAGGTACGGTAAACGGTGTTTAATGGTAATCGCTCGCGGCGTGGGAGGTGACGGCGCCGGCGCAACAACACATAATATGATGTTTAAGTAACCGTGTACCTACTAGGTAAAAAACTACAAAGACCGGAAACCGGGAAGGAAACTTACTGATGAAATACAATTATGATCGCTACATACAGTTTTGTCTACTCACTTGCATCTCAACAATTATCTAAATACGTTTAAAGCTAAAAATAATCAAAAAACACTTCTGTCTCATTCAAACACTCACGTCATCTTCAAATGATTGACAGAAACAGAACGATGTCTTTAACACATAACATAATATCACAACACCACGCCTGTATTCCCCAAAGGGTGCAGAGGTGTTCCTACCGCGAGTGTACAGTGCACGGTGCACCCACATTTCACCAGTTATGTTGGAGTTTTAAACACGTTTAGCGCTAAACTTCTTTAATGATTTGTAGTGCAAGCAGATCTTATTATTGTTTTGAAGCGTGTTACAAGTGCTGCTCGTGGCGTGCTAGGGATCCGTGGAGCACACTGTTACGAGTGCTGCAGCTCGCGGCGTATTAGGGATCCGCGGAGCACACTATTTTACAAGTGCTGTAACTCGCCGCGTGTTAGGGATCCGTGGAGCACACTTTGTTACGAGTGCTGCAGCTCGCGGCGTGTTAGGGATCCGCGGAGCACACTATTTTACAAGTGCTGTAGCTCGCCGCGTGTTAGGGATCCGTGGAGCACACTTTATTACGAGTGCTGCAGCTCGCGGCGTGTTAGGGATCCGCGGAGCACACTATTTTACAAGTGCTGTAGCTCGCGGCGTGTTAGGGATCCGCGGAGCACACTTTTTACAAGTGCTGTAGCTCGCCGCGTGTTAGGGATCCGTGGAGCACACTTTGTTACAAGTGCTGTCGCTCGAGGCGTGCTGGGTTGTTAAAAGTGCACATCACTCACACGCAATAGTTGCAATCTCTTACAGTGTGTACCACACGCCTCTAATTCTTAGAACAACCATACAATACGTTCGTATCAAGTTCACAGAAATGTGGAAATTCCTATGATTTTGATTTCATCCGTCATCATTAGTCGCTGTATTTTCTTTCAATTTAATTGTTTCTGTTTTTCGTATTGCTATTTCAACGGAGTAATTTTAATAATGTAATAGAATGTTTTTTTCCTTTTTACCCGGACTGCTAAGGAAGGGTTATGTTTTTCGCGCGTATCTTGTATTTATGTTTGTAAATTTCTTTATTACCTCGTATCTTCCAAACGGCTGGATGGATTTCGACAAATAGAGTATCGTTATATTCCTCTTACCAACCCAAGTGTCTCTAGAGAGGTGTATGAAAAAAAAAAAAATGGCGGATTTAAGGAACGAAACAGCAATAGGTTTCTAAAAAAAAAAAATACCAAACCTATCGAGTGGGATATCTAAATAAAGGCAATGAAAAGGGGATTACAAAAATATGTGGACCATTTTTCGAATCTCCATAGGAGGAACTCGTGGATATGTAATCTTTCACCGAACAATGATCCGTAATTGAATATAAATAAAGAACAGAATCGCGTCGAGTGTCGACGGAGCTAAATACTCTGAAGTATTTCGGGTCGGCATTTGGTCGGCGTAAGTACTTGCAAGTAAATACCTTGTTTAAAAACCTGGTCGCGTAAATACGCATCTTCCCTACTGCGAAGCCTAGCACAAGATGATTTTAATTAAACTAAAAAGCTGAAAATAAAAAAATAATTTAAAAAACCAAAAAACCCGACTGCAAAAACACGTACTTAACTGAAAAGAGATAAACAAGCATTATTATAATATAGAATTGCGGGCGGGACATACCCATAACCTGAAATATGGTGTAACTTTTGTTTGTCCCGCCTGCAATAGGTACCAAAATTCTATATTATAATAATGATTATAAAAGCCAAACTAAGACGTACGCAACTCATAACTCTTTTGTGCTACTAGATACTGATGTTAATGAGGTAGTAAGTATAATAGATGGATTAAAGGAAGTTTGTGCCGTAGGTTGCGACGACATACCTAATAGCATTCTCTCAAAAGATTTAAATACATCATTGCCCCTCCATTGACTCACATTTTTCAGTTATGTCTAACATAAGGAGTATTTACTAAATTACTAAAAAAGCCGTACCCCTGTGTTTAAAGCCGGAGACAAACATTGTGTAAATAACTACAGGCCAATTTCAGTTTTAACAGGCCTCTCAAAGATATTGGAAAAAAATATTAACACTAGATTAGTAAAATATCTTGAAAGCAATAAATTACTTTCTGATCATCAATTTGGTTTTAGGCCTAAAAGATCAACAAGCCAAGCTGATCACCAACTGACAAATTTTATAAGCACAAACCTGGATAATGGCATGCACACGATTTTTTTTAGAAAAAACACAGTTTGAGATTGTTTGTTTTACTGAACATTGGCTAAAGGATTACCAAATGCTAATTAATTATAAGAACTACAGTGTGGGCAGTTGTTTTAACCGTAAATCTATGCTACGCGGAGGTTCTCTGATCTTGATAAAAAATTGTTTAAAATCTAAGCAACGTAATGACATAGTTGGTTTATCAGTTGAACATTGCATCGAACTGTCCTGTGTTGAGCTGGATAAGCATGTCGTAGTGTGCGTGTACAGACCCCCTAATTATCAGAACTTTTCCTTATTTGAGTCAATAATGGAAGATGTCCTAGCGAAAGTTGCATCCAGTAACAAACCCGCAATTATTTGTGGTGATTTTAATACTAATATTCTGGAAAATAATTCAAATAGCTGTAGAATGTTAAGCCTTTTTAAATCGTTCAATTTATCGAATGTTTTTACAGAACCGACTAGAGTAACTCCAACTTCTGCTACTTGTATCGATAATGTCTTCTGCGATTGTGATTATTTAGATAAAGCCATCGTAAACTATTTGCCGTCTGATCATAGTGGACAAACGGTAACTTTTAAGTTTAAAACACCAATGCAAAAAATGCAAATACAATTTAGACCGATTACAACAGGCAAATTAAATAGATTCAATAGTACCCTAAAAAATAAGTTAAATGCCCTGGGCCAGAATATGGACGATGCAAACAAATTGTATGAGGATTTCTTTTCAGTAGTGCACACTGAATTCAATAAAACTTTTGAAAAGAAAACAAAAAATATTTGCCCTAATTTTATTTTTAGTGACTGGGCAACTAGAGGTATTAGGATAAATAGGGAAAGACTGTTCGAGCTGTATGGCCTTAAGCCTTACATTAACACTGGAACTTTCAATAAGTATGTTGCTACATATTCCAAAATTTTTCGAAATACCTGCAAGATAGCTAAAGCCCTGTTTATTAGCAACAAGATCAAATCAGCAGAAAATAAAATAAAATCAGTTTGGAAAGTTATAAATAGTGAAACTAATAAGAATAAAATACGAAACACTGATTACACATTGGAGACTTCACGTGGTGCCATAAGCTCTAATTTAGAAGTAGCTCAAGAATTTGTACACTTCTTTACTAACATACCAGCTAAAACGACGGAAGTTTTAAATTCCTCACCCGACATCTCAATTGATTTATTAAGAGCGAACGTTCCAGGCTGCCCAGTTGAATTTCAATTTAAGCATATAAACCCTATGATAGTTATAAAAGCTTTTCGACAAATCAAAATAAAATTAACTGAAGATCTATGGGGATTATCTATCAATGTTTGTACATCCATAATCGAGACTATAGCACCATACTTGGCTTTAATATTTAATTTATGTGTGGATCAAGAAGTCTTTCCGGATTTAATGAAATACAGTAAGGTTATACCACTTTTTAAATCTGGAGACAGTAAAGACACCAACAATTATAGACCAGTGTCTGTTTTGCCGGTGTTCAGCAAGGTCTTCGAAAAGGTAATGCTCAATCAAATGCTTAATCATTTTAACACCAACCAAATCTTACACGATCAGCAGTATGGTTTCACCAAAGGACGTTGTACGACTGACGCCGGTGTCACCTTATTAAAACACATTTTTACTGCGTGGGAGGAGGCCCAAGATGCCATAGGAATCTTTTGTGACCTCTCCAAGGCATTTGACTGCGTAAATCACAAAACCTTACTCTTAAAACTTGAGCATTACGGACTAGGTAAACTTGCGCTTAGTTTAGTAAAATCTTATTTAAATGATAGACAACAGCAAGTTCAAATAAATGGTGTCAATTCACTCGGTTTAAATGTAAAAATGGGTGTTCCACAAGGCTCGATATTGGGTCCTTTCCTCTTTTTAGTATATATTAATGATCTACCCCATTTATTAAAAAACCAACCACAAATGGTGTTATTTGCTGACGATACTTCCTTAATTTTTAAAATAAATAGACGTGCATCAAATCTTGACGACGTAAATAATGCCCTACTGCAGGTCCAAAATTGGTTCACTGCTAATAATTTAGTATTAAATGGGAAAAAAACTAAATGCATGAGATTTGCTTTACCGAATGTTAAAAGTAGTGATTGTGACATAATATTGAATAGGGAGAAACTAGAATTCGACGATAAGACTGTTTTCCTGGGGATCACACTCGACTCAAGGCTGCAATGGGGTCCTCATTTAACATCTCTTGCAGGACGGCTAAGTTCAGCAGCATATGCTGTGAGGAAAATCCGTCAATTCACTGATGTAGATACCGCGAGGCTAGTCTATTTCAGTTACTTTCATAGTATCATGTCTTACGGTATTTTACTATGGGGACGGGCTGCAGATATCGAGTCTATTTTTATTCTGCAGAAAAGAGCTATCAGAGCAATATATGGCCTCCGTATGCGCGATTCTCTAAGGGAACTGTTTAAAGATATTAACATCATGACGGTACCTTGTCAATATATCTACGAAAACATCATGTACGTAAGGAAAAATCTAAGTCTTTTTAGTAAAAGAGGTGAAAAACACAATTATAGGACTAGGAATAGGGACCAATTAGTTCAACCGGGCTTCAGACTGGCTAAAGTAGACTCATCCTTCATGGGGTACTGTTTAAAATGTTACAATAAAATACCTCCCCACATACTCCAACTGAATGAAACAAAATTTAAATCTTGTATAAAACGCACACTATGCCGCCAAGCATATTATAAATTGGGGGATTACATCACTGACAAAAATGCTTGGCTCAACGCTGGTCCAGCTCCACAGGGCGCAACAACTAATTGATTAGCATATGAAAATATTGTTGGAGCTGCTGAAGATTGTAAAAACTATCTTTACATTGTATAAATTCAATCTCCTAGTATTGTATAACTGCATAGCACATGTGTGTGAGCACTATGTACTTACCTAAGTACGTTAAACCTACCATTTACTAGGTACGTCTTTCATTGACTTGAACGTGCCCTGGCGGCTGAAAGCATGTCATGCTCACTTTAATGTCTCGCTGGTGGTGGCGTGTGTGTTGGATCATTGAGTTCCCTTCAAAATGGTTGAGCTGAATGGTGCTGATCCATGCGTCATGTTCGTGAACGGGCGCCATCAGTAGGGACTGGTCATCTATTAGCTGCCACGGCTTATTTTGATTACTTAATTAATTTTTGAATTGTTTTATCTTTTATTTACGGACTCTTTTAACCTGCACGTTTTTCTACATTGTACTCACATGTATGATTCCATAAATCCATTCCATTGAATGATGTAAACAACATATTGTAACAATATTCTGATTTAAAAGAGTGTCCGTGGAGTTTCTTGCCCGTTCTTCTCCATAGGAACCTACTACGCTTTGGAATGGGCAACTAGCTTCATATTTTCTGACTGACCGACCCTTTGACAATTCAAAAGTGCCTGTAATTGGTTTATTTGAAATAAATGCTTTGAGTTTGAGTTTGATAGGGATATTTTTAGACCTTGCCAAGGCTTTTGACACAATTTCTTGTACTTTGCTATTGAACAAGCTGGAAATGCTGGGAATACGGGGAACACAATTCGAACTATTATCTGATTACCTTAGCGACCGCCATCAGTATGTAAAAATAGGTCAGTGCATGAGTTCTGAACTTAAGAATAGCTGTTACGGAATCCCACAAGGTAGTATTTTGGGTCCTACTTTGTTTTTAATTTATATAAATGACCTGTGCAATTTGACACTCCAAAAGGGTGTAATTATGTCATACGCGGATGACACAGCTCTACTGTTTGCAGCTAAATCAAGGCCGAGGTCTATGAAGTAGCTCAGAATGGTTTTAATACCGTGTCTAATTGACTTCATAAAAATCTCTTAACATTAAATACAGATAAAACCAAGTACCTATTATTTACAATGAGAAACACTAATCCAACACTTAGTAATCCTAACATTCAAGCGCATAACAATTGTGATTTTCATTATGCTGACATTGCATGTACTTGTCCCACTTTAGCTAAAACCGACCATATCAGATATCTAGGCGTCATGATTGACACAAACCTGAATTTCCGCTAACACATCGATTTATTATGCAACAGAGTGCGTAAACTAATGTACATTTTCAAAAATTTACGTAACATTGCCGACTTTAAATTTATTTGGCTTTGTGTCAATCTATTATTACCTACTGCATAACGTCTTGGGGTGGTGCCGCTAAATCCATTTTACTGCACCTAGAACGCGCCCAAAGTGCAGTTTTAAAAGTTGCTACTTTTCGTCCATTTAGATTTCCAACACACCAGCTTTATATGGCATGTAAGGTACTAACAGTACGTCAGTTATTTGTTTTGAATATAGTTCTATTCCAACACACTGAACTTTATTTTAACCCAGTACCTTCAGATACGAGAAGAAAAGATTTGGTTTGTGCTAACACTCAGACTAAACATGCCTTTGCTCGTCGATTTTATTTATTTTTGGGACCCTACTTGTATAACCAGTTTTACAGAGTGCTAAAGATTTATAGTTTAAGCTATATTAGGTGTAACTTACTAGTACAGGAATAATTGGCAAAACTCAATTATGCAGACACGGAAAAACAATTAGAAATATTAAAATAAAATTTCCATCTACCTACTCTATTAGAGTAGGTAGATGGAAATTTTATTTTTAGTCTTCTTTATTTTAAGTCTCTTCCTTTACCTAATTAATAATAGTCTCCTCTTTATTGAATTTAATATTATTTGTTAATTTGCTTAAACATAATATATCTTACTTAATCTAGTTTTAAAATAATATACCAAAATAGTTACCTACTCTTTAAGTCATTGAAAATATTATGTCTATTACATCTATTTATATTGCAATTAAATTAAAGAAAATTTAAAACTTATATTAAAGTACACTTTGTAAACAAGCATATTACAAATTAGAGGATTATATCCAAGATAAGAATGCTTGGAAACATGCTGGTCTTGCTCCATAGGACAAATTCGAGGCTGGACAAAATCAAACTGGTTGCTAATCTAGTTGTAAAATTTATTATTTGTATATCATCGATTTTTTTTACATTTTATGATAATTAAACTCACACACTGTCCTATTAGTATTACTTGCAAGTTTGTAAGAATATTGTGATAACGTATACTTTAATGTTTGTAAATATGTGAGCACCATGTATCTATCACATACTTAATTTATTTATTTGTCATTGCTTCATTTTTAATTTTTTTTACCTATTGTAATTGTATTCTCGGTGCATCGTCTTCACATGTAATTATATAATTGATGTATACCAAATATTGTAAAACATTATTTTAAAAGAGTAACGGTGGAGTTTCTTGCCCATTCTTCTCCATACGAAAACTACCTTTTGGAAGGGGCAACTAGAATCAGTTCTATTTCTATGTATTTGACGTTCAAAAGTGCCTTTAATGTGCCTACTTGAAATAAATTATTTGACTTTGACTTTGTCTTCTTTTTAATTTAGCATCTAATAAAATTGTTGTGTTCCTTTTAAAATTTAGATGTAAATTGATGGCCTGAAACACAGGTTTTCACAAACCTAGATCAGGCAGGTCTATATTACAGCTAGAATTAAAGTTACCTCGTTTGTAATTAATGTAAATCTTATTTTTACTGTTTAACTTGAATATTTTTTTTATTTTTTTAATGCTTGTTTATCTCTTTTCAGTTAAGTACGTGTTTTTGCAGTCGGGTTTTTTGTTTTTTTTAATTAATATTTTATTTTAAGACTTCGTTTTGCTTTGACAAAATAAACCGATATTTAATGTATGTAGGGGGTACATACGAAGACATTATCAACACTCAGAAGATTAAAATTACCGGAAAAGACATGGATTTTTTTAGATCTTTGTCCATGCATGAACAAAGAGATAATTATGCTTAAAAAATAACTGATAATATTTGAAATTGCACCACAGCTTGCGTTACTTGGGAAAATATGGGATAAAATATTTAAAAGATTATTATTTTGATTCAAGTATTCGGGGAGATATTTATGTTGCCAGTTTTGGAAATATTATGATAATTGGGATATGCATAGTGTAAGAATTGATATGATTTCACTCGTATTTTTAGAATATGCGATATTAAAATTGTATTTAAAGCGTATTGTCTATTAACTAGACTACAATGAACATGATATTTAATTATCAATAAATTAAAAAGAAAAAATAAAGGGGAGGGGCTCATTGAGCATCGAAAAATTCGTCCGCATCGCTGTCAATGGGAAAGGTGCCCAAAAGGCTGGCAGCATTGCCACGTTGAATGGCAATGCTGATTCTTTGGGCTAAAAATAGGCCAGCCCTCTGGTCACGTGAAGAGTCGACCAATCGCTTAGCGATGTCCCGAAATACTCGATGAGCACTCGGACCCCACGGCCCTAGTGTTTCAACCCCAAACGGCTCAAACATATAGCTCCCAATAAGGTTGTTATATTTGCGCCGTTTGAGGTTTTCTGCTCCTGAAGCAGCTGTCCCAGCACAGCCCGCCGTGCTAGGAAGATGGGATGGCGCGAGGGTGTCGACACAGGTTGCGTCCCACACCAAAGGTCTACCCAACTTCCAGGGCATTATGGTCATTCCGTCTGGCCTCTTCCCATCGTCGCGTGCCAAGCCGTTGGGTTCTAACACAGCTGGCACCCCGGCGGTGACAAGAGCCCGACGGATAATGTCATTAATGCTGGCGTGCCATGCCATCCGACCAGCGCTCTTGCTGCAGGATAGGCCGTGGTGTCCGAGGCAGTCGACCCCTTCACCGCATTGACAACGATGTGGAGCACCGCAAGGAGCGCCCAGACGCAAACATGTAGCGAGCCGGAATGTGGTGTCACCCAGCATAGTACCTATGTTGGGTGACGGTAGCGCCTGAAGCCAGAGGCCCGACTCCCATTCACCCACAGCCAGCAGGCGGGCACGCTCAGCAGTATTGGTGGACGTATTAATAAGTTTATTCCGTACCAACCTGCAGAGCGGCTCATCCCACTGTCTCTGGGAAGACGGGTTCTCGGGCTGAACCGTGTCCGGGCAAGCCACTTTCCAGGCATTCACTGCATCGGTCAAACACGGCACTTCAGAGTCAACCTGAGAAGAGGCTAAAATTCTTGCGGTTAACTTTTCGGTGCTGTGGACCGAGGACAGGAACGCCGGTAGGCTTACACTGGAAATTTTGCGGATGCCGAGCCCACCAAAACGAATGGGTAGTGTGGCTTGAAGCCACGCGCGGTCGTCCAGTGCCACATTTAAAATGGATGTTAAAGTGTTTCGAATAATATGATCGATTTTGTCTAAAAGGTTGGACTGCTTCCATAAAGAGGAAGAGCGGAGAAAATACATAAAATTTGGACCGAAACAGCAATGTCTGATAAGGGTGAATGCCGAATGTAGAATATTTAGAGAGTCTGTCCGAAATATCGTTAAAATGTTCAATTTTTGCCTCGACAAATGGTGAAAAACTATCTTCTAGGATTGGGGAACCTAGGAGGTGCAGTGAACTTTTTTCCAAAACTTTGATGTTCGGGGCTATTGAATTAAATTTCTGTATGGTCGATTGTCTGTCGGTGTCGTCACAAAGGTAAATTTCACATTTGGAGTTGTTTAGGTCAAGGCCGATGGATTGGAACTGCTGCTTTAGGAATTGTAGATCTTTTAGAACGGTGTCCACGTCACCTCCTAGTGTACCATCGTCTAAATACCACACATTAAATTTTGAATTTAGTTTTTGTATTATAGGATGGATAGCTAAGCTGAAAATAACTGGCCCGAGAGGATCACCTTGTTGGCATCCGACTGCCGATTCCAAAACGTTGTCTTTATATAATAATTTTGAAGGGTGCCTGTAGCACTGCCACATAAAACCGTAAATTTCTGGTAACTCCTTTTTTACTTCGGCCAACAAAGTGTCCCTGTTAACGGAGTTGAAGGCGTTCTTAACGTCAACCTTGAGGATGACCTCACCTTTACTGGCATTTAAAAAGCTTAAAAGGGCGTGTACGGCAGCCTCACAGCCCCCTTTGGATCCAAAGCCAAGCTGTAGGGGCTGGAACTTGTTGGTCAGGATTTCGCCATACAGTTTGCAGCATATTTTGGCTGCCGTACGCCTGTAGGTGCACCCAACGGCGATGGGACGGATGCCGCCGTCCTTCTTGCGCAGGGCACATAGGTTGGCACCGTACAAGACATCGACGACGGCATCATTCACACCGCCGTTGAGCATCAGGTTAATTAGAGCCGCAAGCTCCTTCAAACGCGACTCACCACAATCCCCGGCGCCTGAGCTCAGTAGGTCTTTTAAGTGCTGGGGAGTCAGGCCGTCGAGGCCACCGGCGGAGCCACTTCGAAAGGAGCTCACGGCTGCAATTAGCTGAGGGGCAGTAACATTAAAAGGAGTTGAATCGGGAAGGACGGGGGGGTCGGGGAAGGTGAGACCATCCGCAGGCGCCGGATGTTTGCTCTCGAGGGCTGAAAGTGTTTCTGGAGAGTAGGGCGCCACCACATCGCTGCTGAAAAGTAGCCTGGCCGCTCCCCTGATATCACCTTCACTCAATTTGGATTCCACATGCGAACATAGGCCTCTTCGTGAGAGGTTACTGAAATCGGGTAATTTTGGATCTAAAATAAGAGTCGAATTGTTGCAGTTGTCTTTAATTTGGTTTGTCAATGTTTTTTTAGTTGCCAAATTTTTTTGGACATGCAGAATCCTGTATGGGAAGGTAAGTAGTTGCTCCCAGGCGCTGTAGGAATTCTCCTGGGTCGCAAGGCGGAGACATCGCGTCAAACTTAGAGCAACAGACCGCCTCGCGCCCCGGGGAACTCTCTTTAGAACAGGAGTAGAATTTTTTAATTTTGAAAGGGGTTCCAAAGTGTTTGGTCCGAAAGTGTTGAAGTTGTGGCTGGGGGGCACAGGGGTACACTATGAGGTTTGTGAACCTTGCCATAGTGTATGCGCAGCCCCCGTTCGCCTTTAAAGAAGCGTGGCTGGGAGCAGTGGGGACATCTCACCTGGGCTTCGAGTTTTCCCATTGACAGCGATGCGGACGAATTTTTTGATGCTCAATGAGCCCCTCCCCTTTATTTTTTCTTTTTAATTTGTTATATATGTAATTGTTTTTTAGTTAATTTAGTATAATAAATGTAATGTAATTAAAAAAAAAAAAAAAAAAAAAAAAAAAATTATCAATATAATTTTTAAATCAATAGATAAGTCCAGTCTTAAAAGTATGTAACGGCAGCACCTTCTTTATCTTTGTCAAAACCCGTCATTGTCATGCATTTGTCATGTCATCAAGCTTTGCACAGACCTATAACTATCATAGAGGGACGCATTAAAAAAACAAACAATGCAACGCAATATTATATTTTTCTTTTTTTATACGAAACATCCTGTGTGTAAAAAAGATGGTGAAACCTTATCAAAGTCTGTTGCGTGGTTTAGAAGAACAACGCGGACTTACAGACAAACACGAAAAGCGACTTTAATTTTTAATATGTAATTTGCCATCAGTTATTTTTTGACGTTGTCTACGTAAAAAAATAACGAATAGCATCCTAAAGTACAGTCCGAGAAAGCTCCATCCCGTTTTACATAATTAATCTGCCTATTGTATGTATATTCAAGAACAGGACATAACTCCTTAGGACTTTAAGGACTTCTGACAACCCGTACCGACTGTCAAAGATCTACAAATGACAGCCGGAACTAACAGCTTTACGTGTTTTCCAAGGTACGGAGGGGTCTTGGTATGTAAAGATGGTCACCCATCCACGGACCAACCGCGGCCCCTAAAACGTAACCTAATTATTCGACCCGTTCGCCTGTTATTACTTGGCCACAAGTCCCTAACATCTATAAATCAAACCACATGTAAATCATTAAAATGTATCCACACGTCGGGTAATACGAGAGAATATAGAATCTTACATACATAGGGCATAACTACATAATTATGTACCATACAAATACATATCCCTTCTTGTCGGTGGCTTTTTGACGATTTCTATTTTATTTCTAGCTCTGTGGTGCTGCGTGTGACAGCTTCATGAATGTTTTGTTGTGATTTTTTTTGGGTTAAGGTCCAAAATATTATTGGCTGTGTTTCTGGTTATATGTTTGCATTTCTGAGTGACTTCGCCTTTCTTGAACTATGGATCTTCGCATTACAGTTAACCTGGGCTACTATAACAATACCTATAACTCAGATCTCGGATCACTCTGATGTTGCCTGGTTTCTAACGAAGATCAAACGTTATATACACATAGAGATAGAAATTTGGAATAGTTGTTAGATTTAGTGAAATTAAATCTGCTGGCAGACAGTGGATTACTTACTCTGCAATCAACAGTTGTTTTGTTGAGTGTTTGAATTGATTTTTTGAAGTCATCAGATTTGACATTTATATTTCTATGAGATTTGAGAGGGATCTTATGTCCCTTCACAAAGTTTTACGGCTAACAAAATTCAACAGGGTTATGCAACACTATTGAAGCTTCTTATTACATTTTGTTTCATTTGTGTCCATTTCTGAGCCGAGCTTGTATGAGAGCGTTATCCATCTCCTTTAACCAAATAGGCAATTTGCTTAAGTACCTATGTGTTTCCCAGACTGCCCATAGACAGGTCGCGGCAAAACCCGCCATCAATGTCATCTAAATAAAAGCGCGTTTCAATACGAAAAGCGTTAGAGGTGAATTTGCCTATTTAAAGCCGGTTCACTGGAATCTCTTCCTCTGTACAACTTTGCAATGTTAAGCAGCTGTCTACATTATATGGGAATCCTGTGTTCTGTTCAAAAATACTCGCGTTCAACAGAATAGTAAACTACGATCGACGAAGCATCAATATCGCGACACGGGAAACGTTTTAGCGTGACGCGCGATAGACGCGCGAGTCTCGAAAGACGCGCGATGCCGCGGCGCGACGTTGACAAGCAAGCTCTTTGGGAGTTTGCGTGCATTAAGCATTGAATGCGAGTTGACAGTGAGGTAGAGTGCTGATATATTACTCGTATGTCTGGAGAGGATAGAGAGTGCATAACATCGCGTGTGGTGCCCAAGAGGATAATAGCCAGACAGACTAAAGACGCGAGTTACATTTGATGCGTCTTTTTACCTGACTACGGCGAAGAAAAAAGGAGGGTTAAAATACAATGGACGCAGATATATTTAGTAACCTATTCCGCTTGACTATTCTTCAAGAGTCATAAAAACCCTGTAAGAAATCGACACGTGTTTCACCTCTCAACGAGGGATCTTCAGGATGACGACTGACCAATTGCAAACCAGAACGCGACGTGTTACGTAACACGTCGCGTTCTGGTAAAATAAATTCTTTGGGTCCATCATTAATTAACAAAGAAGGTGAGGGAGTGCAAGTGAAGCATGATCTCTTTCTTAAAATGATAGATGGCAAAGTAGCTCAGGTATTAACAGATACACCTTCGGGTTCCACATGTACAATATGTGGAGCTACTCCACGCCAAATGAACGATTTGACTAAAGTGACTGCTAGGCCTGAAAATGAAGATTCTTATCAATAGGGACTGTCAACTTTGCATGCCTGGATTCGTTGTATGGAAATGATTTTACATATTTCCTATAATCTGTCTTTCCAAACATTGTCAGCCACAATTGAAGAAAAGAAACGACTAAAGCAAGAGAAGAAAACCCTGGTACAAAGACGTTTCCGTGTAGAGCTAGGATTGATCATCGACAAACCACGACAAGTAAAGCTAAGTAAAGCTGATCTGCTGAAATTACAGGAGTGGATATAAATTTGATTAAACGACTTATCATAATTCTGCAAGCTCTTTCATCGGGTGTAATGATAAATGCTGAAAAATTTGGCAGTTATGCTATGGGGACTGCCAGGATCTATGAGAGCAATTATGAATGGTACTACATGCCATCTTCAGTTCACAAAATTTTGATTCATGGAGAAAGTGTCATAAAGCATTTTGCAGTACTTCCTATTGGTCAACTTTCGGAAGATGCGCAAGAATCTCGTAATAAGGATTATAAAAAATTTCGTCTACATCATGCTAGAAAATGCTCAACATCCGCCATAAACGAGGATGTATTTCATACTCTTCTTTATACTTCAGATCTAACATAACCCGCATTAGAAAACCGTATACTAACGACGTGAAGGAACTTGATGAAGACACCTTAGATCTTTTGAAAGTGAACGAATTAATTTTAGATCCCGAAGTTGAACAAGTTTAGATAACATAACATTTAGTAACATTACAATTAATTAATTAATCTGTGTTCGATTTTAATCACTTTTTTTTAATGTTTTTATTATTTAAATTGAATTTTGTTTTGATTTACTATATGATATTTGGTTTTTGTAAACATTAAAATAATAGTATTCATTGTTAGAAAACAAATATTGGATATTTTTGATAATTTTGAATTTGTTTTATTTTTTAATGTACGGTTTTAAGTTCAGTAATACTAAATTACATTCCATTTGAAGCCATATACACTATTCTATATTTGTGCAAAATTTTAGTGTTTGTTATTGATTTTTAATCAGAAACAGACCTTTATTTTCCATAGTGCGCCGCCGCCGCGACGTTCCCTACTCTAGAGAGGAGAGGATAGGCACACGGGTAGAACATGACCTGGAATAGGACATAAGATACGTTTTATCCCTGTATTCCCACGGGATCGAGACCTACGCGGGTGAAACCGCGGGGCACAGCTAGTCTTCTATCTATCTTCTATCTATACATATAATAAAATCGTAAACATTCCGTGTCTGTACATTAAAGATTTTTGCCAAAAAAGTACTGAATGACGCGAGAAATAAGTAATAGAAAGTAAAAAAATATTTTTTGACATTTGTGTCTGTTTGTTTGTTCGTTTGTGGGCGCATCACGTAAAAGCCACTCATTGGATTCAAAATCGAATTACTGAAAGATAAGAAGCTTTATTGTGAGTAACATTTAGCTTTTATTTCATCAAAATCGACCTACAGAATCAAAAGATATTCAAATTTAAACATTTTGTTAGAAACCTCATAGAGCCACGTGACGCGTCGAGATACGCGTGCCCGGTGGGATTGTTGCGGGGCGGTGTGGCGCGGGGGAAAGCGTACCTATAGGAATATAAGCAAACAGCCTGTCCCTTGCTGTCCTTCCCCAGCGATGCCCTAAGCTGAGGTACATACCCCACAGGGGGTGCGTGTAGACGCTTAGTTTATAAGTTGTTTGCCCTGTGTGGAGGCCTTCATTTATTGAAGCAGTCCGGCTAAGCAGCCGACATCCTCGGAGATGGGGTAACATGCGATATGCCAAATATACGACTTCGGGCAGACGCATGAGGGCAGATATCTAGAGAGTACACAGCGGAAATAAATTATAATGCATAGGAACCAGCTGAAATATTGCAGAACGATCTCACAAAGACGGTGGAACAACGTAGAATATTCGAGCGAGTATGTCAAAGCGTAGCTATTGATTTGGGCCTACCAGGGTTGCGGGTAAGTCCGAAAGGGATACCGGGACCTTGGCAACAGGCAACTGAAGGAACACAGGTGGGTTTAAGTCAGTAAAAGTATGACGCGCCCTTCCGCTCCGCCCAGAACGGGAGAAGTCAATTGATGATTTACCACATTCAAAAAAAAAAAAAATTTGGGGGAAATCCTGTTTATAGATGCCCCCATCTTGGCCCAAATACGAAATTAATGCAAAATTGCTCGCGTTATTGCCTCATAGAGCATAGCAGCTACATTGTTACCTGAAGGGACAACCGCCCATATAATTTTTAAAATACTAATTGACTTGGAAAATACGGAAAGCCCAGTTTACAATATTTTTTACATGATTGCTGCTTACTTAGTAATATGGAATGACTGCACAATGGCGAACCGTAAGGCGATTAACACACAGCACCGCGCACCGCTGTAGGCAGTCTCATGTCGCACTGGCCTCTATTAAATCCGCTGATGCCTAACACACGTACACCACCCGACCGCGCGGTCGAACTGATAAAGACCGCGACGGTGCGCGGTGCCGTGTGTAAACCGCCTTGCACACGTACACCGCCCGACCGCGCGGTCGAGCTGGTAGAGTCCGCGGCGGTGCGCGGTGGCGTGTGTTAATCGATAAAGCAGTTGAAGCGGTGCGGTATATAGAATTTTGCGAGATATTAGACAAGACGATCGGCCCATGAGTGGCGTCGCAATGCTCTTCAGGGGTGATTCTGGACAGACATTCCAGTAAAACCTCGATTTCTTACACAACATTGGTGACGAAACATCAGAACACGGAAGTTATCTTACCTGAAAATATATGTAATACTGTTCCATCACTGCAGGACCTTATGTCATATGTGTATCATATGATCAAATTCATAGCTATGCGAAAGCGAAATTCTGACACATCGCAACGATCAAGCCACAGCAATTATGTAATGTAACGGTACCAGAGAGAAAGTCAAGATTTTATCACCAAACGTTATTGAAGCAGCGATTTTGACAGGTTACGGCACAGGAGATAGCGTTTTCATACGTCGAATTCCTCTAGCTCCTGATAATTCCCCATTTAATTTTAAACGCGTACGCGTATCTGCTAGCCTTTTCCCAACTATGTTGTGGTCAGCTTCCAGTCCAACCGGATGCTGCTGAATACCAGTATTTTACATGGAGCGACTGCCTATCTGAACTAACCGAGTAACTGGGTAAATCGATACCCCTTGGTAAGACTGGTTGTCAGACTGGTTGTCGGGCTTCTGACGACCCGTAACGACTGTTAAAGATCCACGAATAACAGCTGGGACCAATGGCTTAACGTACTTTCCGAGGCACGGAGGAGTCTCGGTGTGTAAAGATGGTCACCCACCCACGGACCAACCCGGAAAGTGTAGCTTAACCTGTTGGATCGACCGGTACGGCAGTTATTACTTACCCACGGGCTTAACTTAACCGAACTTAAAGAACATGTTGCGTTTTATAATAACAGGCTGAGATAGATATTAATATAAGTGCACGCGGACGAAATGGCGGGCACAGCTAGTTATTAATAAAAATCACAACTTAATGTTAACATTGTCATACAATTGTAGCTCGTAGCTCATTACACAAATGACTAACACTTGACAACTCGCCACCAACAGCAACTTAGATATTTAGGGTTCCGTACCCAAAGGGTGAAACGGGACCCTATTACTAAGACTCCACCATCTGTCTGTCTGTCCATCTGTCACCAAGCTGTATTTCATGAACCGTGATAGTTAGACAGTTGAAATTTTCACAGATGATGTATTTCTGTTGCCGCTATAACAACAAATACTAAAAAACAGAATAAAATAAATATTTAAGGGGCTCCCATAGAACAAACCTGATTTTTTTTGCTCGTTTTTGTAGATAATGGTGAACCCTTGGTGCGCGAGTCCGACTCGCACTTTGCCGGTTTTTTAATCTTTATAAGTCGTCCCGTTCCCCCCACGCTCCCGCCGCTCCCGCGGTCCCCCGGGCGTGACTCATTCAAACGACGAGTATTTATTTCTAGTTAATTATTTGAGTGCACCCGCCTTCCCTTCCCCCCCCCCGTAAATCATTATTATTTATCTCATCAAAGGAAATATTTTGAGGCAATTCGTTGGAATGTTTTTCCAATCTTGTCATTATAACTTTGTAAAGAAACATTAGAACAGGGGTGCTCACGGTTTAAAAGTAAACCGTGAGCACCCCTGGTGCTCACGGTTTACTTTTTACGGGTCGCTACAATTGTTGGCATATTTATTTCATTAACTGCATAGACTTAAGAAAATTATATCAGTTGTAATAAATTTTAACGCGGCTGCACTACTATTTGTTGTAGCTACCTGCCACCTGCTGTAAACACGTACAGTCAGGGGGATTGTACGTGTTTGTGACAACGTAATCTTGTCGTGTATATGCCACTTCATCTATACCTTCTTTTTCTACATATAAAACAAAGTCAGGTTTGTTCAAGCACTTATAACTTGAGAACTGCTGGACCGATTTTGATTTGTTGAATTGTCTCCGCCCAGAATAGCAGAATAACTATTAAAACATAGGAAACATTTACGAAAAAAAATATGAAGAAAATCGTTTTCTCATACATTAAGTATAGAATGCCTTTTTTGATGATATCTCGGTCATAATCATTTTATTTGCAATGAGTATTCGTACAGTGTTGGTCTTAAAGTCAGTAATAAGTTCCTCATAGTCAGACATGAGACAGAGAGAGTATGAGAATTCCATAAATGCATTCATAAGATAATGCATAATGCAATAAAGATTTGAATTTGAATTTTTGACATTATGACATGCAAAACATTATAATGTATTTAATGCTGAAAGTATAATATTTATGTCCAATGGCATGCTTTAAATGTTTCTATTATTAATTAATTCTACAATACATACACTATTAATCATTATTATCATCGAATTAATTTAATATTATTTATAAATTCATTTATAGAATAAAACCGTATTTCCAGCAGCTATAATTTAAATTTTATACAAAATAAATAGTTAGGTAACTCGGTAGATAGGTGTACCTACCTACCTACATGCCAGGTCTATGTAGGTAGAGTAGGCAGGTAGGTAGGTATGTAGGGTAGGTAGGTAGGGTAGGTGCACCGTAGATAAGTAGTTAATGTTACCCGTGCGAAGCCGGGGCGGGCAGCTAGTGACTGATAAAATGACAGCTGTGATTTGAATATGCGGTCAATTTAAATTGATAGGTCATTTGGAATAACTGTTCAAATTCAAATTCAAAAACGTTTATTGCTCAACACAGTACATAATCATACATTTCTGGATGTCAACTGAATGCGGCGTCCACTGTGTTGCACCAATTCAGGCATGCAAAATTATCATTAAAAATCTATGTCATAATTCCCAATTAACCTTAAACAATTTTATAAATTCCAATTAATATCATACAATGTCAATAATTTCAATTTCAATTAATATTTTATAAAAAGTCATAAATTACAATTAGTACGCTACAATGTCCCAAAATCATTATTACCATATGACATTAAATCTAATACATGTCTAAAAACAGTCAACACCTAATTAACAAAAATTAAAATAATTTTCATAACATAAATCGGACTCGAGTATTCATCATAATTACTATTATACACATAAATTCCTATCTGACAGGTATTCATTAATCGTGTAGTATGTCTTACTTATCAGTAGGTTATTGAGTTGTTTCTTAAATACATTAATATCTTGAATACTTAACAAAGCATTAGGTAAATTTTATTATAAATATGTGGTGCCATTCCTAGGAAGTTTTTACGAAATACTGCTTTTTTGTGTTGCCTAGTGCTTATTTTATTTCTATATCGCAAACTGTGCAGTTTTTCAAATAGGTGGAGGTTTGTTTTGACAAATACGGCTACCTCATATATGTATAGGCAGGGTACTGTTAAAATACGGAAATTAAAAAATAACGGTTTGCAGGTTTCCGTGCTCTGAATACCGCATATGGCCCTAACACATCTCTTTTGCGCTCTAAATACCGTCTCCATGTTGGTGGAGTTACCCCAATATATTATCCCGTATCGTAATGCAGACGTAACATAAGCATGATACGCCGTAACCAAAACTTTTTGATTTACCTCCTTTGCGAGATTACGTAAAGCATATGAGTGTTGACTCAGGCGCTTACAAACACTGTCAGAATGCGTTTTCCATGACATGTCTCAATCCAGATCAAGCCCTAAAAATGTTGTCGTTGTTGCTTCAGAAATTGCCTTGTCTCCGTATTTTATGACAGGTTTTTTATGATTTGTCCTTTGCTCAAAAGTCATTATTTTAGATTTGTCAACATTAATTTTTAAATTATTCGCGCCCATATCCATTCTACTAATACTTTGACAGTGGTTTATCTCTCCCTCAAGTGTCGTCGCATCATCCTTACCACTGAAAACGACCGTGCTATCATCAGCGAACAAAACCATAGGATGATGTGTTTCTCTGGGCATGTCATTAATGTAAATAATAAATAATAGAGATCCTACAATACTTCCTTGGGGAACACCGTAGTTGTTAGCTCTCTCACTCGATACATACGTACGCTCTGTCTGACTGACCCTGGCTGTACATTCAAACACCTCGATGGTGTGTTGTACAACTTGTTGTAATATTTTGCTGCCGTTACTTAAGATTTCATCAGACTCAGAAGGTCCAGTCAATAAAGCACTGAAATATTCTTCTCCAAATATAAAACTCAGTTTTCAATACGCAAACATTCCCTTGAATAAATTCCCATGGTTCTGCCTTTTAGTATGTATGTCGCGGGCAGATTGCATGATTCTTTACAAACGGCGCCGTCTTGGGCGTTTTGCATAACCGCAAGCGTTTGTAATCGGACGGCGCGGCGCGGCGGCGGCGGCGGCGCCTTTTGTTAAATGACGAATCATACAATCTGCCTGCGACATGTTTATTGTTATGGAAACGTGACAAATACCCTTGCCAAGGGGCTTCGTGGTACCCAGTAACTCGGTGTGGAGGTCAGACAGGCAGTCACTCCATGTAAAGTATGGGTATTTGCTGAATCTGATTAGACGTGAAGCCGAGCCCAACAAGTTGGAGAAAGACTTGGCAGATGATTGATCAGGATCGCGCTGCCGTCACGTAAACATTGGCTCCGTGTATAAAAATATTTAAAAATAGTATTACCGAGTATTTAACGTTGAAAGTGGTGCTAAAGTGTTGATATCGCTTGTCTATCGCTGTTCTATCGTTATCTGGACTACAACTTTACCCAGAGAAGTGAAAACGTGATCTAAAAGTGTCGTATAATTGGTGCCATAAAAGAAGACTTATAGGTGCAAAAATCCCTATCAAATACAGTTTAAAACATTGAAAACAATATCTCAACAAAAGCGTATCGTGAACTACACAAAAATCAATCAAACATTGTGTCTAAAACGTGCAGCAAATCCAGTTTGACAGTGTGAACATTTTTGCAGCATGAGTCACATAACGGCTGTTTGATGCTTTAAAAATTAATAGAAATAAGAACAGAGACACTATTTCACCATAATAAATAACGTCAAGTTGGTACAGTACGAACAGGGCCGAGAATAGAATTCGTGTAAACGAAGGGCCGTGGGTTCGATTCCACCGTCTTACTGCTCTTTTTGTCCATCATTACATCTGCAATCGACTAACCGCGGACCGCCGGCGGATTACCATAAATGGTCACAAGAAGCAATACACGCATTACTCGGTAACAACTATCAATTAAGTAAAGCAATATTTCACCGTGTTGCGTAGGTGACAGAGTGGCGTAGAGGCTAAGACACAGACCCGACAAACAGCAGATCCTACGTTCGAATCCAACGAAAAGATTCTTTGTGCTGCTTTTTGCTTTTCTGTTGTTAGTTTTGCTGGTAATTTTTTTCGTTTGCTTTGCTTTCTACAATCATTTAATATTTTTACTGGGCTTTTTCGCTACTTTCTCGGTGGTAGAGCAACGAGTACACCCGAAAAAATTATGGAGTCTGAAAACGTTACTTTTAGAAAACTTCATAAGTCTAGCTCACTTGACAATCTCTACTATAATAATTCAGCATTACTTGATACCACAATGATGAGTGTCCCAAATACGTCCTTAAATGATAGTGACACCATTGTGAACCTAAATGATACAATCAAAAGGCTAACATCAGAATTACAGAGTGCACATTTAGAGATTGAGAACTTGAATAGCGAAAATTTTAGATTGAAGATGGACCTAGGAAACTGCCAGACAACCATTGATGCATATAAAAAGGTTACCTTATCAGACAGAAAGATCACTACACCGAGACGTTTCCGGAACAGCTTACAAAATAGCGGTTTCTCTACACCAATAAGATCAAAAGATTCTCCTACAACACCATTTAATAATTCCCATCTAACACTGATGGTAGACGAAAAATCCGATACATCGATAATAACAGAGGAATCTACACTGGTTGATAAAAGGACCGCTATGAATGTAGCAATGTTACCCAACGCCTGTACTACTTCACTGAGCAAAAATACTCTTAGTGATGATTTGTTTGTACCGACTATGAGCCCCAATACCTGCACTAATACACTGAGCAAGCATTCTCTTAGCGATGATTTGTTCGTGTCAACTACGAGCCCCAAACCAGGTGAAAGAACCATTGGCAACATCCTGAACAACGGAGCTTGTAATGAGCATTCCAAACATAAAACCCTGGATCACAGGAAAATATGTATGATTTCTAGTAATAATGTGAATAAATTATTAGACATAGGGAAAAGTACGTTTGCAGGATATAAATTCTGTCATTATATCATACCAAGTGGAGGAATAAAGCAGTTGTTTGCAAATTTAGATAAGAAACTCAAAAACTTTACCCATGATGATTATTGTATTGTTTATATTGGTGAAGGAGATTTCAAAGTCTCCAACAACTATAGATTATTAATAGATTACATGAAGAAGGAGCTTAGTAATGTGATTAATACAAATATTGTGATTTGCTCGCCTAATTTTAAATTGAGTAACAATTTTTCTTTATTCAATAAGCGTATTGAAATGTTTAATCATTTGATGTACTTAGATAAGGAATTATGGGAATATGCCTATCTCTTTGATTCCAATTATTGTGTTGAATATACATTTGAAATGTTCCGGAAATATATTGCAACGGTAAACAATAAAGCAATTGCAAAAATATTTAAAAATTTAATGGAATATATTAAATATCTAAGTTCAGAAACGGAAGCTAACGCAGTTAGTTGTCATTCTCGACATTGTTTTGATTATACTGCTGTCGGAGATACCTTGAACCAATCAGTCATCAATAATAACAAGTTATATAATGATCAGTCAACCCAAACTGAAAGCACTTCTAACAATAAGGAGCATGATTTTTTTCGTTTATAATCAAATAAATATATTACATCAAAATATAAATGGATTAATAGGAAAGTCTGATTTGTTAAGCATTAGTTTAAATGAACTTTTCTGCGAAGGGAAAGCAGTGGATGTTATGTGTATCACGGAACACAACATGAAAGATGATGATACCATGCACTTATATATACCTGAATATAAAATTGCAACATATTCTACAAGAAACACCAGGAAGGGTGGTACTTGTATACTTATTAGACATAGACACGAGTTCAAGGTCATAGACATTAAAGAATTTGGTGTGGCCAGTTTTATAGAGTGTTGTGCCATCGAACTGGTAGCTCACAAGTTGATTATCATTTGCATTTATAGACCTCCAAAATACACGAGAGATGCTACATCTATTTTCTTAGAAAATTTAGAGCATATTTTAAACTATAGCGGAAGGAACTTGGGAAAAAGGGTTTTGCTTTGCGGTGACTTTAACATCGATATTCTGCAAAAAACAAGAATATCCACTGAGTTTCAACATCTACTACTGAACTACAATCTCAAGCCGAGTATAAAAAAGCCCACACGAGTATCTAGTGGAACCTGTATCGATAACATTATGCATAATGTTAGAGGTGGTACTGGCGAAATTTTAGAGTTGGCCCTATCAGACCACACCGCCCAACTTTTTAAATGCCCCGTTAGAAAATCGTGTGCAATTGATCACTGGTATATATTAAGTCGAGATTATAGCTCTGAGAATATATCTAAGTTCATTGAAGCCGTTAGTAGCTTAAGTTTTACTGAAGTGTTTAATAGCACAAATCCTGAAGTAGCTTTTAATTCGTTTTATGATATATTTAAACTTTTTTACGATATGTGCTTCCCTACAGTGAGGAAAAAGATTTCCACTCGAAAAACTCCGCGATGGATATCTAAAGGTATCAAAAACTGTAGTAAACGGAAAAGAGAGATGTTATAGTTGTACAGGCGATCACCAAATATTGAAAACAAACAATTACTTAAACAGTATTCAACACGATTAAAAAGAGTAATACATTTGACACAAAAGTCTCAAAACAGTCATATTATAAATAGCGCAGAAAATAAAACCAAAGCTACGTGGAAATTAATTAATAGGTGCAAATCTAACTTTCCCCCGGAATCTGTAAAGCAAATTCTTATTGGTGATAAGCAAATTAATGATCCTAAAGACATAGCTACGGCCTTCAATGATTATTTTATAGATTCGGTACATCCTACAGGAAAATCTGCAGACGGTAATGCTATATCTCTTGTAAGTCACTACCCAAAGACCCTTTTTATGGCACCGACGGATGCTATGGACATTTTCAAAATCATAAATTTGTTAAAAAATACCAATAGCACGGGATTTGATGAAATTTCTACAAAAATTTTAAAATTAGTGTCGCATATAATTGCACCCGTACTAAGTTTTATAATTAACTTATGCATAGAACATGGTCACTTTCCAAACTTATTAAAAACGACCGTAATTAAACCACTTTATAAGAAAGGTGACAAAGCAACCATTTCAAATTACCGTCCAATAGCCTTAATACCGGTATTATCAAAGGTCTTTGAGAAAGTGATTTATAAATCCCTTAACTCGTTCTTTGAAACAAATAAAATACTCGCTAAAGAACAATACGGTTTTCGTAAAAATAGAAATATAAATAACGCAGTCTATGATTTAGTTGCTAAAATTATTAATAATGTTGACAAAAGAAATCCTATTGCCTCAGTACTCATGGACATGTCTAAGGCATTTGATCACGTGGACCACACAATATTACTGGGTAAATTAGAACGTTATGGTGTCCGAGGAAATATATTGAGCCTAATCAAAACGTATTTAACTGGAAGAAAACAAATAACGGTGTTAACTAGAATTTGTCCCAACTCTAAGAGAGAAGTTGCTCACAAGTCATGCATTAGGTATACAACTTGCGGTGTACCCCAAGGGAGTGTCCTTGGGCCCTTGCTGTTTCTCATTTTTATAAATGATTTGCCGAAGTGTACCGACTATCAAACCGTCCTGTTTGCTGATGACAGCACAATCATTATATCGTGCAAAAATTTAGAATCATTTGAAAATGATATAAATAATGCCATCCATTGCATTATAAACTGGTTAAATAAGAATAAACTTAAAATAAATTTAGAAAAAACACAGATTATGACGTTCGAACAAAGGAAAAAAAATCAAAATTTAAATATAAAATACGCAGATAAAAAAATACCGGAAACCGCGAGTGCCAGATTTCTAGGACTTTACTTGGATAGTCATCTTAATTGGAAGTATCATGTAGAAGCTGTGTGTAAAAAACTAAACCAGTATTCGTATGCGCTTTACAATCTTGCGAAAATTTCAAATGAATCTGTAGTTTTGATAGCATACAAAGCGTACGTCTCATCAACGATACGTTTTGGAATAATGTATTGGGGAAATTCCACCGAAAAAAACACTGCGTTCAAAGCGCAAAAGAAGTGTGTGCGTGCTGTGTTTAAACTGAAAAAGACTGATAGTTGTAGGCCATTATTCAGACAATATAAACTCCTTACTTTGCCTTGTATGTACATCTACGAGACAGCAGTATTCGCAAAATCAAACGTGCACTTATTTCAAACTCTTAGATCGAAACGTCGCAATAGAGAAATATATGCTATTCCACACAAGACTGCGCTTTACTCAAAAAGCTTTTTAGGAATGGCACCCAAGTTATTTAATAAGTTACCCAATTGTATAAAAGGTCTTGACAGCATACACCATTTCAAAAAGGCTCTTCTTAATTTATTAGGCCAAAAAGCTTACTACACAGTCAATGAGTACCTAGAAGACAAATTGTAATTTAATGACATTTTATTTATTTCCATTTTATTTGTCAATAACTTAACTGTTTTATTTAATCTATTTAATTTTAATGTACTATTATCTGCTTAAATTTATTGTTATTTTAATTAATTAATTATTGTTATAGTTGAGTTCATTATTAATTTGAGTGTCTTTATTATGTTTTTACCAATTATTCATTAAAAATTAAAAATTATAATTAGAAATATTTGTACGCCGTTGACGGCAAGACATAGCGCTCATTTATTAATATTGACATCTGTATTTTTGTTTACCTATGTTCTACAAATAAAATATTTGAATTTGAATTTGAATTTGAATGATGAATTATTTTGAAAACAGAACGCATGTATATCGCCGACTGTACCTCCTTTCTATTTCTTTTTGATTTGCAAAGTCGACACGTTTATATGCGTGTTTGTGACGTGACATTACCTACTGAATCTTCTGTCGTGTACAACACGCTGGCTGACCCACTTGCATGTATCTCTAACAGATTTCAATCATCATTCCATTTAAGTCTGCCTCCGCGGCGACCAGGCGACAGTGGGGGTGAGGTAGGCATGCAGGGGGAAGGCTCAGTGAATCTAGTTACTGCAGCATTAGCTTCTGATAACTTGACCACCGCTGTAATGTGCTGCTATTATGTGATTACATGGATCCTAGGCGTAATTAGTGATTTTGGGTATAGTCACAACACAGACAGATTTATGCTCGGGAAAAGGAAGGAGTAGATAGGTATGCAAGGATCGTAGCAGGTGGCGATCTATAGTTTTTGCCTACCGCCATGAGTAGTTCTCAAGTAAAAGAGTATAAAGAAGGTAGCTGCTAGTGCCCCCAACAAAAAAAAACTAAAGACATCGCCCGACCTCGAAGTCGATCTCAGAATTTCACTTGAATTTTAACCCCGCGATTACGCGACAAGCAGTGCAACACATATCGCACCAGTATGCACGAGGCTTTATACAAGTTGTAGTACTGTTGTTTCGTTACTATTTCATTCACCATTTTGAGAAGCTTTTTTCAAGTTTTGTATATAACTATTCTTTCCAACTTATTTATGGTGTAAACTATAACCGAAACTAGTAAACTCAACATGTGGAATACATGTTTTATAACTTGGTGTAAACGCGGGGTAAGGCAGCATTGTTTACATATTTTATCTGAAGTACTGACAATTTTTTCTCACCAGGCTAGGTTCTATCTCAAATTATTTATTTAAGGTGAACTTCAGATTGCAATAACATTAACTAATTCAATCATACACTCTAAGAGATCCCGCCCCCTCTTCCTCTCTCTCAATCTTGTTGTGCCCGACAGGGCCACAATGATCACATTTCCACATTTGATCATTGTATGTTCACATGTGGAAGCAATAAACATATTGAGTATTTAGATAATAAAACATCGCCCCATAACAATAAAGCACACGTTATTTACATAACCACCGTCCCGTCCCGCTAGATGCCAGCACTTCCACACAAATCACCCACTTACCCTCAGAAAGGGGTAATTTTACCCCCCATTGAGTTCTCGTCAATAGCGATGAAAAAATGATTGAGCACTTTACAAATTAAATGTTCCGCTCGAAAAGAAACGTTAGAATAGATGAATGGCCAAAAGTTTGCAAGTCCAGAAGGTTCAGAAGATCAATAGGAAACTTGAGAGCGGTTTATTGAATACTTTGTTTTTCGGGAAATTGGAATCGTTTGACGAGTTTGAACATTGTAAGTGAGTTGTGGATTTTGTTGCGAGTTTTGTATCTTTTCTTCGAGTGAGCGATCAAAGTCAAAGCGAAGTTGAACTGAAAGGTCAAGTGTTGGCAATGAACCGATTGCGCATTTTTGCGTGGTGTCTTGGAGTAGATTTCCTGGTCGAGCAGAGGTATCGGATTTTTCCAGTAGGAATTTTCTCAGTAATGGTGCAGTCCCACGGCCTCGTGGCATGGCAAAAATAAATAAATATCCAACCGCCTTCCGAAAGCTCACATTTTCCTCACAACTTCAAAACACTAATCCCCTGATCCAGCTAAGTCCCAGACGTCGCGATCACCGACGAATCTCAGTAGTAACCGAAATGTGCCGATTTAATTATCATTTGTGGGGTTACCTGCATTGTCCGGCGTCGGGCAGGGCCCACAATGGCCGGCCAGTGCGCACAATGGCCAGGATATTGGCGGACAAAGCGCGGCTCCCCGTCACCGATGTGTATGAATTATTCAGAGCAGATTTACGCGGTCGCGGCATGTTTTGATTCTGTATTTGAGGCTGTGAACTGGAATGTAATTAGATGACAGTACAACGGAGGTGGAGGAGTGGGTTTAGATGGAGGACTGGTGAGCGAGTTCGAATCACATTCAACGCCTTATTGACATGAAACCAATTAATTTCATGAAACCGGTGAAACAGAATACGAATGTGTAACCCATATGTGTAAAGATTCTTGCATTCTTTACATGTGTTTAGCCGCACAGAAACAATGTCTAACCTCGATCGTAATGTCAATTATTGAAAAATTGTTGATTGCTTGTCACTAGATGGCGTTGTACGATTTCGATCGATTTCTTCATTTCCGCCGAAAGTTTATGTTTTGACAGCCACTTATATTGTAATCACTACATCACACAAAAAATTTACGAATAAACTACAATTCAGTATAAATAAAATACATTTTTCAATCTCAAACTCCGGTATTTAACCCACTAAAGCGAGGGAAACATGACTAGCAATATTATAAGGAAAAATAGAAATTAATGAATTTGTTTTTATTAACAAGTGGCCATAAGATTGCCTAATACTGAACCGATATCTTGGTAGCCTCATTTAAATACGAGATGCTAGTATAAACCTATTGCATCTGAATTACTCGGAATTCGTTAGAGACGTCATAATGACGACTGCCTGAAGATGGCGGGGTGGCTGCGGGTCGGCTGCGGGTCGGCTGCGGGTCGGCTGCGGGTCGGCTGCGGGTCGGCTGCGGGTCGGCTGCGTGGCGGTGACGCTCCGCATTCCCACCGTAACTGTAATGAGAGGAGCGCTGTTCGATCCGCATCGCGCTTAGCGTACAATAAGCTGTGAATTAGCTATTGTTTGTATAACAGCTATTATGTGATATTGCAGCCAAACCACTAAGTTGGACCACCTCTGATTAAGTTAAGGTTAACGTAACTGACAGATATTATCACACAAAATCTGTGAAATTGACCCTTAAATAGAGGTCGACAAACAAGACTGTTAAATAATTTTTTTTTGCTACAATTTGCTACGAGCGTAGCAGTCTCGTAGCATTGTTGTACATGTGACAATAATAACTTTTAGTCAAATTGATATATAAGTCCAAAACTTTATACAGCTTAACTTTTCTGTACGCAAGAAGACCGAACGAAAGCGAAAACGAGAGATCAAATCGTTTTGAAGGGGGAACGTGTTTGCTACGAGGTGCTACGAGCGTAGCACATTCGTAGCATCATCGTAGGCTGACCAAAACTGTTAGGGATTTTCGTACCTTTTGTTTCATGTAAATAAAATAAATGCAAATAGTGACTCATTAAAAGTTAATTCTAGACTTCAGTTTTTTCTTCGGTAATTATTGATTAATTGTGCATACAAACAGTTTTTATTACAGAGCTCACAAATTGTGCAAAAAAGAACGTTTGTTCTGGTGAATTATTTATTGGTTACACACAAATTAATATGATTTACTTTCATCTACTTTTATTACTGTTTTAGTTCATTTCATGTAAAGTAAATAGTTTATACTGCAGAACATTTGTCACTCATAATGTGGTGTTAATTTCAAAACTTAGTGTTATAGTAAAACTAGTTTGAGTGCTTTATAACAAAAACTGTTCAGTGCTTTATAACACGCTGTTACAATACCAACAGAGCTATTTAAAACAATGTATTGTGAAGTAAAAACAAAGCACCTAAATAATCTATGCGTTATTTTTACTTGTATTGAATGAAACATTGTGAAAATTAGGTGCAATTTATCCGATCGATCGAAGTTGTTTGAAATCTATTCTTAATTTACATCGCGCATCGATTCAGTAATGTGGTGCATGGTAGCCGGATTACATTCATCGATTGACCATTGATTATGATTAAAACCGTTCAATATCGACTAGTCCATGTCACAATCTAGGTTTAACTGCATAAATTGTTTGCTATGAATGAACCTACCGTCGAAGACTCGTCCTACTAGACCTAACTATTCCCTCCCCCACCAGATTGCCACATGTAAGACAAGTTGTACTCGAGAACATCTCAACTGCTGAAGATGTTGGGAAATCGTGATGTGATCTCTTCGTAAATGAGCAATCGTGGCGTTTCAATTTGTCGGACGTACCGTGCGCGTCCTACGTAGCGCTACCTCTGCGGTGCGGTAGGGCTGGCGACTTACAGTGGACTTGAGGTGGTGCCTAGTGTTTGATCAGGAGATGAAATTGATTGACGAATGTAGCGGTCACTATTTGATGGAGGCAGCCGTTGTCCCTTAACTACGTCAACGCACGTTTTTCCTTCTGCAGAAATTCTGCCCCTCACTGTCCATGACCCACCGCCATCGAGTTATGGAATTACCGCTCTTGAATCCAATACTGTTAAAAAGGTTCTCTGTCTTCGGTAGTATTTCCTACGTCATCATTGCTATCCTTACATATTATAAAACAAAGTCCTCCGCCGCGTCTGTCAGTCGCCCTGTTCGCGATAAACTCAAAAACTAGACTTTCATGCTGTTTTCACCAATGGATAGAGTGGTTCTCGAGGAAGGTTTTAGTTTAGATGGTTACGTATTAAAATACCTAAGTTTATTCTAACTATTTTCAAGATAACTACTGTCAAAAGACCTACCGTTTAAATATCTAAAGATCGTTTCATCGACTAATGAACGAAATCCATAAAGGAGAATTCATCTACGGTTTATTCGACTACACTTAATTCACCTAAGGTTGTTTAAACTAACGGACGATTCACCTACTGTTGATTTATCTGTGGTTTATTTTTATTTATTTGCCAAATGATTTATTGCGAGTGAAGCGAGCGTGACATAAACGAATCGCTGCAAAACCGACTCCACGTAGTCTTGTCTGCCCTACCCCTAGAGTGTTATTTAAAATCGCGTAGGCGCGGAGGGGCGAGGTGGCCCGCGAGCTGAGGAGCAGGTGGTTTTAACGCTAGCCGCCGCGGCTGAGGCCGGCCGGCTTGGCCGGCCAGCAAGCCGAAGTCGCGGTGGTGAGTGTTAAACACATCTGCGACGATAAGCTCGCATGGGACCGCCAGAGCCCCGCAGCGCCGGAGCCGTGACAGAAACCATGCCTGCTGCATGTTGCATGCTTGCTGCATGCTTGCTTGCATGCTGCATGCGTGCAAGACAAGCCAATACAATGCTTAGTATTAATAAACTGTAGGCCAGTGATTGACATTGTAACTACCCACCACTTTAGAAATCAATCCAGCGCTCAGTATTAATAAACTGTAGGCGAGTCGTCCATTAGGTATTTCATACGTAGTTGAAATATCCAATATCTTAAAAAATCATTAGATTAATCGTTCATTAGTGCGATAAATTTTAGTTGAATCACATTAAGTAAGTTAAACAGTAGTTGAGTCGACCAATATGTGTTATGAACTTATGAGAATCAACCGTAGTTATCTTGAAAATAGTTAGAATAAACTTAGGTATTATGATACGTAACCGTTTAGATATATTATATAATAACCGATCCATGCGGGCAAAGCCGCGGGCATCAGCTAGTTCAGTATAATTTTGGTTTTATTTGTAATGAGACGCTGGCTCTGTTGACGTTCGAGTCCAATACAATTGTTCGTGTGCAAACTGTAGGCGCGCCATTTTGAGAGCTGGTGTCAGTTTCGGACCATGGGCTGACTTATGACGTTTCAGGCCACGTTCTTCGAGTCCCTTCAGTTCGAGCGCAAACAGTCAGTCAATTATTGACTTTAGGTGCTCTATGGCTCAGACTCTAATCAAAGCTTGTTTGATTCTTTATGAGCGACCAAACTCTGATTTTCGTGAATTTAAATTCGGAACAATGGTGATACCGAAGTGATGGCCAGTATGTAAAAAGTAAGCTTCAAAAAGGCATAAAAACTTTTTTTCTAATTTATGACAAATATAAAAAAATATTGTGTGTGTGTATAATGCCCATTTAGTGGCAACTTGTACCATTTATTTTATTTTGTCATTATGTGGATAATGTAGTGGACTGCAATATTGTTATAAAATTCATATGAGAGATTTTTTTTTGTAGCTCTTTTTTGTCCCTAAATAAATGACATAACATAAAGGTTTGATAAGCATCATAATATTATTAGTAGAAGAAAATGAAGCACATAAATAATAACACAAGGTTTTGTGTCTCAGGTATATAGCCTGCAGGGCTTCCACATTGATTGATGACGCCGCCAGCCCTGGCTGCAGCTACGGTAATGTGTTTGACACAGTTTGGTTTATTGCATTCGCGTCATCTCCGCGTATGGAGATAGAGAAGTTGGCAATACTGCGCTCAGACGCGAGGACATTTAATTATAAATCGTTTGCAGGTCTTAAATTATGCGATTTAATGTTGATCATCTTTAATGAATTTGTATTTAACAAGCTTAGAGTTTCAGAAAACATGGCATTATGGTTTATTTGCCTCAAATCTGCAATTCTTTCTCCACGGTGGACCGAACTCATCGACGCGGTCGGTTGATCGATGCGATTAGAGAGCACGCTGCGGTCACGACCGCGCGCTCGGCGGTCTAGGTGGAATAAGCGGACGATGTGGGACGACATTATGTTTAAAGTGGGATAGGAACAGCATCGACCCTGTTGTCATCTTTATTGGCAATAGTAAACAATTCTTTTTTTTTCATGTAATCGATTCTACATTTTTATTTGTGTCGCCTCATAATATCAAAACTCACGAGATGCTGTGCAGAAACCAATTAATCACACCGTCACTGCGCATACCTGGACCCTGTTTAATAAAGCTGACAATTCGACATATATGTCAAAAAATGAACAAATTGAAAAATTTTCGCGCTTAGGCTGTTTAATAAAAGTGACAAATATGTCAAAAATCGTCAGGTGAAATCTTGACATATTTGTCATTTAAAAACGCGTTTAATAAAACTTAGGTACAAGCGAAAAAATTGTCATGGCGGAAAATTTACAAATATGTCGGCTTGTCGCACCGTCCGACATTTTTCTGTTTAATAAAACTTTTCGAGCGACAGGTGACAGGTGACAATTTGTCGTGAAAAACTTGATAAATCTGCTTTATTAAACAAAAAATTATTATGATATATTGACATATTTGTAGAATTGTCCGACAATTCTGACAGGAGCGTTACCCTCCGTCGCGAAATCATATTTTAAATTTTGAAGTGGTAAGAAAGTGTTTTTAAAAGGTTTTCATCTTTCATCGAGCAGTGAGAGTAGTGATGAGGAATACTTAGAACGAATACAAACAAGGAGGCAACGACGATCATTTAAAAGCAGAATCAATTTCTCCTTCTCAATTACAGATTTCTGCTTTAAAGAAAAAATTCATTTTTAGTCATATTTAATTGATAAAATTGGTCATCGACTTGAACATCTTATAAGTAGAAACCTAGCACTTACACCCGATAAACAAATTTGATGCGCTTTGCATTGGATGGGTTGTGGTTCACAATACCACGTTATTGGTGATGTATGTACATGGGCTTAGTAAAGCAACCGTACATCATTGCATAAGAAGGGTATGTGGAGCCCTGACTACTGAATTAATCGGAGAAGAGGTTCGCTGGCCTGATAATTTGTAACCGAATACCAACACTTTTCACTACTTCACTTTTTTATTGTGGACGGTTCGTTAATTCCTATAGATGCCCCTTATCAAAATGAATCTGCGTTTGTAGACAGAAACGGAAACCATTCAATTAATACTATGGTTGGACCGAATATAATAGATGGATGGACCGAAGATTCAACTTTCTATACATTCTTGGTTGATAACGTATAGTTTTCCCTCAAGTGATTGGTCATTGTATTTACACGTAACGTATGCCACTACGAGCCAAAACGAAAATCTGACTATAAAATTGTCAGAAATAATGTGGTTTTTTGACATATGTCGAGTTTTATTAAACAGAAAAATTTACGAATTGTCACTTTTTGACATATGTCGGACTTGTCGGATTGTCAGCTTTATTAAACAGGGCCCTGGACTATACAAGAAAATCATTATTTTGTGTCAAGTTCTAAAAAAATTGACATTCAAAAACGAGATAAATGGAATAGGGATGATGTTAGGAGTAACCATCGTGATGGTTACTTGCAATGCTAGTTGTGTACTTTGTTTAGACAAAACGCAGCTTATGTAGGTGATGCTTATTTACTTTGGGGCACAGAGTATTATACTGATCACAGTGACTGCTATCAATTTGTCTCGGTGTTCGCCCGCACTACTCGGTGTTCGTCCGCACTACTCGGTGTACGCCCGCACTACTCGGTGTACGCCCGCACTACTCGGTGTACGCCCGCACTACTCGGTGTACGCCCGCACTACTCGGTGTACGCCCGCACTACTCGGTGTACGCCCGCACTACTCGGTGTACGCCCGCACTATTCGGTGTACGCCCGCACTACTCGGTGTACGCCCGCACTACTCGGTGTACGCCCGCACTACTCGGTGTACGCCCGCACTACTCGGTGTACGCCCGCACTACTCGGTGTACGCCCGCACTACTCGGTGTACGCCCGCACTACTCGGTGTACGCCCGCACTACTCGGTGTACGCCCGCACTACTCGGTGTACGCCCGCACTACTCGGTGTACGCCCGCACTACTCGGTGTACGCCCGCACTACTCGGTGTACGCCCGCACTACTTGGTGTACGCCCGCACTACTCGGTGTTCGCCCGCACTACTCGGTGTTCGCCCGCACTACTCGGTGTACGCCCGCACTACTCGGTGTACGCCCGCACTACTCGGTGTTCACCCGCACTACTCGGTGTACGCCCGCACTACTCGGTGTTCGCCCGCACTACTCGATGTACGCCCGCACTACTCGGTTTACGCCCGCACTATTCGGTGTTCGCCCGCACTACTCCGATCTATAAATTATTTCCAGAGATACGAACACATTGCATTTAAATCTTCACAAAATTCGTTTCACAGTTTCTGGCAAATGGTTTCATTGGCTTTTGGTTACAGACACTTATAGTTGTAAAAAGGCTTTTAAAATAATAGAAAAACTAATAAAATTAATGTAAAATTAAATTATATCTCGTTGATGCCATTAATAATCAAACCTCATAATTAAACCTTCTTTAAAAAAACAATGATCGTTGCCCACACTTTTAATAAAAATAAAGACTTTCCATCACAAATTAAATTAACGAAAATCAAGCCTTGATACAGCAGTTAGTCTGCGGCTGACAGTTCGTCGCGGCTCGCGGGCGTGCCCACGACTCATTTGTTGAACACAATGCGCTCCGTCAATCACAACAGATTGGACGCGTCATACCAACGCTGGTTTATATTAATTCAAGAAACGTTTCAAAGGAAGAATATTGAATGACGACAATTATGTTGAGCAAATATTTCCACTGAGAGATGCCAATTTCGATTGTATTAAAATTGATGTTTATACACTTTATGAAGAAGGGAATAGAGTTCAAAATTACTCAAGAAAATGTTTTAATACAGTGTGTTCTTGAATTTTTAGGTCATTTTTGGCAAAGAATTCAGTTTATTGTGCGCGCGCGTATATTGTGTACAAAATTAATTGAGTGGAATAATTGTGTTCCCGAGTGATACTCGCTAGAGAATATACAGCCGTGGAGGTCCTCTACAGATATAAAATCATGGCTACAGAAAGAAATATACATACCGACATAGGTTTAAGAATTTAAGTTAGAAATTAATTCAGATCGGTGGATAGGTTTAAGTTTTTTTGTTTTTCAAATTATAAATAGGACGTATTCTTCAACTGTAGAACATCAAGTGGAACTCTTTCACGTCTTGCGTGAAGTTATGACGACTTTAAAACCCGTACGTGACCATAGACAATGAAGGAAGACGACGTCCCGAGTGTTGCGACGTAGAAAGCAATAACAATAGCACCTATGCAACGTCCACTTCCTAGAAACGATAGCACTGAGGAGCTTTATATGGATTTAAATTGTTATTATTTACTTTAAGTTTGAAATAAAATGTTCCAAGTAACTGAGAAAATTAAAATGAATGAACCATTTTCTAAGTGTCATTTACGAAGACGCGGGGAGTCGCGCGTTGCCTTGGGCGGCGCGGGCGCGGCCCGCACTGAATTCAAACATTATGGCGTTGCATGAGTGCGTTTACGGAGAACGCAGACGTAGTCACAATAAAGTATGATATGATCGTCTTTGCAAGTTGCAAGTTGCGACACGTGCGCTCCCATCTCTCGCTATCCTAAAACTCGTCGGTTTGATTGAGCACCCCGCGTGCGCCGCAGCGATGCCCGCCGGCCGCCGCATGCTTCGCTACACGCTTGAGGATTGCAGTGCCGCCACTTTTCCCGTCTCGTATCTCTATGAACAATATCGTATATTGCCATATGTTTGTGTTTACGCGTGCGATGATAACTGCCGCTTCACGCGCCGCCGCCGCTGCACCGTAAATAGAAAAAACACCCGACGCGCCGGCACATTGCACGCGTCTCCGTAAATGAGGTCTAAGAGAATAAAAAAGAAGGTTCGATATAATTCCTACTACTTCTATTTTTGTTCTTAGTTTGATTACTTTCTTTAAATAATAATAAAAATAATAATCAGCCTATAATGTTCCCACTGCTGGGACACAGGCCTCCTCTCTGTGAGAGGAAGCGGACCGTAATCCACCACACGGGCCCAGTGCGGGTTGGTAGATGTCACATGTCTTCCAATTTTTGGTTCTAGGATATGCCGGGTTTCCTCACAATGATTTCCTTCACCGTTTTGAAAGCAGTGGCGATGAAATAATTTACACAAAGTAAAGCGCCTGTCAGGGTTCGAACCTACGATCTACAACTCGTAAGTCGTGGCCGTTACCACTGGGCCACTACAGTGGTTCTTCTTCAAATACGATCGTTCAATAGTACAATAATGATTAAGTAGTTACTCGGATATATCGAATGTAGTTTCTATGCAATGTAAAAACGGTTGTTGCACAACTTTATCCGTCCGTCATATTGTTTATTAATGTGTTGTGATTTTATGAAGACTGATTTCTCTCGGTATTAACTCTCTTTTAAAGGAAAGAAATAAGTATTAGATACCAGTGCCAGGTCCACACTCTATACGGTTTAACATAAGCAAGTTTTCCAAGTAATGCCGCTCGCGTACTTAGCATACACTATTGCTACGGCGTTACAGGCTACGCGCTCGTACGTGCTACGGCTTCGTTCGACGTCGCACAGATTGCCCCCAATGCTATCACTGCTCAGGTTAATGTCATCGGCGTCGATGCTACCCGCTCCGCTTTAAATCGAAAGGTGCTTACTTATTGTTTTGCTTCTATTCTTAGAACAAGATTACGGGGTGAAATGAAGTTGTGCTGATGTTTTGCAGGAAAAAAAGCCAGTTTGGAGGGTTATACTTGGACTTTATTTTTTTTACTTACTTGGTTTTTCCTATTAGCACGATACGTTTATTAGATTAGCGAACATATTTTTCTCTTTATAAAGTTTCGTTCAAACCTCGGATATTTAAGGAAACCTTATTGGCTTCCGATGCCCTAATTCACGTATCAATACAATTCACAGTGTGCCTCACAGTGTCCCCCACAGTGACCTAATTCTACCCAGCCCAGTCTGGCCACAGTTAACTCAGGCTGCTCACTGCAAGCCAATTAACTTGCCGTAGGTGTCTACGATTAATGCCACCGATCGCTGCCGGTTACCTGTAATGATTGCACACTCACTGCACATACAAATGTTATGAGTAGGTACCTACATTTACATACCTACAAAAATAAATGGCAAGAATGAAGTGTTACCCCTCACGAGTCTTTACTTAAAGTTAAGCTAATAACAATAAAAAATTAGAACGCTATCAGTTATGACGTATATGACGGATTGAAAACATTTCAATTGTTTTGACGTATGCGTAGATAGACGGGACTCCTATTGACTGGTATTTTTACCCGACTACGGCGAAAAAAAAGGAGGGTTTTGATTTTGACCGGTATGTTTTAATTCCGTCTCTAAGTGCGGCAGTTATTTAAAAAGAGAATGTACTCTTACGATTTTACTGATATTTTACTGTAACGAGACTTATACATATAATCTACACGTAATTGTGTATGCACTGATCCCATGCACCCAACATGCACCCCCACACGAGTCGCAATACCTCCCTGCGCCATCGTTCGTTTAGTTTTTATCTCTTACTCTCAAGGGGACTCGTATCCCGCTCGATGTGACCCGCGTGATAAGGGTCGCAACAATTGAAATGTTTACAGCGCAGATAAGTGAGAACTACACTGATACCTAGCAGATGAACTTTTACTGAAACGAGACCAAGTTAATAGGGTTTGAGCGGAAAATATTGCAATTGATGAAGGGGTAGTATTGTTATTATAGTTATATTTTTGTGTGTTTTGAAAGACTTCCAGAGAAAGGCTTATGTACTGACGCTAAAATAACAAACTTTTTTTAAATTGTGTATATTATTATGATTAGGTACTTAAAACAAGACGATCCCTATTTTATAGTTCATCAGGTCGTCTTCATCAATTCCATGACGTATCAACTGGTATCAGAATGGAACGAGTTTTATAAAAACATTAAATAAAGTTATCGGACGATCAATGTTTTATAAAGATTGTACTACGTACGACTGCTCGTACTACGTAAGTAAACAATCCCAATGAATAATGCTTCCCTACTTTTCATATCTTTGAAGCTATCATTGAGACAACTTGTTCTAAGAAGCCTGCAGTATTCTATACTAGCTGTGCCCGCTATCTCAGCCTGTTATTATAAAACGAAACATGTTCTTTAAGTTTTGTTAAGTGAAGTTAAGTTAAGCCCGTGGCTAAGTAATAAGTAATAACGCTAAGCTACACTTTCCAGGGTTAGTTCGCGGATGGGTGACCATCTTTACATACCGACACTCCTCCGTGCCTCGGAAAGTACGTTAAGCCATTAGTCTCAGCTGTTATTTGTGGATCCTTAACAGTCGTTACGGGTCGTCAGAAGCCCGAAAGTCTGACAACCAGTCTTACCAAGGGATATCGTATTACCCAGTTACTAGGTTGTGAAGGTCAGATAGGCATTCGCTCTATGTAAAATACTGGTATTCAGCTGCATCCGGTTAGACTGGAAGCCGACCACAACATAGTTGGGAAAACGCTATCTCCTGCTCCTTCAACTTAACTTTTAATCTGGTACCGTTACATTACATCATTTAGAAAGAATTAAACTTCTTTAAAGAAATCACAATTTTAATTTGATGTTGTGTGACAGCAACCGGGTCATTCAGAGACTAAACATTCTATAGGATAGCTGGTAGTGTCTACTTGTTCCATTACTTTGTTATAGAGTGATATTCAGTGCTTTCCCCCGGGACACTCGTCAATATTGTATCATATAATTGCTGTGGCTTGATCGTTGCGATGTGTCAGAATTTCACTTTCGCATAACTATGAATTTGATTGATCTTTCAATGATGTTGGGTCACCAACACATATGACATAAGGTCCTGCTGTGATGGAACTGTATTACATAATTATATTTTTAGGTAAGATAACTTCCGTGTTCTGATGTTTCGTCACCAAAGTTGTGTAAAAAATCGAGGTATTACTGGAAATGTCTGTCCAGAATCACACCAGAACAGCATTGCGATGCCACTCATGGGCCGGTCGTCTTGTCTAATATCTCGCAAAAATCTGTCCACGCACCGCACCGCTTCAAATGGTTTAGGCGATTAACACACGGCACCGCGCACCGCCGCGGACTCTACCAGCTCGACCGCGCGGTCGGGCGGTGTAGGTACGTGTGCAAGGCGGTTTACACACGGCACCGCGCACCGCCGCGGTCTTTATCAATTCGACCGCGCGGTCGGGCGGTGTACGTATGTTAAGCATCAGCGGATTTAATAGAGGCCAGTACGACATGGGACTGCCTACCGCGGCGGTGTGCGGTGCTGTGTGTTAATCGCCTTACGGTTTGCCATTGTGCAGTCATTCCTTAGTTCCACCCATCCACGAACCAACCCCGGAAAGTGTAGCTTAACCTGTTCGGTCGCCCTGTCCGGTTCGCTCGACCGCTGCGGGTGTTATTACGTAGCCACGGGCTTAACTTAACTTAGGAAAACTTAAAGAACATGTTGCGTTTTATAATAACAGGCTGAGATAGATATAAGTCCACGCGGACGAAGTGGCGGGCACAGCTAGTGACTAATATGATACAAAATAGATTGCATTAATGAAAATGAAATGAAAAAGGTGCTGGCATTGTATGATATTCCTTTTATTTTTTGGTTTTATATCTTATAAATATGTTGTTAACTATTAAAAAACTTTTTACAAAAAAAGAAATTATTTAAAAAACAAAAAACCCGCCTGCAAAAACGCAGAACTTAAAGGAGAAAAGCAAGCATTATAATCTGTAGAATTTTGGTATTACAGGCGGGGAACAAACCAATAACCTGAAGCATGACTTACCAAACAAAAAAAGAATCATCAAAATCAATTCAAAATTGGCAGAGTAATCGCGTAACAAACATACAAAAAAAAACATACAGACAAATTGAGAACCTCCTCAAAAAATTGAGAAGTAGGTGAATTATTAGGTAAAACAACAAGAGGCACTTACGCCTAGTAATCAATAACACAATTACAGCAACGTCGGATGACGACAGGTCGGACGCAGGTGCGTCAGGTGCGCCACAAATGTTTGCCGCGCCGCGATTACGACGCGCGTCAATCAGCGCCTCGTCTGTACACAGCTTAACATAATTATTGAATGTTGCGGTAATGATTTATGACACAGTGACACTGGCAACTGTTTGTTTATTATTGCTACACGCTGTTACAGTTATGTTATGGATTCAGGAGAACTGTTCAGTAAGTATTTGCTGACGTAACAGGAGGAGGGGAGGCAGTTGCACTTTCGATAAATAGTTATAATAATTAGCTAAAACATATTTCGAGCAAGATACAGTTTTGTATGCATTGTGAAATAATGAGACAGCAGTAACGTTGTCAGCACAACAACAAGGACGTAAGATGACCGACCGACAGATGTGCCAGACTTTATGACGCTATTTGCATGCGGAGAAGTAGTGTTGCAGGAGCTACACATACTTCCCCACCAAACTTCAGGAAATACAAAAGTAATTAACAAAATTAACATATTTTTTCGAAATTAAAACAAAAAAGAAGACCCGTGCAAAAGGCTCATATTTCAGCATAAAGCTGCGATATTTAAAAAATAAATACCACAGCGCTGGTATTCTAACAGAACGCGTTGACTGTAGTAAGATTTACGAATTAAACCTACTTGATGACAACTTTGCGATGGACACAGTTTCACAGTTTTTTGTAAAATGAAATCAGGCCCACAAGTTAGAATATTCCATCTGAAATATTTAATGCTTGTAGACATAGCCGTTAAGGGTTGTGTTAGTGAATTAATGATTTTATTAAGTACGGAGATAAAAGTACAAAGGACGGTATGATGAAGCGAGACGAAATAATAAAACCAGTAGCTTTTTTCCTTTTATTTTTTTCCTTATCTTAAACACTTTAGATGTAATGCCACAGTAAGGTGGTGGGAATATGAAGGTTAGGACGGCTCTGGATGTTGAACTACTAGGTGCTACTAGTTTGAAAGTCAAATCACCTGAACTCACTACCGTCATACCTTAATTACATAAACAACGTGTAGAACAATCATCAACGATGTAATACCACACCTGTTATCAGTCGTACTTAGTACATAATAGTACATTAATCCTCACAGCGCTGGATAATGACGATGGTCGTAATTACCTGCGACCGGCGACGCGGAATTACATTGAATACGTCAATTCACAAACAAACACACCCTCACACAAACACACCCTCTCACATACTCAGCACTATAACCCTCCTTTTTGCTTTGCCGTAGTCAGGTAAAAACTAAAACCCAACTACGACAAAAAAGTCAAATAAAGAGATATAAACAAGACATCACGGACAGACCAATTAAAAATCCGGAGTCATACGTAATCTGTTCGAGTTCGTTCGTTATACCAATAACCGAAGAATAAAGGTATTATTCTAAACAAGTTTTATTTATGTCAGTCGCTCCAATTGTTCGTCTAAGGGTCACTTTACAAGAAGTTTGTCAAAAAAAGTGGGAGTAAACGAATTTGGATCCTGAGTAAATCGCAATAAGATTTAATCTCCAGTGCGAATTTTCAAATGAACGTAAAATGGGCTCGTTGGCTATGTTGTAAATTATCTCCGCAAGAAAATTCACCGCAATACAATGAGCAATGGCGCTAGTTGTACCTATTTCTTTCTATACTCCGTGCTACTATATCAGTCAAAAATCTGTCAAATAAAATGTATGTCATCTTGAGTTTTCAAATATCAACATTGAATTTTATATGTTTATTTAGACTCGGTATTTATTTATTTATCAATCAATAACACTTGTAATATTCGTTTTGGAAGTGGTTTTAGTGTTTATTTCATGTTTTCTATGTCTCAGTTTCTTTTGTGGAATGTGATAAATTACGAAAATAAATAATATCTCAGCGCAGCTAAAAATTTGAGCGCAGTCCTCTCGTCTCAACAGAGCGACGCCGACTGATTTGTGAAACAAAAATATGCTTGAAGTAATGTGCGACGGAAGATGGCTTCTTCCACAAACTAAGAACGTCGTAAGTCCTACAAGCTTTGATTCGTAATAAAACCAAAAATAAAAGGAATAAAAAAAAAAGCCTACATACTTTTTTTTGCCTTGTTTTAATACATATAATCATCTAATTTTTATCATAATAGGCATTAGCATTTTAAGTACAAATCGAAAATACGTGAAAATTAGAGGTAACTTCGTGATATTTTTTTATCGAGAAAATTTTTATATTTTGTGTTTCTGTTCCACAAAAAGTTTGGAAATATCATGTAGTTACTCATACTATTTTTATTTTATACCTAAGTCTTTCAATCAATTTTATGAAAAATCAAATTGAAGATAGGCAATTTTGGTTACGTCCCGGCCTTAACTTTACGTTCAAGCACATAGCGAAGTCTTTAATTTGTCTAAGCTTTGAAATGGCAAGTGTAAGCGCTTTTCTTCATTATTTACCTATATAAGATTTATACTTATGTAAAAATTAAAACTCTTAAGGTTGACGCGCTAGGGTAGCCAAATTTTCTTACGTTTTTTGCAATTTTCAGCTCAATTACATGACCTTACAGAGTTGTATTGCTGATTTTAATGTTTATAATTCTGTAAATCCATATTTGTTACGAGCGCTAATAATATTTATATCAACATAAAACCTGATACTGACCTGCAAATTGCAAAAAACGTAAGAAAATTTGAATTTTGCGGGCTACCCTAGCGTATCCCCGAAAGCTTCAGAGTAATCCGCGAAATTCCAATTTTCTTACGTTTTTTGCAATTTGCAGGTCTGTGTCAGGTTGTAGGTATGTTAATTAAAATATGATTCGCGACTATAAAGCATATGGATTTACAGAATTATAATCATAAGAATCAGCAATACAACTATTAAGTTCATATAAGTGTATTGAATGACTATTTCATGAATCATACATTTTAATCAACATACAACCTGACACTGAACCTGCAAATTACAAAAAATTGAAGCAAGCATTTCGCGAGCTACCTTAGCGCATCCCCCTTAAGGGGTCAATGTACTCATCCTTATGAACAACTTTTATTATGGGACCAAACCTGAAATCACGAAAATATATCAGCTGTTCCCTATTTATGTTCGCATAGCTCGTCAAAATGTGGGGAACAGCTGATTTTTTGCAATGTACAGAGGTTTTCAGTTATTGCATAAACCTTGTATAGGTATTATACTGTAAGCTTTCTGAAGAATGAATAACATTCAATATGGAACCAATTATGAAATAACGTAAAAAATATCTGCTGTTTAATGTCAATTAATTCAATGGTGAACATACAGAAAAGACGGTAAGTAATCGTGATCGAATTACAGAGCGCTGCTCGTACCTATCTACATTTAGTACCTACTTGACTGATGCAGATTCGAATACTGCGTAGAACAAATATTTTACTCATCGGAGTTTAAATGTCGCATTGGCCAAAATAATTGATTCTCCAGCTCGCATGTATTTTCTACAGTTAACTGCACTTTATATTGACAGCGAGTGAACCGTATCTCGTGAATGTGTTGTCAGTCATCGCGCAATGATTGGCGTTCCATTTGCCGGCTGTCTGTCACGCGAGCCGCTGCACAGGGCATGTTCACGCGCGCCTACCGCGGTCACACCGCACCGTATCAACTGTGCCTAATGTGACAGCCAACATCATACAGTTTGGTTTAAATATTACCGAGAGAGGTATCGCAAGCTCTACTAGATACTGATCATTCTTAGAAATCGGAACAGACACAACACAAGAACATACAACGGAAACAGCGTTGTTTGTGAAATTCTCTCCTGCCTATCCCCTTGTCGAATAAGCAGGGAATCCAGGCAGCATTGGGCCTATTCTGCATATCAATTTACATCTACAAACATTTAAGTTTTTCACTACAAACTTTATCACAGCGAGCCTCCATGTACACACACACTAAACAAAACACTACAGAAGTACCAGTTACAAAACAATACAGCACCGTTGCCCTGTTTATCAAAAGTTACAAGTCTACACGTTTACAAGTTACCTAGAATGTTAACTTTTCGTTAAATTCATAGCTCATCTCCATATTCATAATCAGCCCTAAGGGGCTGGCGACACAGAAGAGACGTGAGACGAGGACGGGACGCAGACACGGCAATAGTACGCAGAAATGGAAAAGCAACGCGCCTGCGTCTTGTCTTTTCTATACGTTTTGTGCCAGATGAAGTCTGCGTCCCGTCCCACGTCTCTTCTGTGTGGCCCGTGCCTAATGTTCCACATTTTAAATAAGAAAATCGAATTTAAATTAAAAAAATATTGCGGTACTTAGCGCGACACTTGTAAACTTGTAAGACGGAATAGAGAGTCGACGGACACTCAGGATTTGCTGTGATTTTCTACAAGTTGTAACTTACAAAGAATTTTGCGATAAACAAATTCACGAATAAAAGTTTATAAATATAAGTACTTATGAACTAAATAATGACCTTTGTAACATGTAATTTACACGTGTAGTTTATTTATAATAATGATTTTTTTACAGGAAAAATGCTTGTAATAAAGGCTTGTAAGTTTTGATAAACAGGCACTGGTCCTGAGAGGATAACATAAATCACGCCTGTATGTATCGTAGGGGTCGGCAGAGGTCAATAGTAGTGCAAATAAACGTTATTCTTTCTTTCTTTTTCTTTTTCTTTTTTTCTTTCATAGGACTCCGAGCTTATTGCCATTAACCTGACACTGATTCAGACCTTAGGCTGAGTTTATAATGGGAAAACCTAAAAACATTCTGCCCTACTCGAGGTTCAACCCTAACACCTCAAGCTGTGCAGTACCTAGTCGGGCTGCGACAAGATTATTGGTTTCACCACACCTGGTTTCTGGACTACCTAACTGTCAAAATTATGTCAGCCTTTCAGGAAGCGGGAGGTAGTTGGTTAATATTAACCAACTACCTCCCGGCTTACACAATTTGCTAACAAGCTGTCAAACTTATGTTAACTGCCACACTTGACATAATTTGCAATAATGCAATGGCATACTGAGACGGTTGAAACCTTCTGTTCCTGTCTGCTAGGTAAGCTTCAGGATTAGGGCGCGATATGAGCGCGTACGGACGGTCTCATATTATGCTGATACGACTACGATACTTTCATCCACGCTTACAGTTTTGTGTTTAAAACTTTAGCACATTGGCAGAGAAAGGTCTTTTGTACAACGTGTTTAAATTTTAAAGTTAAGAATTCCAGAAGATACTAGTGCAGAAGGTACTAGATTATAGTGTAGGTAAAAAAAAAACGATTTGTTGTAACGCTGAGAATCCATTTATGGTTTTTATTCAGTAGATTAAGAACATTTTATTCCTACAAGCACAACACAGATAATCACAAAGCCTACTACGTGGGTCATGGGACTAGGAAACGGAAACTCGCAAGAGTCATGAAACAGGCAGTCATTGCTATAGCCTGATGGCTTCTTAAAGACGTGGCAGAATTTCCATTACATTGTAAGAATGCCAAATGAAAGGATAAATACCTATACTAACACAACATCACGCCTGATTCCTCGAAGGGTTAAACAGAAGTGTACCAATAAATACTAAACACTTTCGCTGGTTGATGACTTTGGCTTGACTTTTGATGGCAATGGGCAAACCCATTGCCATCAACCGGGCACAAATTCAGACCCTGGTAGCGCTTGCGAGCACTAGACCGACGAGTCAGACGATAAATGCTAAGTAGGTATTTAAAGTTAAATAACTTTGTCACAATACAGAAACTCAAAATCGATCTACATACGGAACAAACCATTTATCTTGTCGTAAATTAAAACAAGAAGTAATAATAGGAAACAACGGATTCAATCAGTAAACAGCTTAATATATTCACTGGAACTAGTTTATATGTAAAGCGACACAGCGGCGGCAAATTGGCGGTTTTCTTCGGTACCCCCTCGATAACGCTTGGCAAGGGCTCATTATACGCTATCCATTGCGCGCTTCTTTAGAAACTTGTGCTCTAGTAAGTGAACAAAGGCGGTAATGAATGTGGAACGCAACGATATGGTACGGTAATTTCAGAGTTGTGAATTTTCAGGCGCTATCGAGATTCTGTGAACTGTTTTGGTGATGTGTTTGTGTTGGTTATCGGAATCAATGAATATCGAGAGAGATTATAATGGTGGGTGTTAAACTCATTTTTGACGGTATTTATCGTAAGCGATAGGCGATGGTTAATAGGATTTTCACAACGAATTGTAGAGCTCAAGATTATGGTATTCCGAAGTAGCTACTCTTTTCAGTGTGTATATATTATGAAAATGAAAAAAATGATGTCATAAAGTTTTAGTGCAAACTGAACTTTAAGTTTGGGAATTCAAAATAACACACAGATTAAATTAATGTTTTGCAATAATCGAGCCGGTGCGGTGACGAGTTGTTAGTAAGTACAAAAGCCAATTGGGTCTAATGTTCAGTCAGAAGCCCGAAAGACTGACAACCAGTCTTCCCAACGGGTATCGTGTTACCCAGTAACTAATAGGCTGTGGAGGTCAGATAGGCAGTTGCATCCGGTTAAACAACATGCTTTCCGAGGTACGGAGAGGTCTCGATATGTAATAGACTTCGCTACGCTTGCCAAGGGTCCGTGGATGGCGGTCACCCATCCTCGGACCGACCTCGGCAAGCGTAGCTTAACCTTCGATCTCCCCGTGCGGCTGGTATTATTTAGCTAGGAGCTGTGTATCTATACTATATTCCTCCGTAGGTACTTGTTAGCACCACTAAACCAAGGAACTTGGTTTCTTTAATATTCGTTTGCCAGTCCATGGCGAGACATGTAGATCATAACCCTATTATTAAGACCATTATTGTACCATGTTTAAATGCTAATAAATATATATTCTATTCCATTCTATTCTATTCTATAACACCTAAACAATGCATAGCTGTGCTTGTCAGTACTGATAGCGACTCTGATGGTATCCGTTGCTAATTACAGCCGTACATACACTTGCTAACAACGTGTAAGCGGCTACTTTGACGTTATCTATTGTGAAGGCATTACCTATGTATTGGGGTTTCTTAGGCGAAGTAATTCCCTGACTTGGTACTATTAACAGGTAGGTTTATAGGTGATCAAGCTGATTATATTGCTATTAGTTTCTTTTACAAGGCGTAGCTCGTGGGAGCACGATATCATAAACTAGGTATGAGTAACGTAAGATTTGATGAGAGATGGCCTTAGGTTTTTTCTTTGTCAATTTGAGGAAAATGCCAACGTGCGGTACTAAGATACCTATTGTTTTTATACCATCAAGTATAATTCCTTGAATTACAATTTATTATGCCCACCGTAATCCCGCGCCCGACCCGCTCCCGTCTCGCGCTGTCTGTGGTGGCGGGCGGCGGGCGCCGCTCCCGCTCCCGTCCCGCTCCGCGCCCGACCGACCCGTGCACGCGTTCTGTGTGTTGACATCCATATATTTCCTTGAATTACAATTTATTATGCCCGCCGTACTGGGCGCCCGACCCGCTCCCGACACGCCTTGTGTGTGTTTTGAGCTTAAAAATAAGGAGGTTATAACTTGACAGTGTTTTTGCTGTGTGTATGTTACGTGGTAAATGTTTTTTTTTTAATCAGTTCAGTTATTAATAAGTACTACAAAAATTATCTTAGTATGTACTATACTCGTACATATTATAATAGTACAAACTTCATATTATAAAACACCGCCATCTAGCAAAACTTCTCCGCACTACATTATCGCGATGGCTAGTACTATTGACTGCGGGACTCCGCGCGCATCGCGATAGCATGCCCCACCTACTTGCAGAGTTAAGGCCGGCTCCACCGGCGCGGCGCAGTAGATACACCGCCGGCGTCCCAATCACGCGACAAGAAGAGACAGAAGCTTCAATAGCAAAGTTAGAACAGCACTGTAGAACATAAAAGAATTTATAACGAAGAAGAAAACTCTTTATCATGGGTGTTGGTCTGTTGATCAGGTGTTCCTGCTGAACGTCAGGTCGATGTCGAGGTCTAGCAAAGTATTTTTGGGTTTTCCAGCAGCAATTTCTCAGTAGCAGAGTTAGAATTTGTGCCCGGTTAATAGGAATAGGTTCGCCCCGTTATTCATGAGACTTAAGCATAACTAGCGAAATGTGGGTGTATTGTAGGCCTCACAGCAGGTGCCACAAATGTGGGTGTACGGTAGGCCGCACAGCAAGTGCTACATAACCATTATAAGCTAGCCTCTTATTCTATTGAGACTCCGAACTACTCTAGGTCAGCTCAAGATCAAAGCGTTACCAGAGACGTTCGGCCTACTGCAGTATACCTCTCGAGTTGCTCCATCGGGGAATACATGAACAGCAAATACCTACAATCCAAGTGCCACAGTAGCTGCTCTCTGCCATGGATCTCGGATTCGATGTCCATTCGTATCAAATATTTGTACAGCTTACAGACAGTTCAAGCTCTCGGTGTTTCAGAATAAGATTTGTCTTTGTGAATCCATTGAAGTGGCTCAGGATCGAGGTCATGCCGTTTGAGAGGAGGATATTAATAAGCCTTTGAAAAAGTACATTAATCAATTGATAAATCAAGGAAAATAGCCTTAGTTTCAAGGACTGACTCAAAATAATTGTTTTTTCATCGGCAATTCTTCACATCACGCTTCGACTCTTAGGAGCCGAGCAAGAAGAAGAATAGCCAGATAGAACGCTAAGAGAAAGCGAAGTAACAGCGGGCGGGCGATGCGATGCGAAGCGGTGGATGTCGGGGGCCGTAACAAGCGGACGAAGTCGCGACCAGGAGCTAGTAATATGTGTAAAGTTGCCCTTCTGCCTCCTTTTCTTGTTAGCGTGCTCCCGATCCGTATCTGTGGTAATGAGAAAGATATGCCCCTCGATACGAGTTAATACACTCGTTTTTACTTCTTACTCGATCTAATCGCCTGCTGCTTTTCGTGGCGTTCAGCTAATCAAACCGTTACTGTTAAACAGGCTTTATTTTTGAACAAGCTTGAATACTGATTGGGGAATCATTGCTGGTGGAAAGGGCGCACCGCACTTGCGTTTAATTAAAGATGTGGCACGCATTGCTTCATGTGCGCCTTCATAGGAGGACGTGCAGTCGTGGGATCGGCCGCACTTTGTGATAGGGCCCGCTAGCCATAGCGGGCTGATACCAGTCGGCGGTGCGGCGATTGTAACAAGTATCTCCCGGGTGCCCCAACTCATGGTAGTAGGAACCAGTGGTGGTGGGGTTTTAGTCGGTAAGAGTCCGACATAACCCTCCGTTCTCACAAGAGGGCGGTTATATTATGAGGATTTCCCTACGGAAAAAAAAAGTTAGCTTTTTTTAAGAAGATCTGAGGCTTTCAGTCTATCTACTAGAAATAGAAGAAAAAAAATACGTTTGCGGTAAACACGACGCAAAGAAAGAACCACCACGCCACGCAAAACGGCCATCGCTCAGCATAATACTCTGGTTTCACAGGCCGACGACGGCTTAGCATAAGTTTAGTATAATCAACCTAATAATGTTCCCATGGTGGGACACAGATCTCTTCTTGGTGAGAGGAAGTGGGCCGCAATCCACCACGCAGGCGCAGTGCGGATTGATGGATGTCACATGTCTTAGAATATTTTGTTATAGCACACCGCGCTTCTTTACGATATTTTCCTTTTTCGTTTTGAGAGCAGGGGGTGAAATAAGTTGCATAAAGTATCTGCCTGGGCTATAACCAGTTCGATCCAGTTTGAACCACTTCGAAGCTACGACCTTACAACTCAAAAGTCCCAGCTGTTTCCACTGGGTTACCACTGCTCTACGACGGTTTATCTGATAGACAATGGTTATTGCTGGCTATGGACCCCTGGCATCTGGTCACATTGGTAGGTATTGGGTGTGCAACATAGTTGGGAAAAAGCTAGGCCAGATGGACGCATGATCTGTTGCCAACCTCTAAGATAAAGTTGAAAATTGTCATACCTATGTGTGGTTTAATTCTCTTTGGCCTTTAAGCTGAAGATGCTGTGGCATGAACTAGCCAATGATGTAATCTCAATCGTTTCTTAGGAATTACCTCATCCATACAATTTCTATTGTCCATTATTACCTGTCACACAGTCCATTCTTGCAGTATAACTAGCTTTTGCCCGCGGCTCCGCCCGCGTTGAGATTGGAAATTATCCCACCGGAACGTATTAACGGGATAAAAAGTATCCTCCTAAGCCCAGTCATGGTTTAGCCGTGTGCCAAATTTCATTTAAATCCATTCAGCCGTTTTAGCATTAAAGTGTAACAAACAAACAAACTCACTATCGCATACCATTAGTAAGGATTGATTAGTAGCGAGTGAATGATACCTGTCGGTATCATTCAGAGCTGTGTTGTCGCCATGCTGGGGACTGCAGGCTTGTGTCTCTTGGCTTTTTGTCTTGTTTCTGTGAGTTTTACATTATTTATTTAACTTAGAAGGTTTCCGATTTCCGAAAGGTAATTGCTGTAGTCTGCGAAATTAAAAATATATAACGATTTTTGCAAATTGATTTTGAATTTCGCGAGCTTTCACCTTAATTAATAATAATACTAAACCCCACGGCAGTATCTCTAAGTTGACGTCGTGGTGGCGCTTCGAACTCTAGGTCTGTGATGGTGGAGTTTACTTTGCCAGAACAGGTCTAGGATAAGGAGCCAGACCAAAAGAGATACAGAAACCCGCAGGACAGAAGTAGCGACCCCACGGGCCCTATCTCCCGGGAAAACTTTAATTCCTCATCTTGGCTCTCTGGCTTGCCTTTATTGGCCGGCTGGTGTGGACATTCGCAAGAGCAAACGTGCTCGCAATTGCATCTTGACCGTACTTCCGGGATTGTCCTGATAGCCGTGGAATACCTCTTCACTCCTCATAAGCACCTCAGGACATGTTGCCCCCTTGTCGCTACGACACTGTGATAGCGACCGTTTTTTGAGTGTGCAAGTAACCCCCTGTTATTTTATATTGAACATTGGTCAGGCAGGGGCCATAGCCTTTCTATAGTTCGAGATAACCAGTTCACTAACCCACCCAAACCCATAATCTAATATCTATGTTTCCATATCCTGCAGTAGTCCTACACCAACCGGGGGTTGTCCTTGGTTGCACTTGCATAGTGCGAGCAGGGATAATCGTCGGTTGGTGCCTCATTTCATTAAAAACGTCTCACGGGCCTCTGCGAGTTGGCTTCGGCCCCTCGTACGCCTTCCAAAGGTCCGGGACCCCAGGTTCCCGAGAAACGCACCCTGCATTTCATCATAATATAGTTCCTATGCCGTAATGTTGGCACTTTAACAACGGACCTATTATGTAGCGCCGTAACGTACAAATGTTCGTCCTACAACAGTGGAGCCAACAATTACGGCAGAGGAACTATTTGATGAAACGCACTTTATCATCCCTAATATTCATTCATTTGTTTTACTAGTACTATGGTGTTCAGTAAAGAGTTCCTATTTATATTATTTATCTTAAAATACTTCATGCGGAACGACTGCCAGTTAACCACTTTGATTAAAATTATTTAAGGCTTTACAAAATTATTGAACCCAAACATGGCTCATGGAACCCAAACATGGAAAGCAAAGCGACTCACGACTTCGTTTTAATAGTCATCTACTTAAACATATACAGGTTGAAATTAAATTCATGGGCATCCTCTTAAGGTGTCCTTGTACTCATCATTATGAATGAACAACTTTCACTCTGGGAGCAACCCTGAAATCGTGAAAAAGAAATCAGCTGTTCCATACATTTTGTCGATTTAAGTGAACACAAATGTATGGAACAGCTGATTTTTTTTTCGCGATTTCAAGCTTGGTCCCATAGAAAAAGTTGTTCAAAATGATGAGTACAATGACCCCTTTTCGGGTTTAGCTTAAACAAAAAATAATGTTGTATATATAAGATTAATATATGTTGTGATATATTAATCTTGGGATACCATGGCAGTTTTATACTACATTTTGTTCTTAATCTTATGAACAGTGGGATTTTGAATTGAGGACGTGTGATCGAAATTTTTACCGTAAAATATGATAAGTACAGGATAGCGCGGTCCGCTTGTCGGCTATGAATACGACAGAAAAGGCATAACACTATGTTGTTTTGTTGTTACAGCAGTGTTCAGCGAGGCTGTCAGTCACGGCCAAAGGCCGGGACTACAGCTACACCGCCGCCGGCCCTCAGGAGAAGCTCATTGTTAATAATGTGAGTAATTGTAAGAAGTGCAAAGATTCACAGACCACACTTTACTTTGTTATGTAAAATAAGCGTCTCATACGAATGTGAACTTTATTTGTATAAAGTTTATGTTAACCTTACATGGGTCAAACTTTACATGGGTTTTTTTAATTAAGGTCCTTTTCAAGGTGAATGCCATAACTGTTTTTAAAATTATGGTATCAGTTACTATTATACCAGTTTAGAATCTGCATTTAGTGTTAAAGTTAACGAGGTTAACGACATTTGTGCAATAATTGTTTTGTGAAACGTCATTTTAAATGTATAAAAAACAAGATGGCGCCGCTAGTTCAAATTTAGGCCACACACCAAAATAACCAAAGCGCTATACAATTTGATAATTTGTGTCTCTCTTCATTCATTTCAACGGTATTTACATTCCGAGTTTGTAATGTTATCAATATTCTGAAAATTTAATACTACTATGATAAACGATTTGCTAACTTAATTGTATAAACACTTTTATATAAGATTTTCTACCACCATCCAGATGAAAAAAGTTCTGAGTCTCATGGCAGCCATGAAGGCGTCCCACACTCGTCTAGAGCGACTGTACGAGCTGCTGAGGCAGGACCTGCGCCACGGCCCGACCCAGGACACGCGGGATCAGGACTACAACAAGACCTTGCGGCCCAAATATGACGTGTACAAGCTGAATAGGATATACACCCCGGATAGCCACGAATGGCAGCTCCGTGGCACGACGGCGACGCTGACGCCGCCATTACCTAGATACTGACAGCTGTGTTAAGTCACCGTCGTCCGTTGTGGCGCCACATATGTCTTCTTGTTGTTGACACATAAGTATACAAGGTGAATTCTAAGTAACTAACAACCTCTATAGGGGTACTAATATTGTACTCATCGTTATTTTCTCTCAACCATTTTTCAGATTAGCTAAAGTACAAACATCTTTTATGGGGTACTGCGTTAAATGCTATAACAAAATACCTTGTGATATATTGCAATTAAATGAAAGAAAATTTAAAACTCATATAAAAAGTACACTTTGTAAACAAGCTTATTACAAATTAGAGGATTATATCCAAGATAAGAATGCTTGGAAACATGCTGGTCTTGCTCCATAGGACGATTTAGTGTTTGGACAAAATCAAACTGATAGCTAATTTAGTTTTTTTTTTTATTTATTATTTGTATGTCATAGACTTTTACACTCTGTCATTACTTAAACTCACGCACTGACTTATTAGTACTACTTGTAACAATGTTAGGACTATTGTAATATCGTATACTTTTACAATCTTTGTAAATATGTGAGCACCATGTATCTGGTAATTAATTTATTCATTATTGCTCCATTTATAATTCTTTTTACCTTTCGTAGTACAGTAATCTTATTGTAGGTGCATCGTCTTCACATATAATTATATAATTAATGTATACAAAATATTGTAAAACATTTTTAAAAGAGTAACGATGGAGTTTCTTGCCCATTCTTCTCCATACGAAAACTACCTTTTGGAAGGGGCAACTAGAATCAATTCTATTTCTTTGTTTGACGTTCAAAAGTGCCATATATGTGCCTATTTGAAATAAATTATTTGACTTTGACTTTGTTAATAACTATAGGAGACCAACCCTGAAATCACGAAAAAAATCGCCTGAATTTAAATGGTTTTCAGATAGTTCAATTTCTCCTTTTATTGATTGTCCTGCATATTGTACTTAAGCTGTGTATTGGGGTACATTCGGAGTAAAGGGGTATTTTACTTATATTTTATTTTACTTAAGCTTTGTATTGGGGTCCATTCGGCGTACTTTACTTACCTATATTCTTATTTGGGTCTATCCACACAGGTAGGTCCAAATTATTAAAAACTAATATTTTCTATAAATACATTCTTGAAGCTCCTCAGCCCCTTGTTTATTGACTCTCCCTCTTCCCCAAGCCCCATTTTCAGTATATTTTTTTGCCAACTACAATAGAAATCTACGTTCCTCACATAATCGTCTTCGTCAGTGTCCCACTTTACACACACAAATTAAATATGGAAACTAACCGATTATGTTTATCAGCATTTGCAATAGATGTGTTAGTACGCGACCTATTATCTACAAGGGAGCTACTAACACCATATCACCGTATCCACGTTTAACCAGAATGCTTCGTTGGTCTAGTAGTCGAATGCTCGACTGCTAAGCATGAAGTTTTTGGCTTGGTTTCCGGATTAGGCAAAGTGTTATTAGGTTTTGCCAATAGAAAATTCTTAGTAAAAATTACCGGTTGGCGAGAATAGGCTCGCCCTCAATACTACATGTATTTCCAGTGTGAACTTAGGTGGTGTTTACAAACACATCATCATTGTGAAACCTGTCGAGCACAGCAAAGTAGGAGAGAGAAGAGGGCTTTAATTTAACTAATTAGTTGTTATACTATCTCGTGGCTAAATAATAACAACCTTGCAGTTAAGCAACCCTTGCCGGGGTCGGTTTGTGGATGGGTGACCGTCCTATACAAGCCATTGGTCTCGGGTGTCATTTGTACAACAGTGACAGCTTTACGGTAGTCAGAAGCCCGAAGGTCTAACAATCAGTCTTTCCAACTGGGTTGTAAACCATGATCTGGAATAGGACAAAGAATACTTTTTATTCCGATATTCCCACGGGATCGAGACTTACGCGGGTGAAACCGCGGGGCGCAACTAGTTATTTTATAAAACGTAATGAAATATTTGTAATCTAGATAATTATTCGGTTCGGTTATTATTTTTCTGCCTGTTATTCTCCTGTAGATAGACATTCACCTCTGCGGCTGCCTCCTAGGAAAACCTATTACTATACTAAATATTCTTTTAGCTCTAGTCCTAAAACTCGGTAACCTTTCATCACTTGCCTCTTCATGTTCTGTGACACACATGAGTATGTGACGTCACGTGTACACGTAGTGTGCTCGCTCGTTGAGTGAAGAGCGCGCAATGTAGCGCACGCCCAGTGCCGCCGTCCGTACACGAACGAACGGAGCTAATATTGACCTCTCTGAAACTGATACGAGTGCTACCCGCCTGATTATCTTTGAAAGATACCTTGATGTACAATACCAAGGGGTATCATGTTACCCAGTAACTGGGTGTTGGAGGTCAGATAGAAAGTCGCTCCATGTTAAATACTGGTATTCAGCTGCATCCGGTTAGACTGGAAGCTGCTTTGAGACTGGAACTGTGTGTGGTTAAACTAGAAGCCGACCACAACATAGGTGGGTAAAGGCTAGTCTATTATAATATAAGTCCCTAGCTTCCACCCGCGGCTTCGCCCGCGCGTATGTCAATAAAAAGTAGCCTATGTCCTTCCCCAAAGTGCCATCTATCCCCTTGGCAAATTTTGTCGAAATCTGTTCAGTGGTTTAGGCGTGAAAAGGTAACATACAGACATACAGACAGACAGACAGACAGAGTTACTTTCGAATTTATAATATTAGTATGGATGTATCTACTGGTAAATTACGCTTGAAATATGAAATTAGTATGGCAGCAGTTCGGAAAAAATGTTGATTAAGATATTTTTTATTTTGTTTTTTTCCTAGTTTTGCTATTATCCAAATAAAATATATAGAAACGTTGATAGATTAATCAAAAATGGATAATTTGCATTTTAACAATACAATATTACTCAGGATGCGCGACCCGACTCTAACAAACAATTTCTAAGAAAACTTCAATTGAAAGTTTTCTGTCGCGCCTGTCTGCACGAGGCTTAACGTTACGGGTAATCTACTTCGTATATTTCCTGCACAGGCAATTCAATTGCCTTTATCACTACTGATTCAAATTGCCCTTCAATATAAAATCTCGTAACAAAAGCATTTCGATTCCCATCTCGCTATCTAAACTACATTGATCCAGTCAGAACCGAAACTGAGCGAGAGAGAGATAATTACTGACAATAGCATCTACATTCTACATACAATGGAGCGATCACTGATCACCGCTATCAACGCCGACAAATCGTCGCCGAAATGCGACATATCGGTGACAATTAAACGATAGATATCGCTGCTAGGTCTACTGGCCATTTAGAGAACATGAGGTGTATGGATATCGATGCTGTAGGCACTCCTCTGTTGTGAGCCGAATGTCGGCCATCAGTCGATAAACATGGTGTCAGTGAATCAAATGAACTGGGTAGAGGTGCAGGCAATCTGTCGGATTTTTGGTGGTAGTATGTGCTACTAGTGTTTACATTTAGACACAGTTAACGATCTGTTAAGGTATCTATAGATTAAGCGGTGGCCGTAGTCCATATCTTGACACTACAAAGTTTAGACATTATTCCAGATTGAAGATGAATACCTGGGGTATTCTACTCAGAGCACTGATTTCAACAACACTTGTCCGAACCACACCTGAGCACTTCCACTAACCGCACTGAAACAAAATTTTGATAAGAGGGGTTCGGAGGAACTCAGGTTACCAATATTATTTTCAGTCTCCGAACGGCAACTACGTAAAATATTTTTTTCCAACTACTGATCTGCGATAAAATGAAACTAAAAGCCCTGCTCATGTCCAGCTAATTTGGGCGAATGATTTAGTTGAGTAAGGAATAAAAATCTTAATGATACCTAATCGTGAAGGTTCATTAATTATATTATTGGCCAGAACACCCGTCAAACACTCTTTTCGCGAAGTAACACAGATTATATTTTTTAATCAATTGCTTTTCTCAGACATGCTTGGAAATTAAAAAAATGAGGTTCCATAGGTTAGAGCTAGCTTTAGAAGCTATGCAGCTCCCGGTATTTATTTTTAAATTGAAGTTGTTAATTTCAGTGTATCGCACAAAAAACTTTTTTGAGCAACTTGCAGGAATGTGTGTGTTCTTAAAGTTTATTATTTTACGTATGAAAGTAACATTCAAGACAATACTGTCTTAAAAATTACAAAAAAAATAGTAACTCGAACACAAAAAAAAATCGCAGAACATACATGGGGTATTTTCGGATATTCTTGGACATGAGGAATCTATTTTTTTTAAGACGTCACTATTTTGTTCGCCGTGCATATACCATGTGGTAATAAGCCACCGCCATCATCTAAACACAGAACACCACAGCAACCCCTTTGAGGCTTACATACAAGTTTAGTGAAGTTGACGTGGATGGCCGACCGATGCCGAGTATCGCCGATAATAGCCGATCAATGGACCAATAGTGACCATTACGTCGATTACACACAATGGCGCCGGTTGCAGGATATTGTTTGTGTTGGGACAGCTGGAAGAGGTGGTGTAGGTGTGTTATACTGATTTTAGGGTTTAGAGAGACTGAATGAAAGACAGTTTGACTCGCAAACAGCGTTGACGCATGGTGTGCCCGTTTGCTTTGAGGTAAACTCCTACAAAGATCGTTCGGCGCTCGAATGACGTTGCCGTTGAAAGGAGGGTGCAATTGGTAAACATTTGTTCAATTGTTTTTTTATTGCGGCGTTACTTCCGAATTTGACGACGCGCCAAAAGATCCTTGTTTTGTATGAGACTGTTCAAGTGCGAAATTAGTTGGACAGTGAAGGAACAAAAATGAGACGAAAACCATTGTTGACAAAATAAAAAGAACATATTTCATCTTTTAGTTGTAGTTTTATCATAATGGTTTACCTATGTTAAGAATATGATTAACAGTATTCTGCTTTGTGCCAATTTGCCAATTATTTTAATTATACTTCCTTCCTTACTACCTTTGTGTCAAGCGTAGTCATTATTGCATCATTCGCTCATGACTTGACCTGTCGCGGAAAATGGCCAACAGGATTCTTCACTGCAATAATAAAAAACCTTACTTAATTACCCTTACGAAACTCAACGATATTATGTTTAACAGTCTTGAGTCTCGACAAAGCTCAGTGCTGGAGGTTTTTAGGATAAAATTACGTTACCTTGTTACTAACGAAATGTCGACCTTTGATTGTTTTCACTCGTAAGATTGTAAATTCTTTATGCGTGGACTGAGTGAGAGCGAGATTAAGCAGCGCAGCGGGGAGAAGGCTCCACGGCGCCAATAGTTTAGATAATTTCTTTTTAAGGCAAAAATAATAATTATTAAAAAAATAAAAGGTATCTGCTTTATAGTTAGTTCAGTCGTTTTGTAAAGTTTCATTACCTAATTTGAAGATTTTTTTGTTCGCTTTGGAAGTACGGTAACTTTGGATTTTTTTTCTATTGAGAACTTTTTATGGCATCTTGCTTCCATCAAATATAGTAGGTACTTAACATTAATCCTCAACTTTACCATATATTTATTTCAAAATGATTGCTGCTGTATATATGCTAATGTATATAACGGAGGATCATGCTAAGCAATTTAAGGTATTGACTTTTGACGTATCATGCTTTATTCTACATCCTCTAATCCACACACATCTCTTTAACTTCTAAATAAAATAAATAAAACCTCCATGTTCTTCATTTCACTCGTATTCTCTGAAATTCGACTCAAAGCAATGTTTTATGTATATCCCCTCGTTTTGTCTCAATGGCGACACATGACACCTGTTTTAATTTATTCCAATGCTAAGATTTATATGAGAATGCAAAAAGAGCTTCTTGGAATACTCTTGAATATGTATCAGACACATTGAATAATTCACATGGTGGAGGATTAAATTCAGTCAGTTTCGTGTGCGTCGTCGGATGAGGTCGGGATCCTTCGGGTGGTTTCGGATGAGCTGTGACGTTTAGATGTTTAACGGGTGAACAGATTTGGAATACGTTGCAATGTTCTAGGTATTGTTAAACTGAGTAGATTGTTGATTCGGTACTAGGATAAGGTTTGGTTGACATTAGTTTAGGAGTTGTAAGTAAAAAAAATCAGACATCGCTTTTCTAAAGTTTTATTTTTACATTGGAAACGTCTCAGAGGTTTAAAAACTGGAGTGCTTAGCTGTTATTATCTCTTCCAAAAGCGCTGTACATAAATTGGTTGCCTTTTGTAGTATAATACAGAAAGGCCCTTATGTTAGAGCGGGCAGAAGACTTAGCAATAAACAGCGACCATAATTATGAAAAATTAATTGCCTTCAAACCGGTTGTTGGAAAAAGATTACATAGACAAATGAACATTCCAGCAAATGATCGTGAAAGGCCTGTGGATAAGGAATGATGTAGATTAGGATAGCAACCTGATACTCTTGAATAAATTCATAAAAACGAGAAGAATAAGTGGTTACCTATCTACGAGTATATCACTGTCGGTCTGGCAATAGGGACAATTTAGGTCTCATGCAGAGAGGAGAGTAAATTCGATCCAAAATAGAGAATATAATTAAGTCACGACATAGGGATGTGGGGAAATCTTTGCAGCAAGATGTTTAAAGAACTGCTAATAATATGGTTTGATAAAAAGATAAAAACATATTATATTAAGGGTTATCCTAGTACGAAAATTTATTTAATGCAGATTGCCTTAGCGTAACTTTTCAATAAATAGAAAAAACCAAGCAACCTGAAGCTCTCTCTCATGTATCTTATTCTATCTAGCACTCCATTTACTCGTATATCTTAGCCTCAAGATCAAAATATTTTATTTCACATAAGCATACATGGGCACTTATGAAACGTCAGAAGCTAGGTGCACGGTTCCAATTGGTCGTTTCCTATGGAGAAGAGCCGGCAAGAAACTCCATGGTTACTCTTTTAAAAGATAATTGGCTTTTACAATATTTTCGAATTACAGTGTTGTTATAAGGGAGAACAGTGTAGGCCTTAAAGTTTCAGGTAGGTAGTTAAAAAAAATTGGAAATGTTCAAAAAAAAGTCTACAGTCCACTAAGCCTACAACGTTCTCACATTCACAAGGTAGAAAGGAATCTCCATAAGAAAAATAAGATACTACAAATAAAAACCTATTTAAACCAAATGATATGATGGCCATTACATCTGTAACAAATCTGAATAATTAACATGTCAGCAAAAGCAACTAATAAAGAGTTAAAATTAAAATGTAGGTATAAAATGTCAATAATATTATGATAGTAATATTATAGATAGCCTACATAGTCGATACAGCGGCACTGGCCCGTGGGTTGTAAGGAGCTGTCTCTGTAGCAGCTGCACACATGTTGACGATTTCTCTGTGAGTCCCTTTCTATGCACTCCCTGTCTTTGGTACATTCTGAAAGTAGTAATAAAAGTTCCTTAGTTACCACAAAACCATGTATAATTAACATAACACACATCCGGATGACAGTGATGTGGAGAAGTACTTCGACGCACAAGTTTTCGTTCGTTTTTTAACATAGCAGATAACGGTATGCGAATTTGTGTGGGGACAACCCCACACAAAATACCACAACTAAAAAGTGAAAAATAAAAATTTCTCACTAAAAAAAAAAACAACCGACTTCCAAAAAAAACACTAAAAAAGTGAAAAATAACTTTAATTTCGGAAGTCGGTGGCAAAAAACGAAAATTGAAAAGCAAAGACACCGACTTCCGAAATTAAAGTTATTTTTCACTTTTTTTGGAAGACGATTGTTTTTTTTTTGTGAAAAGTTTTTAAATTTCCGTAAAGTTATTAATTTTTGGTTAAAAATACTTCTTCAAAAAGGAGGAGGTTCTCAATTCGTGTGTTTTTTTTTTTTGTATGTTTCTTACGCGATTGCTCCGCCAATTATGAATCGATTGTGATGATTCTTTTTTTGTTTGGTAGGTCATGCTTCCGAGATGGTCCCATATAATTTTTTTCTCAAACATGGGAAATCCGAAAATCTTCTTCGAGATAAATTGAAATTGCCGTACTGTTCAAAAACAAATGACGATGCGGCCGGCAAAGTAAGTATGAAAAATATAAGTAAAAATCTTTTTAAAACAAGCTTATAATTAACTAAAAAGTACTAAATAAAAGTGTCGTAAACATAGGACTTTAATATTTTCTCCACAAATCCAACGAATGGCCACCTTCCGGCTCCATCATCAGGCCCTGAACACCACCTAGTGTCAAAGCACTTGTTAATACATGACCAATGAGTCCAAACACGATGGTATTGTCTTGTTTGATTGAGGTTTTCGTATGGCCACCTTCCGGCTCCATCATCAGACCCTGAAGACCACCTAATGTCAAAGCACTTGTCAATACATAACCAACGAGTCAAAACACGATGGTGCTATCTTGTTTGATTGAGGAGTTCCCATGGCCACCTTCCGGCTCCATCATCAGACCCTGAATACTACCTAGTGTCAAAGCACTTGTTAATACATAACCAGCGAGTCCAAACACGATGGTGATATCTTGTTTGATTGAGGAGTTCCCATGGCCACCTTCCGGCTTCATCATCAGACCCTGAACACTACCTAGTGTCAAAGAACTTGTTAATACATGACCAATGAGTCCAAACACGATGGTGCTATCTTGTTTGATTGAGGAGTTCCTATGGCCAACTTTCGGCTCCATCATCAGACCAGCAACGTGGTATCATTTTGTCAAAATATCTCGATAGTTGTATAAGTGTGCCAAGTTAAAGCACAATCAGATGCCAGGAAGTGCTTGAGAAATGGATGACAATTGGAGTAACTAGAAACACATATGGCCACCTTCCAACTCAATCATTAGACCTTGAACACCACCCAGTGTCAAAGTACTTGTTAATACGTAACCAATGAGTCCAAACACAATAGTGCTATCTTGTTTACTTGAGGAGTTCCTATGCCCAACTTCCGGCGCCATCATCAGACTAGCTCCGTGGTATCATTTTTTCAAAATGTCTTGGTAGTTGTATAAGTATGCCAAGTTTCAGCTCAATCGGATGCCAGGAAGTGCTTGAAAAATTGATGACAAAAGGAGTAACCGGAAACACATACGAACAGAGCAAGGTAATATAAAGCTTGTAAATAAATAAAATCCATATCGGTCGTGTTTAGCGGCCAAATAAATTACTATGAAAACTCATATATGTTGTGTTATTTAAAAATGGAACGAACTTTTTACTTCAGCGCATCAAAGTTTCAATTTGGCTTGCAAATAGAGCTGTTTAAAATAAAGAAGAAAAATTATCGTTGTTCGTCATTGATTCTGGAAATTATAATTAATTTACTTAGTTTGAATTTCCGCGCATTGTTTGAGAAAAGTACTATACAAGCCTTGGCCGCAACCAGCTATTGATGGACTCACGTTTGTGTGATCGTCCGTCAATAGCCCAGTTGCAGGCCGCGACAGTAATGTACTATATTAACTTTGCTTGCGAAGTTTTTGAGTTAGCTTCAATATAACCTATTTTTCCCACTTAGTTTATCTAGAAGATATCTTAATTTACTCCTTCACTGTACTTGTGAGGGGTAGTACCACAACTAAAAAGTGAAAAATAAAAGCTTATTAAAACTAACTTTAACAAAAATAACTTTAATTTCGGAAGTCGGTGTCTTTCCTTTTCAATTTTCATTTTTTGCCATCGGCTTCCGAAATTAAACTTATTTTTCACTGTTTTTGTGGTTTTTTTGGAAGTCGGTTGTTTTTTTTTGTAAAAAGTTATTATTTATAAGTTATTATTATTTTTTAGGTAGTACCCGACTGGTAGGTATAGGAGCTATCCTGAAATCGTGAAACAAAATCAGCTGATTGTTCTCTACATTGTGTCGTGTCAAGTCATGCGAATATAATAATTATTAATTTGAAAATGTTTGGAGCAACTGATTTTGTTTTCGCGATTTCAGTGTTGTTCACTTAGTAAAAGTCGTTCGTAAAGATGAGTACAACTTATAGACCAAAGTTACTTGGCCATTTAGTATTTTTAAGAAACCAAAATGGGAATTATTTGAAGCACACAAAAAGAGGCACATTTATATTATTAGAGTATTATATATTTTGTACATAACATAACATCAATCCTGTATCCCTCGAGGGTTAGGCAAAGGTGTACCTATAGTTCACCAACATTTCGCCAGTTATGTTTAAGTCCCATGTAATAGGGGGCGAACCTATGGCCATCAACCGGGCACAAATTCAGACTCCGGGCTGCTAATGAGAAATTCCAAATGGAAAACCCAATAACACTTTGGCCGACCCGGGAATCGAACCCGGGAACTCATGCTTAGTAGTAGCACTAGCGACCACTAGACCAACGAGGCAGTAATCTATATATATAAAAATGAATCCCTATTTCCCTTGGTCAGGCCATCACGCGTGAACGGCTAGACCGATTTCACTAATTCTTTTTCTGTTGTGTTTGTTATTGTCAGGAGAAGGTTCTTATGAAAGAAAATATTAAGAAAATTGCGCGTAAAATCAGAAAATTAAGACAGGACAACGTCTGTCGGGTCAGCTATTGGTGCCGATTCTCTTGTCACAAATTCTCTACTAAACTAAACTAAAAATCACTAAAATTTAGTTTATTCCTGTCAAACGACGATTTCCCATTCTGAAAATAGACTAAAGTGACACAACTTAACTATAATTTAGTTTGACAGCACTAAGATGGCACTGAGTTTTAATTTAGTGAAAATACTATTCTGAATTTGACGTTTTAACCAAAATTTTTGTTCTATATCTAAAATCCTCTAACTAACTCTGACTATTTTTAATCACGATTAAAAATGTGTGGAATAAAATTAGATGTCATGAACTAAAATTCAAACCAGCACCTCGAATTTAGTTGCAAAACGGTACTGTATCTTTTTTTTATTTTCTTTTGCTTATATCTCGAAAATGGTGTGTCCTATCGCAAAAATAATGAAAATTTAGACCCCCTTTGCAACCGTCAAATCCGTAAAACTCAACATGTTGGTAATTTTATTTTTTTGTTTTCTTCCAAAAAGTGAAAAATTCCATAGAAAAATACGTCGAGACGGCAACATTGCGCGCCTCTCCGGCTCAAAAAAAAAAACAAGAGGTAGGCAAATAAGTAGGTACCAAGTGGAGTCGCGATTGTCAAATTCGATTTTAGTTGTGTCAAAATATTTTTTTAATTTAGAGATTTTTTTTGGCAGAATAGCTCTAAGATTCTCATAGTAAAAAGTAAGGAATTTTAGTGATAGTTTAGTTAGTTTAGTTCGGTGTACAAGAGAATCGGCACCAGTATCTAATATTTTTAGGAAATCAAAATGGGAATCATTTGGGGTTCGATTACATATGCCAAGAAATATTACCATTCAAAAGTTTGAGGTCCATGGTGCACACGCACTGTCCTCGCTGTTGCCACTCCTCCTGCTTGTAGCAGAAGCAGTGGGATGGGCACTCCAAATCCTTCTGGCAAACTGTAAGCCACAAAAACCACAACATAAATTAAAACAGCACTAATGTACAGTCAAGTCTTTTTATCTTCGTCATTTTACAAATTCTTTCCTTTATCAAGTCAGGACACAATCATATCCAATACCAATTTAAGCTATAGGGCGCTGATAAGTCTATTGCATAGAAAACTATATTTAATAACTTACACCTTTGCCATCAACCAAAACCTTTTTAATGGCCTGGCAATAGACGAAATATAAATAATTTTTCAACACACTTGCTCGTAAAGTGGCTCTTATTGACCCGCTTTTAGGTTCATAATGCAGTGTATTATGGAAGCGTGCTTTTTACTTTACATTACCGCACTGGTGCGGTAATGTGCGCCACAGATAACTATTTACTAGTCGGAGTAATGACATGGCAGTAGGTATGGAATTAGTAAGTACTATCATGGCAACATCACATACCATGTTACCATTATAGTATTTACTAATTCCATACCTACCATACATACCTATATAGAAATAGGCTTTAGTAAAACTTTTTAATACCATAGGCAAATCATGGGCGTTTAGTTATACAAAAAAACAACCGACTTAAAAAAAAACACTAAAAAAGTGAAAAATAACTTTAATTTCGGAAGTCGGTGTCTTTGCTTTTTAATTTTCGTTTTTTGGCACCGACTTCCGAAATTAAAGTTATTTTTCACTTTTTTTGTGTTTTTTTTTAAGTCGGTTGTTTTTTTTGTAAAAAGTTTTTATTTTTCTCTTTTTAGTAGTGGTACCTACCCCACACAAGTTACTACCTGCTATGTAAATAACAGTGAAGGAGTCTAATAATTATATCGTCTACATAGACTGTGGGAAAAATACGTAATATTGAAGCTAGCTCAAAAACCACGCAAGCAAACTTAATAAAATTTATATGGAACCATCTCGGGAGTATACCCTTTCGAACTAAAAAAGAATTTTTAAAATCGGTTCACAAACGGCGGAGTAATCGGTGAACATACATAAAAATAAAATAAAAAAACAATCATGCGAACGTAGTACCTCCTCCTTTTTTGAAGTCGGTAAAAATAATCCCAAGGGCAGGTCAGTGGGATATTATAATTACATGGAATTAATATGAACTATCCTATAGTATATAAACATTCTTTATTTTCATAAGAGCAGAGATTTGCGCTTCGTTAATTAAATCTCATCAAAGAGACTTCATGCCTTTTTTTATGCCTTCTGTGTAAATAAATAAAATGATAAAAATGAACTTAAGTACTTAATATTCAATGAAATTACATAAGTACTTTTATATTTTTCACTACATATTTAACTTAATGTTTTGAATACGCAAGTATTCAGAACATTAAGTTGTGTTTATTACATAGGCTGTTTAGCGGATTTTCCAGTGCGTTTATTTACACTTGCGCGCGCAATGCTAGCGCGGCGCGCGAAAAACAAAACCAGAGAGCCATTTTCCATACATACGAATATTTGTTAACATTTTGCGTTGTGTGGTTATTTTCAAAAATGTCGACTTCACTGGAAGAAGAACAATACGTAGATTTGACCTCACCGGAAATACTAATCGAGCCACGAAACGCGAGTGATAGCCTGTTGCCACCAAAATCTAGAGAGAAATACCTAGCGGCCTACGAAACTTTCATACAGTGGAAAAATACCAAAAATGGCAGTCATTACCGGAAAACGTATTTTTGGCTTACTTCAATGAACTGGCAAATAAATACAAGCCCAGCTCGCTTCGGTTATTTTAATAGCTGTGCCTACGTAGTGTTATAATATCTGTGCTAGGCAAACCAGGAGCGTTTTGACCAGGGGCATGGGGTCTCAATTCGAACAAATTATAATTAGTCTTGAAAAAATATCATAGATGGCAGCATAAATAACAATTATGAAATTATCAATTACTAAAAATCGTTGTATGGCAAATTTTGGCTGAAGTAATATTAGTAAAAATCAAAACATCTTTGTTTAAATGCTGATTTATGTATTTACACTCATAAATTTCGTATTTTCAACAAATAACATAAATCAAGGCTTTTACTTCAATTCGAACCCTTAGAATGAAGTAGCCATCTGTTAATCATTTTTTTGCAACCTCTTTGCAATAGATGGCGTTTTAATTATTTTTTTACTGGCATCAGCTCAAAACATTTTTTTTTAAATCTAGTACCTTACGTAGAAATATAAGAATTAAAAAAAAGTCTATTAACATGTTTTTGGTACATAATTATCGTTTTTTTTTTTTAATTTTACTGAACCCGGTTTCTATAAAACTTTCTATATATCTAGACAAGGCTCCTAGATGGCGTTGTAAAACTACAGTCTCTGGCAATTAATAAGTCGTTTCCATCTGTTAAAAAAATGGAGGAAGAAAAATAGCTTAATTGTTTTCGTTGTGTGGTTAACTATTACATATTTAAAATGTCGATTTCACATCGGGAAGAATATCAATACGTAAATAATAATAAATAGATTTGACCCCGCTATACGTTTAGTATTTTTTTTTTCTTATTAAAAACATTATTTTTTGTTTATTTTACTACAGGCTGTCTATCGGTTTTGCCCGTGCCTTTATTTACACCTATGGAAAAAATAAACCAGCGCGCCATTTTCTATAAAGTTGTTATTGTTTTCGTTGTGTGGTTAAATAAATATTATCAAAAATACAAATTGTCGTCACCAACTGACGTTTTTAATCGATGCTCCGGTTATTCAGTACCTGGCAACAAAGGTCAGTTGAACATTATAAATCTAAATGTGTCATCTATAAAATTACGTTATTGTAGCATAAGTTCTTACAACAAGTCTGTGTTTTCCCTTGCAAGTGTGTTGAAAAACGTCGTATGAAACGCGTGTGCATTGATCATTACACTCTCGGCTACCTTATCGCATTCGCCTTCGGCTCACGCGACTAATACCGCCTCGACTGTAATATCCAAAAGAGCACACTTGTATCACAATGTACTATAATGGACAGAGTTTGTCAGTGCCACATTTTTACTTCTGTCTGACAATTGTAATGATGATGGCTGAATGTCATTCTGCGGTATTGAAATTACGACGCATGATGAGTCTGCAAAGAAGATTCTGTCGAGGAATGAGCAGACAAAAATAACGCGTAAGGTGGCGAGCATATTCTGGCTATAACTGTACCTACAGAGAGGTGTGGTTACGCCTACATTTCGCCGGTTATAAGTCCTATGTAAAAGGAAAATCCAGATATCCGGCTGCTATTGAGAAATTCCTGAGCAAAAACCCAATAACAATTTGCTCGATTTGGTTATCGAACCCAGGACCCCGCGATGAACTGATAAACATAACACGCAATACGAATTCAGGTTTTAAGAAAAAAACCAATTCTCGATTTCTCGACGGCATGTGAAGCCAAGTCAGATGCCCATGGGCGGCTTTAAAACTCTGACGGAGTTTCAGTCTGAACTGAACTAAAAATTATAGCATAACACATCACGTCTGTATTCCCCAGGAAGGCAGAGGTGCATATACAGCCACATGCCGCCTTCTATGATTATGGGTCCGTCAATGTAGCCGTAAGTTTCAAAGTCAACATGTTATTAAAATTCAATAAGCGATAGAAATTACGATAAAATAATTTCATGTCGGCTCACATGACGTCTTCTCTCCATAATTACGTTCTTTTGTGTTCTTTTCGTTGTTTTATGTGCTGTTTTCCATTCAGAAGTATGGCAGAAATTTTACTGATTTGGCCTCAACCCCGTCGCAGAATTTTATAGAAATAGGTACGACTTGACTTCTCTTTTGACCGAAATTCAAAAACTATTCCCTTTTCAAATGACTAAAAGTACCTATCCTTATGAGTTAAATATTTTATAATTTTAAAACCCGATTTTTAGTTAATAGAGTCTTTTTTTTAATTTCGTAGACTAATTTGACATTTCAAGTGATTGTTGTTTGTTTTTTCAATTTGATGTTTATCATTTGCACTTACATTTGTATTTGTGTGTGTGTAGTCTACGAGATTAAAAACAGACTTTAACAAGAACGTTTTTGGCCCCTAGACACTTGATAACTTGTCTTATTTGCAGCAAATAAGATTATTTCGTGAAAATAACTATTCTTGAGTAGTTTGCGGCAAATACAATTTCAAGAGCTATATTGGAGGAATCCTCTAAGCCCCGTTATACAGGCTGTAAGAAGACCCATCACATAGTACATCAAATAAAGTAACATTGCACAAAAATAATTACTGGGAAACGACTTTTATTTTTGGTGTGACAATTGCTTGTTGCTCAACAAAAACTCCAAAAAAAATCTACTGCTTACAGTTAAACGTCTGATATTGTCGCGGCCATGATGTGACGTCATTAACAACGATACTCATTTGTTTACATCTCTTTCTTTTTTATGCACTTGCATAATTTGTCCTTAACAGCGCCTTTATATCGTAGTTGTAAAGGTATTTCAAAGTGAGCTGACGTGTGGTTGACTGTGCTAACCGTATAATCGATTTGGAGCATGTGTTAATCATGGAGCATGGAGCATAATAAAATTAGATTATTTTTTTGTTCCGGCGTAGGTGCCGTTTTATTGATACTATATTTTATTAATTATAATAATATAAATGATTAAAGTGACGCAGTTTGGTTACGAAGTGCTGTTAGATATTTATTTAGTAAGTAAAACTGCTTGAAATATGGAACAAATAATGTGTTCTATCGCTTGATCTACCTAAATGGCGCGTCTGGTCTGCACACTGCACACGTAGGGTTCCCCGTACCCACACCCGTACAATATTTAACACCATATATTTTTTAAGACCGAGCAAGAAACTCCGCACGTCTCTTGTATGGGCAGTAGGGGACCCAGTTAATTTTGAACTTTATTATATTTTTGTTGTTGTGACGGCCATAATAGTACACACTCTTTGAAAATTTTAAGTGTCTATTACTGTTCAAAACATGAGACGGACGGACTTGCTCCGCTGGCAAGTAATCGGGTCCCGTTGGCACGCAACCCTAAAAAAATTAGTTTACATATTAATAATTAGGTAAAGGCAAGGACCTGCGCTGCGCTGATGAATTAACCTTGCCTTTTTACATACTACTTAACCAGTCTTTTGTTTCCCGACTTATTAAAAAAAGCTCTAATAAAACCGATCCACAAGAAAAATACAAGAAGCCCTAAATATAATTAATAATAAAAAGTACGCTGTAGGATTATTATTGGACATGACAAAGGCTTATGATAAGGTACAATTTGATATATTATTAAATAAACTATATAACATCGGTATCCGGGGAAAAAGTTACGAATGGTTCACATCTTATTTAAAAAATAGAGAACAAGTTGTAGAAGTAGAATATTACAATCATAAATCAAAACAAATATAATTAATTCGGTCCCAAAAAATACCTGTAAACGCTTCTATACCACAAGGAAGTGTAATAGGGTGCCTGTTATTCCTTGTTTACATAAACGATCTCCCTAACCACATCAATGAGTCATGCGTACTGTTTGCCGATGATATCTCTATCTTGACTTCATGTGACAATAATATAAATCTAAACCAAAAATTGAGTTCTGTACTAGTCACTGCCACACACTGGATGAACGAACACAACCTTGAAATTAACTTCAATAAGACAAGAATAATAACTTTCCACCCCCGACAAAAAATATCTATAAATATAAATTTCAAATACAACGGATCAAAATTGGAAACAGTTAATAAATTCACCCTTTTAGGCCTTGACATAGATTTACACATAGATTGGAAATCACATATCCAAAAAGTAAGAACGAAATTATCCAAGTTTTCATACGCCCTCCGAGAAATCAAGAAAACAACAGACCTCAAAACAGCACTAGTGACATATTACGCGTACGCATTCGCATGGCTTAAATATGGAGTAATCTTATGGGGAAATAGTACAGACGCTTCTACATTATTCACTCTACAGAAAAAATTAATTAGAATTTTAATAAATATCAAAGATACAAACTCCTGTAAACCCCACTTTAAAGACCTAAAAATATTAACCTTGCCCTGCCTCTATATACTTGAAATTTGTAAATTTGTACGAAAATATCCGCAATTCTTTACTAAAAGGGGAGATATCCAAACTAAAATCGCACTCAGAAATGAAAACAGGATAAACATACCCACTTCACGATTAAAAATGCACTCTTCTGGTGCATTTGTAATGTCCATTAAAGTCTACAATAAGTTACCAGGTTACATCAAAGACATAAATAAAAATAATATCTTTATTAATAAATTAAAACAATTTCTATTATTCAAAAGCTACTACACTATTGATGAATACTTTAGCGATAAATTTCAAAAATAATAAAAATCACTGTTACCTAATACCTACATTTCACTATGAATATAAAAAAAAAGCGCCTTCATCCTCTCTCCTGTTAAAAATTAACTTTTGCTGTGCCCGACAGGGTCCATAATTGTACAACTTATTATGTACAGTCACGGACTTTAATTGATGAGCCATCTGGTACTGTTCGCATTTTAGCCGTGTAATGCAAATCGGGTTTATTCGGTTCCCGACACGCAAAGTCATAATTATGTCTTTGTATTAGAAGAATAAAATTATATTTCATATCTTTACCGGTTGGCTAACCTGAGAGCAGAACTACAAACTTGACAGCAGTGACTACTCAAAGTTAACCAATTGCAGGTTTAGCAACAGTAACCTAGCAACGATAAACAATTGTTGCTAGGTTACTGCTGCATAGTAACGTTAGCGTACGGAGAAATTCTCTGACATCGATATTTCAACTGTCACTGTCTTCAGTTAAGTTTTCAGAATTATTGAGTTAATGAGCTATGATTCAAAGGAGATCAGTATCAAATAGATTGGATAAACTTAATGCAACATTGTATTTATTTTTATCACTAAGAACTTATTAGTCAACCTCTATGGATAAGGCTATTTCCGATTAAAAGTAATTTATTTGTCATCTTGATATTTCAACTGTCACTGTCTTCAGTTATGTTTTCATAATTATCGAGCTAATGAGCTATGATTCAAAGGAGGTCGGTATCAAATAGATTGGATAAACTTAACGCAACATTATATTTATTTTTATCATTGAGAACTTTTTAGTCAACCTCTATGGATATTTCCGATTAAAAGTAATTTATTTGTCATCTTGATATTTCAACTGTCACTGTCTTCAGTTATGTTTTCATAATTATCGAGATAATGAGCTATGATTCAAAGGAGATCGGTATCAAATAGATTGGATAAACTTAATGCAACATTGTATTTATTTTTATCATTGAGGACTTATTAGTCAACCTCCTATGGATATTTCCGATTAAAAGTAATTTATTTGTCATCTTGTTTACGAGCTTGCGAATTGAGTTCGTGTTTAATCGTGTAATCTCGTGAATGTATGAAAGTAAACAAGATGACAAATAAATTACTTTTAATCGGAAATATCCATAGAGGTTAACTAATAAAGTCAACCTCTATGGATATTTCCGATTAAAAGTAATTTATTTGTCATCTTGTTTACGAGCGTGCGATTTGAGTTCGTGTTTAATCTTGTAATCTCGTGAATGTATGAAACTGCAAAATTGAAAAGTTTGAAGGTGGCTCATCAATTAAAGTCCGTGACTGTACACATTGTGGATTGCAATAAAGTATTGAGTATTGAGTATTGACCATCTTTGTATTGCTACAACGATAGCATATCTCAACAAGAAGTGTGTTACGGAACAATACAGCTGGATGGATGTTTAAAAAAGTCTTTGGCCTCTTTTAAAAGAAAGATCGAGTGTGCACCAGACGTAAGTCAAATAAGAATATTCATGTTAATATCGCTTCCAAGTCAATATGTTTGATGGCAGTTGATGAGTTGTGGATCCAAATACAAACATACGACTTATGAAAGATATTCATTTCACGAATGAGCGATTGAGAGTTGTTTCTTTTTAACTCTTCCGCGCTTTACGTTCTATCAGAATGCTGGTAAGCAGAAAGGTAATGTTGTTGAATACCTAGTTTTCATGAAGCAGTGTGGCTACCTATTATTATTTTCTACCAAACTTAATATACCAAAAAAGTTATTTATTTCTGTTTTTCTTTAAAATTATATTTATACCTACCTACCTTCAAAGTGGTTCCTGCCGTCGGCTGTCACGCAGTCTCATTGAGCTTTGAATGTATTTATTACAGAAAAAAAATACAACATTTATCTGTTTTAAAAATCACATTCTTACAACCAATAAATTCTTCCAACCCCTACCTACACATTGCTCCTGTATTCCTGTATACATATATTAGTTGCCACAAATATCGACATATCGATAAGAGACATCTCTAGTACCGAGTACCGATGTCTTTGGTAATAGAGAGCGTCATTTGTCTTGTAAAAAACGAATTGTTCGGAACGTATCACGGACCTAAGATGATATTTATGAGAAAGAATGAATTTGTCGTAGAGCGCGGTGCACACCGGCGGAAACGACTTGCTTTTATTGGTCGAGTGAGTAATGGGCTTAAATGGCACTTTTTATGGGTTGCTTGGTGTATTTAGTGCAGTGAAGTAAGGAATTTTCCTTTTTAAGAAAATTTCAAAAGGGGAAGAAATAACCATTCAATATTTTTTAAATAAAATTGGTTGAATTTATGACAAAAGCACGCGGCGTACTTTGAATAGATTGCCAGTCAAAGGAAAATAAGAACCAAACACCGTTCACCTCTGCTGAACCCTTCGGGAATTGCAAGGAGTAAGTACCTAAGTCCAATCATTCATAGCCTAGCGTTAGTTGTGGGTAGGTTCACATTCATAGCCTAGCGTTAGCTGTGTGGGTAGGTTCAGGATAACGGGAAGGGTTTGAACTCATGCATTCACGTCTAAACCAGCACAACCATACAAAACCACAATAAAACATTCGCACATAAGGTAGCAAAAGGAAATACGGAATAAACCAAAATAAAAGTAATTATTTAAAAGTGATAAAAGTTATAAGAAAAAAAATACAAATATCTAATTAAATTAAATTGAAATTAAATTATTATTGATGAAATCAGAAATAATTTCCTCCTACCTATAGTGTTGGTTGAACATATTTGGTGTTTTGCATGTATGTGTGTCAGTGTATATCTTTTTAAAAGTATTGTATGCGAAGATGCTATCTTCTCCGCACACATAATTTTGTGTATTGTAAAATTTATTTAAAAAAAAAAGAAACTAGACTAATAATCTATACATACAGGCTGTTAGGGTAAACACCGTTATCCTTGTAACCAGTGGTTTGGTTTCATTTAAAGAACGTAAAATCAATGGAAAATTACACTTTTTTTTTCTTTTTTTTAAAACTACATTTTTCCACAAAAGACGCAAGTTCGTTGCCCTATGTGCTAGGGCAACGAACTTGCGTCTCAACACGGGTGGGGGGTGCGGCACGCGAACTGACCGGCCGCGAGCGCGACCACTCCCTCCGTTAGTCAGCTGTTTCGCTAGCGAAAACGGTGCCGGATAGAAACTTTTTTCAAATATTTTAATGAAAATAAGGTTTTTTTTTTGTTGTGTTTGGTCATTTATTCTTATATTTAAGTCAGCTACCCATGGTTTGAATGACAAGACTGTTTACCCTTACAGCCTGTATAATAAAATTGTAAACATTCTGTGTCTGTACATTACAGATTTTTGCCAAAAAAGTACTGGATGACGCGAGAAATACGTAATAGAAAGTATAAAAACATTTTTTGACATTTTTGTCTGTTTGTTTGTTCGTTTGTGGGCGCATCACGTAAAAACCACTCATTGGATTCAAAATCGAATGACTGAAAGATAAGAAGCTTTATTGTGAGTAACATTTAGCGTTTATTTCATCAAAATCGACCTACAGAATCAAAAGATATTCAAATTTAAACATTTTGTTAGAAACTGCATAGCGCCACGTGACGCGTCGAGATACGCGTGCCCGGTGGGATTGTTGCGGGGCGGTGTGGCGTATCTATTTGAATATAAGCGAACAGCCTGTCCCTTGCTGTCCTTCCCCAGCGATGCCCTAAGCTGAGGTACATACCCCACAGGGGGTGCGTGTAGACGCTTAGTTTATAAGTTGTTTGCCCTGGGTGGAGGCCTTAATTTATTGAAGCAGTCCGGCTAAGCAGCCGACATCCTCCGAGATGGAGTAACGTGCGATATGCCAAATATACGACTTCGGGCAGACGCATGAGGGCAGATATCTAGAGAGTACACAGCGGAAATAAATTATAATGCATAGGAACTAGCTGAAATATTGCAGAATGATCTCACAAAGACGGTGGAACAACGTAGAATATTCGAGCGAGTATGTCAAAGCGTAGCTATTGATTTGGGCCTGTCAGGGTTGTGGGAAAGTCCGAAAGGGATACCGGGACCTTGGCAACAGGCAACTGCAGGAACACGGGTGGGTTTAAGTCAGTAAAAGTCTGACACGCCCTTCCGCTCCACCCAGAACGGGAGAAGTCAAATGAAGATTTATCACACTCAAAAAAAAAAAAAACATTTTTTTTGGGGGAAGTCCAGTTTTTAGATACACCCAGATCTTGGCCCACGGATTTAATGCAAAATTGCTCGCGCTATTGCCTCATAGAGCATAGCAGCTACATTGTTACCTGGAGGGACAACCGCCCATATAATGTTTAAAACACCAATTGACTTGGAGAATACGGAAAGCCCAGTTTACAATATTTATTACGTGATTGCTGCTTAGTAATATGGAATGACTGCACAATGGCAAACCGTAAGGTGATTAACACACAGCACCGCAGCAATCGATAAAGCAGTTGAAGCGGTGCGGTGGACAGAATTTTGCGAGATATTAGACAAGACGATCGGCCCATGAGTGGCGTCGCAATGCTCTTCGGGGGTGATTCTGGACAGACATTTCCAGTAATACCTCGATTTTTTACACAACATTGGTGACGAAACATCAGAACACGGAAGTTATCTTACCTGAAAATATATGTAATACTGTTCCATCACTGCAGGACCTTATGGTATAAGTGTATCATATAATCAAATTCATAGCTATGCGAAAGCGAAATTTTGACACATCGCAACGATCAAGCCAAAGAAATTATATGATACAATATTGACGAGTGTCCCGAGGGAAAGCACTGCATAACGCGCTCTATAAAAAAGTAATGCAACAAAAAGACGTCTCTGAATGGCCCCGGTTGCCGTCACACAATATCAAATTAAAATTGTGATTCCGTTTAAGAAGTTTAAGTCTTCCTAAATTATTTAATGTAACGGTACCAGAGAGAAAGTCAAGATTTTACAACCAAACGTTATTGAAGCAGAGATTTTGACAGGTGGCGGCACAGGAGATAGCGTTTTCATAGCTCGATTTCCTCTAACTCCTGATAATTCCCCATTTAATTTTAAAGGCGTACGCGTATCTGCTAGCCTTTTCTCAACTATTTTATGGTCGGCTTCCATTTTAATCAGATGCAGCTGAATACCAGTATTTTACATAGAGCGACTGCCTATCTGAACTAACCGAGTAACTGGGTAAATCGATACCCCTTGGTAAGACTGGTTGTCAGACTTTCGGGCTTCTGACGACCCTTAACGACTGTTAAAGATCCACGATTATCAGCTGGGACCAATGGCTATGGCAATGGCAAATGGAGGAGTGTCGGTGTGTAAAGATGGTCACCCACCCACGAACCAACCCCGGAAAGTGTAGCTTAACCTGTTGGATCGACCGGTACGGCAGTTATTACTTAGCCACGGGCTTAACTTAACTTAACTTAGCAAAACTTAAAGAACATGTTGCGTTTTGTAATAACAGGCTGAGATAGAAATTATTATAAGTGCACGCGGACGAAGTGGCGGGCACAGCTAGTAATTAAATAAATTGATTATGTGTTGACAGTAAATGAATTGAACAAAACAACGTTTAATTATTATTATTATATTTATATGTCTATATATCTCGGGACCTTGGGGTCCCGGACGTTTGGAAGGCGTACGAGGGGCCGAAGCCAACTCGCAGAGGCCCCTTAGGCAATTTTAATTGGAATGAGGCACCAACCGACGATTATCCCTGTATGCACTATGCTAGTGCACCCAAGGACAATCCCCGGTTGGTGTAGGACTATTGCAGTACATGGAAACAAAACATTGGGCTATGGGTTTGGCTGGCTATAGTGGAATGGTTACCAGGAACTATGGAAGGACTATGACCCCTGCCTGACCAATGATATATAATATATATTATGGATAAGATGGCAGGGGGTGACTTGCACACTCAATAATGGGCCCCCAGAAACTGTCGCTAGCACATAGTGACGTAGCGACAAGGGGGCAACATATCCTGAGGTGCTTGAGGAGTGGAGAGGTATTCCACGGCTTTCAGAACAATCCCAGAGCCCGGAAGATGGTCAAGATCCCTACGAGCACTTACTGGAATACTTCCTTCCTCCGAGCACGTTTGCTCTTGCGAATCTCCACTCAAGCCGGCCAATCAAGGCAAGAATGAGGTGGGAGCTCTGTTCCTCGTCAGTGTTCACTCCAGCCAGCCAATAAAGGCAAGCCAGAGATGAGGAACAAGACTTCTCCCGGGAGGTAGGGTCCGTGGGGTCGCTACTGCCCAACAGCTCGCCACAAGCTGCCCTGCGGGTTTTTGTATCTCTCTTGGTCTGGCTCCTCATCCTAGACCCGTTCCGGCAAAGTAAACTCTACCGGCACAGACCTAGAGTTCGGAGCGCGCAAGCCCCACCACGACGTCAACGTAGAGATACGGCGGTGGGGTTATTATTATTATTATTAATCAGTTTATTTCAGATAAAAAATTAATCCATACAATTACAGTGAATAATACAATACAATCATAAAATAAATCAATCAAATACAGTTAAATAAATTATTACAATTTTTGCAATTACAATTTTTGTGTTAGTAAAATCTTATGCACTATGTTAGTCAAAACCCATCACAATACGCATCCATTTGTTCTGGATAGGGCAATCCGCACGAGATACAACCATCTTCAGAATACTGTTGCTACTGCCTCGCACGCGCTGCAACAAGGAGGCTACTTTCTTCCTTACAACCGCATGAAAGCCGTCCGTTCGCGCCTCCGCAAACATTCCGGACGCACTACAATAGCGAGGCAGCCGCATCAACATCCTGAAGACGTTGTTGTATTGGACACGCAAAGCATTAGCAGCCCGGCGAGTAAAGGCTACCCACAGACTGCTCGAGTATAGCGATTGGCAGTACGCCTTGAAAATAGTAATTTTCACTGCCCTCGAGCAGCGAGCAAACCTGCGTGCAACCATATTCCCCCTGACTGCCAATGCTCTGCGCTCCCTTTCTATGTCAGCGTCATCTTGCAACTCTTCTGTCAAAAAGTGGCCCAGATACTTGAAGCTGGTTACCACCCGCAGAGCCACACCATTGAGCATAACAGGCGGAACATGCACTGGACCACTGTTTCCACTCTTGAAAACGAGCACTTCGCTCTTTTTCGAGTTATACTTCAGTCCATGTTCCGCCGCGTAAGCCTCACAGATTGATACAAGCTTACGCCCCGCCCCCACAGACGGCCCCAGCAGCACCATATCGTCCGCATAACTGATGTTATTTACGCTCACTCCGTCTATAAAACAACCCACATGAGTACTACTGAGCTCGCCGATGAGGTCATTAACATACAGATTAAATAACAGAGGAGAGGTTATCCCCCCCTGCCTCACGCCACACTCCATGCCATATGCATCAGATAGCGCACCAGCCCATCTCACCTGGTTTCTCTGAACCGTGTACCAATGGCGCAACACGGAGATGACTTCAGCCGGCACACCCGCTCCTTCCAATTTTGCCCACAGCTTATTATATAGCACCCTATAAAAGGCCTTCGACAGGTCCAGGAAGCACGCATACACCGGCGTCTTCCTCTCCGTGTAGTACCCAACAGCCTGCTTAAGACACAAGATTGCGCTCTCTGTTGAGAGCCCACTCCTGAACCCAAATTGGGCATCATTTAGTTTTATGTGCTGCAGGAGAATGTTAAGTAATAAGCTTGTTAATAATATTAATAACATTATTTTTAAAATTTAAATATAATTGCTGTGTTCTAGGATATTGTTGTTTCAAATAAGCGTAATATTATCTTTTCACTCAATAACGCTATCGAATCATTTGATCAATTTCTTTTAATTGTATCAAAGGAAAACTTTTTCTTTGAAAACTTTTAACGTGAACAACAGGAAATGTTTTTTAATGAAAAGAAACGTTTTTAGATAAAAATAAATAAATGAACTTTGAACAAAGCTCCATTTTATTGTTGAATACCTTAGAACCGATGTAGGTATAGATAACAAACTTCCCCCTACCAAGTCATCAGAAAATCACTTAGCCTCGTGCATAATCCTCCTATAGGGTTCCCACTGCTGGGACACAGGTCTCCTCTCTGAGGGAGCACGCGGGCCCAGTGCGCGTTGGTGGATGTCACATGTCTTCGAATTTTTGGTTCTAGGCTATGCTGGTTTCCCCACAATATTTTCCTTAACCGTTTTAAGAGCAGCGGTGATGAGATGTCGACAAAGTAAAGTGCCTGTCTGGGTTCAAACCTACGACCTACAATTCTTAAGTGGCCACCACTGTAGTGAAACTGCTGAACTTATATAATATAATAGTGGTGGAAATAAAAATAGGAACATCGCCTTTATGTTGTAGTGGTAAGGGCGAATTTTGTAGAGCAAATGTTACCACTGATGTGCGTTTTGCTGTACTTATTATTTGCAGGGGAACATGAAGAAAAGAACACAAATGATTTATTTCCATTTCCAGCTTTTAGTAAGATCAGTTTATTTCGTAAAGGTTTGATATCGACACAGACGTATCCGCCTGTTGGATGATAGCTAGAAATTGTATTGAGAATCAATTCGATGTGCAGATATTGGTTCTCAATCCCGCGATAGCATCACACTGCAAGCTCTCGTGATTGTATACGATGTGTATTTGTTTTGGTGCAAACAATACGTGTAGACAAAGTTCTGATTTCTACACGACGCGACGTCAGTAACGTACCCTAGATGAAAAATAAATAAATAAATTACCTATTTCTTTAATTTCATTATTTCTGAAACTGAACGGTGACTGCCTCGTAATGATCACAAGCACTACCGCTGAGTATGAGATCCTGGGTTCAATTCTCGGGTCGGGCAGTTTTTCTGGGTTTTGTCCATCAGGATTTTTCTCAGTAGCAGTCCGGAGTCTGGATTGGTGCCCGGTTTATAGCAACAGGCTTTCTAATAAATCGGACATATAATAGGTACTTATCTGGTGAAATGTGTGTGTACATAGATATACGTCTGCCTAGCCCTTCAGGGAATAATAATAATAATAACTTGGCAACACTGATACGTCAACAACGAAATTTTCCATATCTCGTATTTACTATATTTAATTATCTCCATGAGCCGCCTATATACAAAAACCACAACAAAACCTCTTTTAATAAATCTATACATATAATAAAATCGTAAACATTCCGTGTCTGTACATTAAAGATTTTTGCCAAAAAAGTACTGGATGACGCGAGAAATAAGTAATAGAAAGTAAAAAAATATTTTTTGACATTTTTGTCTGTTTGTTTGTTCGTTTGTGGGCGCATCACGTAAAAGCCACTCATTGGATTCAAAATCTAATTACTGAAAGATAAGAAGCTTTATTGTGAGTAACATTTAGCGTTTATTTCATCAAAATCGACCTACAGAATCAAAAGATATTCAAATTTAAACATTTTGTTAGAAACCTCATAGCGCCACGTGACGAGTCGAGATACGCGTGCCCGGTGGGATTGTTGCGGGGCGGTGTGGCGCGGGGGAAAGCGTACCTATAGGAATATAAGCGAACAGTCTGTCCCTTGCTGTCCTTCCCCAGCGATGCCCTAAGCTGAGGTACATACCCCACAGGGGGTGCGTGTAGACGCTAAGTTTATAAGTTGTTTGCCCTGTGTGGAGGCCTTCATTTATTGAAGCAGTCCGGCTAAGCAGCCGACATCCTCGGAGATGGGGTAACATGCGATATGCCAAATATACGACTTCGGGCAGACGCATGAGGGCAGATATCTAGAGAGTACACAGCGGAAATAAATTATAATGCATAGGAACTAGCTGAAATATTGCAGAACGATCTCACAAAGACGGTGGAACAACGTAGAATATTCGAGCGAGTATGTCAAAGCGTAGCTATTGATTTGGGCCTGCCAGGGTTGCGGGTAAGTCCGAAAGGGATACCGGGACCTTGGCAACAGGCAACTGAAGGAACACAGGTGGGTTTAAGTCAGTAAAAGTCTGACACGCCCTTCCGCTCCGCCCAGAACGGGAGAAGTCAATTGATGATTTACCATATTAAAAAAAAAAAAAATTTGGGGGAAGTCCTGTTTATAGATGCCCCTATCTTGGCCCAAATACGAAATTAATGCAAAATTGCTCGCGTTATTGCCTCATAGAGCATAGCAGCTACATTGTTACCTGAAGGGACAACCGCCCATATAATGTTTAAAATACCAATTGACTTGGAAAATACGAAAAAGCCCAGTTTACAATATTTTTTACATGATTGCTGCTTACTTAGTAATATGGAATGACTGCACAATGGCAAACCGTAAGGCGATTAACACACAGCACCGCGCACCGCCGCGGTAGGCAGTCTCATGTCGCACTGGTCTCTATTAAATCCGCTGATGCCTAACACACGTACACCGCCCGACCGCGCGGTCGAACTGATAAAGACCGCGGCGGTGCGCGGTGCCGTGTGTAAACCGCCTTGCACACGTACACCGCCCGACAGCGCGGTCGAGCTGGTAGAGTCCGCGGCGGTGCGCGGTGGCGTGTGTTAATCGATAAAGCAGTTGAAGCGGTGCGGTGTACAGAATTTTGCGAGATATTAGACAAGACGATCGGCCCATGAGTGGCGTCGCAATGCTCTTCATGGGTGATTCTGGACAGACATTCCAGTAAAACCTCGATTTTTAACACAACATTGGTGACGAAACATCAGAACACGGAAGTTATCTTACCTGAAAATATATGTTATACTGTTCCATCACTGCAGGACCTTATGTCATATGTGTATCATATGATCAAATTCATAGCTATGCGAAAGCGAAATTCTGACACATCGCAACGATCAAGCCACAGCAATTATGTAATGTAACGGTACCAGAAAGAAAGTCAAGATTTTACAACCAAACGTTATTGAAGCAGAGATTTTGACAGGTTACGGCACAGGAGATAGCGTTTTCATACGTCGAATTCCTCTAGCTCCTGATAATTCCCCATTTAATTTTAAACGCGTACGCGTATCTGCTAGCCTTTTCCCAACTATGTTGTGATCAGCTTCCAGTCCAACCGGATGTTGCTGAATACCAGTATTTTACATAGAGCGACTGCCTATCTGAACTAACCGAGTAACTGGGTAAATCGATACCCCTTGGTAAGACTGGTTGTCAGACTGGTTGTCGGGCTTCTGACGACCCGTAACGACTGTTAAAGATCCACGAATAACAGCTGGGACCAATGGCTTAACGTACTTTCCGAGGCACGGAGGAGTCTCGGTGTGTAAAGATGGTCACCCACCCACGGACCAACCCGGAAAGTGTAGCTTAACCTGTTGGATCGACCGGTACGGCAGTTATTACTTAGCCACGGGCTTAACTTAACCGAACTTAAAGAACATGTTGCGTTTTATAATAACAGGCTGAGATAGATATTAATATAAGTGCACGCGGACGAAGTGGCGGGCACAGCTAGTAATAAATAAATTCAGTAACAATAAACATCATTAAAATGAAAAAACCAAAAAATCATACAAAGATCAAGAATGACGCTGTCAAAGGACCCTCCACGCAAATAAATTACAGATAATTATAACATTAGGACTTCAAAACACCTCTTGGAGGCGATTGGCGGCGGTGACCTCTCGCGTCCGGCTCTGGTCCAGGCCATGGTACGGAGCGAGAGGGCATGGGAAGCAGTCACCTCCTTCTGCGAAGCAGTAATGCTCGCGAAGGAGGAGGCGGAACGCGTGAGGGAGAGGCAAAGTTTGCGCCCTCACGCCCCTAACCGCCGCCGCCGCTGGAGACGCCCTGGGCGTCGGGAATCCCAGGCAGATTCCCGGCCACCATAGGCGCGGGCTTGCGGACGGCGAGCAATGGGTAGCTCGCCGTCCGATCAGGACCAGGCCCGGGTCGATGGCGCGTCGTGTTCCACGCGCGCCTCAAAGAGATGTCAGCACAATTGGCGGGGTCCGCTAGGACCGATGCCTGCCAGGGTTGCGGGTTAGTCCGAAAGGGATACCGGGACCTTGGCAACAGGCAACTGAAGGAACACGGGTGGGTTTTAGTCAGTAAAAGTCTGACACGCCCTTCCGCTCCACCCAGAGCGGGAGAAGTCATTGGATGATTTCCAACACTCAAAAAAAAAAAAAAAAAAAAAGGACTTCAAAACATGTTGACGAGATCAGCAGCCCGCCGCGCACGCCTTCCACCTCCGGAATCGTCGCTCAGCTCCGCCTCGCCGCCGCCGGAACCTAGCCCCATCGTGAGTGCTGTAATACCGGCCGTGGCAGTTGCGTCGAGCTCGAGCGACGAATATTTTTCCCCGCCGACGTCACCGACACCCGTACGTCGGCAGGGGAGAGGCCGGCCACCGAGGAGCTTGGGACTTAGGGGCCAACCGGCCCCGAGCCGGGTCCCCGCTGCCGGTGGTTGTGTGCAGCGCATGAGATGGACTCAGTGTATGAACGAGAACGTCATGCGCGCATACTACGGGTCTACAGAGGGGGGAACTAACCTCACTGCATACCGCGATAGGATGCTGTCTCTGTTCCAGGAACTAGAACCAACCGTCAACGTCTCGGCCCAACGACTTTCGGATCAGGTGCGGGTCATCCAACGCAACCACAGGTTGGACGATGTTGCACTTGATAGGCTACGCTCAGAGGTACCGAGCAACCGTATCGTCTCGACTCCGGCACAAACCGCAGCACAACCATTCCTGACCCAATCCCGCCGCGGTCAAATCATGTTGAAGAAGAGAATGATAGGGTTGTCACAGTAAGTAGCCAGTGCAACGCCCGATTGAGGAGCGCTCTGGAGGATGCGTTTCGCGATTATAGGCACACCCCGACCGAACTTAGACCCCGACTACCACGCTTACCTATGCACAAGAAAAATAGGGTGCTGGTGTGTGCCTTGGACTCGCAGCTTAAAAACTTTTTCGAGAGCAGCGAGGATCTCGTTGATACACACTCGATCCTATATTGCGCGGCTGTTGCGGCATGTCGTTTAGCTAACGTCAAGTTCCCAAACTGTGACAGAGCTACTCGACCAAAACCAGCCGTACCAGCCTGGCAGTGCAGGATCGAGCGCCGTACCGATGGGGCCAGGGTACTCATCGGCAAACTATACAGCTTTAGGGAGGGCAATACACGACCACGAGTGATGCGCTTTGTGAGACGGGCATTCTCGGGGACAGGAATCAGTCCTCCAGAATACATGTCCCGTGTCACAGAGCGTATCGACTTCCTGAAGCAAAAAGTCTGTGCACGGGCGAGCCGAATTCGGCGGTATAAGCGGCGGGTTGACCGATACACGCAGATTTGCATGTTCCAGAGCGATGAAAGGTGGATATATAGAGCTTGGGAGCAACCTGAACAAAATGTGGCAGACGTGTGCCGCCCGGATGATGCCACCACGAGCGCATTCTGGGGTATATGGTCGCTGCCCGTCTGTCACGCTGAGGCTGACTGGATACAGGATGTCGAACGAGTGTATGAAACTATACCAGAAATGGAAGCTGTATTAATCTCTCCACAAGACGTAGCCACAGCAGTCCGTCCGTTACCGAATTGGAAATCACCGGGACCGAATGGACTGCACAACTTCTGGTTAAAATGGCTGATTAGTTCACACACTCGCCTGGCATCTCAATTCCAGTCATCCTTAGAGTCTGGGTCGCTACCGCAGTTTCTAACAACAGGCGTTACCCACCTGCTCCATAAGTCAGGTAGTCCCGCGGAACCGAAGAATTATAGACCGATCACATGTTTGTCGACGGTCTATAAACTTCTTACATCCATTTTGAGAGTGAAAATAAACACACACATTGACAACAATTCAATAATGTCCGCCTCTCAAAATGGATGTAGGAACGGGTCCCGCGGTACTAAGGAGCTACTCCTCATCGACATGGCCATAAGCCAACAGGTTCGTCGATCCCGTAAGGACCTCTCGACATGCTGGATAGACTATAAGAAGGCCTACGACTCGGTGCCGCATACGTGGCTCATGAGGGTGCTGGAGTTGTACAAGATTGATGCAACTCTACGCACCTTCCTTGAGTCGTGTATGGGGCAATGGAGGACAGTTCTTCGCTACCCGGGGTGTCGACAGATCCAAGGGAATGATGAACCTGTACGGATTAAACGGGGAATCTTTCAGGGCGACAGTTTGAGTCCGCTTTGGTTCTGCTTGGCCCTGAACCCTCTAAGCACACTGCTAGAGGATTCAGGTCTAGGCTATCGGTTGAGGAGAGGTGGTCAGGTCATATCTCACCTCCTCTACATGGATGATCTGAAACTCTTTGCCCTTAACGAATTGCGACTGATGGAGCTACTGAAGGTAACTGAAACCTTCAGTAACACCATCAGGATGGAATTTGGTGTGAACAAATGTGCAGTCATGCATGTAAAGCGATTATTATGGAATCAGAGGGAATTCAACTCTCGGATTCCATATACCTCAGGTCCCTCTCCTCATCCGCAAGCTATAAGTATTTGGGTATGTCGGAAGCGTTAGGCATCAACGTTGCTGACATGAAGCAATCGTTGCAGGAGCGCTTCTTTGGTCGCCTGAAAAAAGTATTAATTAGTCTTCTTTCAGGCGGAAACAAGGTCCGCGCCTTCAACGGTTGGGTCATGCCGGTTCTGATGTACTCTTTCGGCATACTCAAATGGACTCAGACCGAACTCGACGCTCTGGATAGGAGGGTTCGTACACTGTTGACCGCAAACCGGATGCATCACCCACGATCATCGGTGATGAGATTGTATATACCGCGGAAGTGCGGGGGTCGAGGCTTTTTAAATGCGAAGACCCTCCACAACCGCGAGGTGTGCAATCTCAGAGAATATTTTTTAAAAGCCGAAGTGGGTATGCACCGCGATGTGGTGGCAGTGGACAAAGGACTCACCCCGCTCTCCATGGCTAAAGAGAACTGGCGCAAACCTGTAGTGCTTACTACGGAAGACCGCAAGGAGGTATGGCAAAGCAAGGAGCTTCACGGGCGCTTCTATCGGGCTCTTCATGAGCCCGGTGTAGATTTCTTAGCGTCCGTATCCTGGCTACGTTTTGGTGACCTTTTCGGGGAAACTGAAGGTTTCGTCTGTGCAATTATGGACGAAGTTATCTTGACGAATAACTACCGGAGACATATTATGAAGGACGGGACGGTTGAAGTGTGTCGGGCATGCCACCGTCCGGGTGAGTCCATCAGACATATTATCTCTGGTTGTTCTCGTCTAGCTAACGGCGAGTACTCGCACAGGCATAATCAAGTGGCCAGGATTATTCACCAGCAACTTGCGTTGAAATATAAACTTGTGGACTCTGAGGTACCGTACTACAAGTATGTGCCCGACCCAGTTCTCGAAAATGACTATGTCACGTTGTACTGGGATCGGTCTATCATTACTGACAGGACTATTGTTGCCAATAAACCTGATATCGTAGTGATAGACCGATTAGCGCGCCGCGCAATGATAGTCGATGTTACCATCCCACATGACGTGAACCTCGTGAAAGCTGAGAAAGAGAAACAAATAAAATATCTCGACTTAGCACACGAGGTTGTCGACATGTGGAATGTGAGCTCGGCTATCATTGTGCCGATTGTCGTAACGGCCAATGGCCTGATAGCCGAAAGCCTCGATTTTTATTTGAATTTAAGAAATATTTAAAAATGTAAACAAATAAGAAAATAAATAAATAAACGGAAATAATAATCAAATATTTATTTGCGTAAAACATGGTATAAAATGGTGTTAAATACAAATTTATATGGCACAAACATGTTTAGCTAGAATAAAAACATAGCATGCAAAATTATAAAATTGGGTGAAGAAGTCAACAACCATCAATATATATATTTTTTTTAAACATTAACATTTTTTGACAAAAAATTCTTTTAAACTATAAAAACTACATTCCAGTAACCATTTATAAAACTTCATTTGAAATAATCTTGTATTTAATGTCTTGAAGTGCCTCGGTATTTTGTGAAAGATGCGCACACACATTGCTAAGCAGTTTGTATTTAGCTAGTCTAGGTAAATCATTCAACACTAGTTTATGAGGATCTCGTATGTTTCTAGGATTAACCTCATTCGCAGTCTTAAATAATTGTTTATTTTTAATTACAAACACACATATTTCGTAAATGTAAAGCGACGGTAACGGTAACAAACCAAGTTTCTTAAATATTGGTCGGCATGAGTCGTCAGGTTTAAGACCACAAATTGACCTCATGCACTTTTTTTGAGCAATGAATGCTCTACAGAAATCGGTGCTATTACCCCACATTACGTTCGCGTGTTATGACATTACAGCAGTTTTTATGTTAGTTACATTTTTAACTTGTTTTAGTGCGTATACAAATTTATTAATTTTGGTGTTAACATTGCCTACGTGTTCTTTCCAATTAATGTCTTTATCGATTATTACCCCTAAGAATCTTGTATGAGTTACTTCTTTAATTTTATTAATATTGAGTTTAATGTCATTTTTATAACTATTTGATTGATTAAATTGGATATAAATCGATTTGTCTATATTTATTTTCAAATGGTTAATGTCCAGTCAATGCAGTAATTTGTTAATTGTATTATTAATGTCACGGTCATGATCTAAAATGGTATTTTGTTTTTTGTTAGATGTCACTATAATAGATATATCGTTGGCGGAACAACAGGCGTGTGAGTATTTCTGTTTACTTTACAATTGACTATAATTTGACTTCAAATTCGACATCTCCGGTGTGTCCTAAGCTTAATGCCATAGTTAACCGTGGCTGTGTGTTTAGGCAGATTCATGCGAAGTCCCCGCGATGTGTGCGCGGTTTTATCTTAACGACCCATTTGTCGTGGCATCGGCGCAGGCAGACCTACTGCGGTGTTGTATAACGTTTTTACATTGTACACGAAGGTAAATATCGTTTTATTACGATATATTGTGAATTTCGGTGCGTTTAAATGCGTCATTTAAATGTATTTACATTAATGAAATAATTCTAGGCTCGATTACATACAGCAGGTTACATTTTCGTTTATCGCCCAACTAATAATACAAAAAAATTATATATTTATCTAGTTGTTGCACTTACAGCTGTTCTACAACCATCAGCGGGCCATAAAATATTTTTTTTGCTAGTGGGAATCAAACCCGAAACCCATAACTCATTGTCCTCCCATGCCTACCAACACTGTAATTTGAAAGTATTGTAAAAGCCAATTATTTTTAAAAGAGTAACCATGGAGTTTCTTGCCGGCTCTTCTCCATAGGAAACGACCAATTGGAACCGTGCACCTAGCTTCTGACGTTTCATAAGTGCCCATGTAGGTTTATGTGAAATAAAATATTTTGATTTTGATAACATAAAAGACATTCAATCATAAAAAGAATACCTACATTATATCTAAAAAAATCGAAGTTAGATAGTAGTATAATCAGGCTATAATGTGTCGACTGCTGGGACACAGGCCTCCTCTCCTTCCAGAGGGAGGCGGCTGTATGTACCACGCGGGTCCAGTGCGGGTTGCTAGATGGCACATGTCTTCAAATATTTGGTTTTTGATTATGAAATTTTTGGTTGGCATTATGGTCATTCCGTCTGGTCTCTTCCCATCGTACTTATTTACGTACTCATTCAATTGTATTTAAAAAGTTTCAACTTTAAATCTCACCACTTTTATTATAGGTATTAATTGTTTGAATTATGTACATTATTAAATTATGAATTCGTTTTAATAAAAAAATCTGATAAATGGCATTACGTTCGACTTTTCTTACTTTGAACCTTTACATGTGGTGAAGGAAAACATCGTGAGGAAACCGGCATGCCTGAGAGATATTTCTCGATGGCATGTGAAGCCCATGGGCGGTTTTAGAACTATGACACCAGGTTAGTTAAATTTCGTCAGGAATGTACCTACGTACTTTCTTACCTTTACTACTACGGTGTAGTAACTAAACGTCTGCCTACCCTCTATCGGGTATTATGATGATGATGATGTTGAAAGTATTACCAGAAAATCTTGTTCTGTAGCTTCTATAATTATAATTTAGATACTAATACAATTTTTCTCATTCCATGACGCGTCACATATGGCGCCCACCTATCGACACTAGTTCCGAACTGCACTAGCTAAAGTTAGTCCAATATACAGACTAACTTTAGTGCAGACTACACTAAACTGCGTTGGAACTAAATCGTTATGATTCCTAAACTTACACGCAAAAACAAACCCGACTGGGATTAAATAAGTTTGGGATTGTTTACTGTTTTAGTTTGTGTTAGGTTTTTGTCACGGCTTTGCTCTGAAAAGGATTTATTTTCAGATTTTTATGTATGGCTTACTCTTATAAAAAAAAAACGGCCATGTGCCTCTCAGACCACCCACAATGAAGGGTTCCGCAGTTGGGATGAATTTATCCCACAAACTTAACTTTGTAGTTGAAAAATGTTCTCCCATACATCGTAAAGGTACAATTCTGTTGCCGACCGCAGGCGGCTACTGCAGGCGATGCCACGTGGCGCCGCGACACGACTGGTTTCTACGATTTTTTATAACATACCTTCCGTCGTCGATTTGATAGAAATACGTGGATCCATGGAGATTCTTGCCTGTTCTCCTCCTTAAGAACTAACTACGCTTTGGAATGGGCAACTAGCTTCATCTTTTTGACTAACCAACCCTTGACAATTTAAAAGTACCTGTAATTGGTTTATTTGATATAAATGCTTTGAGTTTCAGTTTGATACATAGAAACCAGTCGTGTCGCGGCAACACGTCGCCTGCAGTTGCCGCCTGTGGTCGGCTACGGAATTGACCCTTTTACGTAAGGTCAATTGTCCAACTGCAAATGTAAGCTTTGTTGTAATCGAAAAAAAAATGTGATTGAACTACAAACTAACGATAGACTTTTTAATCTATTCGCGCTGTGAGACCTTGCTTCTTGCCAAATTGCATAATATTTTATTTACCATATTTATTTATTGCGTTGACTTAGAATCTTGATTTTTTTCAAAGGACCGTATTTGATATTAATTTCAACTTGAAACCTCAACGCGCTACTGAGAAGAAAGGGTCTTTGCAGACATGCAGACACAATGAGAACAAAGTGATCCATATACGGGTTTCGTTTTTCCTTTTGAGGTACGGAACCCTAAAAAGGATGAAATGATGAACACATCAAGCTCGCTGTTGTTTAAACAGCGCGCTTATTTCTTCTGAGGGCAAATAAATCGTATTTGCTGTCAAAAGACTCAGACGGGATTTAAATCTGAGACCTCTAGGGTGTGTGCCCGGCAGGCCTGCTATACTTACCGAAACAGGGATCACAAAGGGGTTTAAAAAGTACAACTTTGGGCAGCATTGGTGGAAAAAAGAGACTACCGATTGGAAACCACCATTGAAAAGATAGGATTGTCACTGTTCATACAGTGTTAATCCTATCTTTTTTTATCAAGGCTTTATTAATTATTAAAGAGGTAAGCTGATTAATTAAGGGGGTGTTAGATCCGACCAATTCTGTAGTAGCTAAGCTCTCAATCTTATTGAAAGCTACTGAACAGAATTCAGAATTTTGTATCACAAGATATTAAGAATTTCCTGAAAGAAAAAAATAGTGACATTTACAATTTTCGTGATCATATAAAACTTTAATCTGGATTCTTTCAATCCGCAGCTGCGACGGCACAGGTCAACGTTTTTCAATCTAGTTTTACCTCCAGATTTTTTTCAGATACCAAATATTTTTTCCTTCATTGTCACTATCGCTAACTCTTCGTTGGAACGCGCAGCGAACGCGCTAGTCACAAAAATTTGCTCCTGTTGTTTAATTAATTATTTTACCAATTTTTCTGCTAGTTTTGTCTTGGAAATTCAAGTATACTTCGAACAAATTTAGTGCTAACATAATAGTAAAACGTTTAGCCTTGTCCAAGTTGTAGACGATAAATTGTAATAAGAAAATAACGAAATACTGTTCAGAGTGCTTATTCATCCTGACTAAGGCGTGTGTGCAACGGAAACTCGCAGTTAAGTGCGGAGCATAAGTGCTGTTACGGCGTGAGTTACATACTCGCGGTGCCGTCGTCAGTGCTACCAACACTCAGCGAAGAATCCTGACACAAACGTTCCAGATACGGAAATAAAAATAACAAGTTGTCGAGCATCTTTTGTATATTTGTATACGCTTCGTTAAGGTTAAGCTACGCTTGCCGGGTTGGTCTGTGGATGGGTGACCATTTTCACATATCGAGACTCCTCCGTGCCTCGGAAAGCACGTTAAGCCGTTGGTCCCAGCTGTCATTTGTGGATCTTTGACAGTCGTTACGAGTCGTCAGAAGCACGAAAGTCTGACAACTAGTCTAACCAAGGGGTATCGTATTACCCAGTTACTGGGTTGTGAAGGTCAGATAGGCAGTCGCTCCATGTAAAATACTGGTATTCAGCTGCATCTGGTTAGACTGGAAGCCGACCCCAACATAGTTGGGAAAAGGCTAGGCAGATGATGATGATTTGTATACGCTTCATCTGCACATCCTCCACACGACCCCCAGACCAGGACAATCCCAATCTGTTCCTGACATTCCTTCGGCTTCCAGCTACGAGGTGAAATAGTCTAGTGCAAATGTGACCGTTAGAGGCAAGCGGCCGCGTATCGATGATTCACCCAGTAACCCGGTGATGGACTCATCCTGTGCATATCTGGTTTGGAAGAATGACCTCATGCAGCTTTTGACTAAGTGGATGACTGAACATGACCTAAGGTCTACTTGGAAGGCCGAGCAGGACGCTATGCTGTCCACCCTGGTTAAGGACGTCTCCGACATAAAAAATCTGTGTGCAGCCATTCAAAAAACTACCGTCGAACTCGAAGTCAGAGTGAGGTCAGCTGGTCTTCCAAAAAGAACAAGGGGGAAGGAGCCGGAGAAACGCCATCAGGAAATTCAAGACCTAAATCTCCAGTCACGCTCGGCAACTTCTCAGCTACTTAATGCTCCACCGAATGATATTGAGGAGGAAGGAGATCCGATATCTATAGTGCCACAAGGGGTGAATCCTGTGGATCGAGAAACTTGCGAGACGGACCTACGGGACATACACTACCAAGGTAAAGTGGTGTCATCAGCTACCAGCCAAGGTCCCAAACCCCGTGTCTTCTTGCCGGTGCCTACTCCTGTAGCGGACGATACAATGGGCGACATAGACCAAGTACATTTGAAGGATGGTTGGACGGAAGTTCGACACAGGCGCCCCCGGCGTTCGCTCGGAAATGTTTTGCGTGGGACAGCGTCACCTGGTACCACCAATTTAGAGGCCTCGGAAAGATGGAGATACCTGCACCTCTTCTACGTAAAGCAGGGCACTTCTGATAGCCAGGTACGTGACCACTTAATTACCATCTGTGGAGCTGATGTTTGCATGGTTGAAGTACTGAAATCCCGTGGCAAATACGCCTCCTTCAAGTTGAGTGTGCCCTCAAAACTCGCTGAACAAGTTATGGCAGCCCAAAACTGGGCAGAGGATATCTGCGTCAAGCCGTGGCGCCGTAACTTTCGTGGCCGAAGTAATGAAACTCAGTAAGCCCTTCAACGTTCCTGCCAACGTTTACTCTACCAGAATGTGCGGGAGCTCAAAACAAAGTTACCTACGTGGAGATCAAGCCTGTTACTCTCCGAGCATGACTTAATCGCCGTAACAGAGACAAATCTGGACAATTCAGTTAGGATTCAGAAATGTCATGCGGTGGTTGAAGCATCCTGCGCAGAGACCGAGTAACTCTGGGTGGCGGCGTGTTGCTTGCTTCGCGCCCCGGCGTTACCATGAAGAGGCGGCTAGAATCTGTGTTGGGGCCGCCTCTGTTCCTGATCATGATCAACGATCTCATAGCAAATATTAAGTTTGCCAAATGCCTTCTCTATGCCGGCGACCTAAAGCTTGTCGCACACATCAGAACAGACGAAGATTGCAAACTCCTACAAAGGGATATTGACGCCGTTTTTGTGTGGAGCAATAAGAATAAGCTATCTTTCAATCCTAGCAAGTGCTACATCATGACATACGGCAGAGGGCGGCGACCAATCCATTACGAATATAGTTTGGGTGGTGAGGTAATTACTCGTGTCACCAACATAAATGACTTGGGAGTGACTTTCGACCGCTGTCTTACTTTTAAAGATCACGTTTCTACCCTTGCGAAGGAATCTTTCAGGCGCCTGGGATTTGTTTTGCGAAATGCTCGTGACTTTCGCAATCCTAATGTCATAAAATTATTGTACACCACTTTGGTTAGAAGCAAACTCGAGTCCAGTGCCTGTGTTTGGCACCCCTATACCGCGACACAAACACTCTTGCTTGAAAAGGTACAGAAAACCTTCTTAAGATGCCTCTTCCAAAGGTTATACCATTTCTTTCCCTATATGTACCCTACCAACTATCTTTTAGGGATGTTGGGCTTTAACTCGTTGGAGGTAAGAAGAGGCCTTGATCAGCTCACGGTAGCCTGTAAAACCTTACGGGGACGAATAGACAGCCCAGAGCTCCACGGCCTTTTCTGCCGACTATTTGTACCCGACAAATACATCGGACACTGTCCAATCTGTTCGCGCAACCATCATCCAAAACTGTCGCTAGAGCTGAATCCCCAGTATGTCGTACTTTGAAGATGCTCAACGCCCTTCAGCAGGCGTAGCATGGCGCTTTCTATCTCTACGAAGAATAGACATAGCTTTTTCTATACAAAGTGACAGTTCGTTTCTTCATTTTTGACATCCACCGTAGAAATCTTTCTACAATCTTTCATTTTGTCTTTCATTTCTAACGATCTTTGTCTACGTCTTTTTATACGTAGACTATTTCGGAAGAAAGTTTTCTATCCTTACTGTCAAAATCGCAGTGACAACCGATAAATCCTATGACAAAACAAAGAATTCTGAGTCGAATTATGTAAAAGAGTGAATTTCGTAAAAAGTGCAGTTGACTCTTTCTTCTTTGCTGCCGTCTCGTATTGTCTACTGTCTACAGGAAATTCGTCAGGAAATACGTCATTTTTGTCTACTCTTCCGACGACAAAACGGTGCTCATGCTACGCCTGCTGATTGCCAACCCTGAATGTGATGTGTTTGCGGATGAATGGTATAAAATTATGCGTATTTGTCTGGTGTTCTGTGAGAGAAAGTATGCAAGGAAGTCCACTGTTCCATGTTAGCTTAAATTATACATAACAATGTAATGCAATTCTATGTTAATTAATGTAATTGGTGTTGTGCCGTTTTAATTAACTATAAATATATAAATAAATTAATTGCTCGCATTCAAGTAAATCAATATATATCCCTTTGCACCATTGTTTTCACAAATTCACCTAAAGGGCTGGTGGTTTTGCGAAAACAAATGCACTTCTATATTAACTACTACAATATTATAAGATTTTTATTCTATTCTATTCTAATAAGTATTATAACCCTCATTAGCAGTGCGATTAATACCACAATATTTTGTTCCCACTCTCCCCTCGTGGCTAGTTGCTATTTTAGAAACCTTTCCAAAATATGTCGCTGTCTCTTTCATGTGTAATTTTTCTGATATAGTTAGTATAGGGAGACAAGTAATTACATAGTGCCGTTGGCATAAAGATAATTATGTTCTCAATTCTCTTGGCGATAAATATTGGGAAACAGTTGCTTCGTGCGTAGTACGGAGCAAAAGGAGTATGTAAGATCGGTTTGTAGTTTCTGCCCCCATGGGAAGAAAGCGTGCGTTTTTGTGTGTTGTTTGTTTTCATGTATTTAGTTTTTTCGTTACCACTTTAAATCTTCTTCTTTTCGTGTGGTTAGTGACTAAACTGGCTTCAAATCTAAGATGCGAATCTAGGTTCACGGTGGCAACAAAGACAGCTTTTGTTGCTCGCTGTAGAGACCTCCACTACTTCTTCATATAGAACACGGGTCGCATTGTTTTGGGTGTTCAAGATTAAATGACTTTCATTTTGACAACATTCATTGCGTTATTTACGCTGTCAAACAGACGAATTTTAAAAACATAATATGAAGCAATGGATTAGGAATTTCTTTCAAAATCTTGCGGATTGTGAGAGAAAATGTGTTACGCAATCAATTGTGGTGCTGTTTTCCTTGATATTCTTCGAGAGTGTACTATTAATGTTGGCTGTGTTGCGGCATGTTGCGTGGTCTGAGCACGGTGTTAGTCCACTACATAATAATGGTTATCTAAATGAGAAGCACTCCGACTGTATCGTGCAGGTAATGTGATGGGCATTCTTTGTAGAACAGTAGGTTTTGGTTGTATGATTTTATATGTCATAATATATTATATAGTATAGAATTTAGAGAAATTGTCATTATTTGTAATTGTATTAACTAAGGTTTACATACATAAACTCACGCCTTCTTCCCATGGGGGTAGGCAGTAGGGTACAGAATGCCACCTGCTACGAGCCTTTTGCTTCGTTTACGTTCATACATCTGGACATACACACACCGTTTGCGAGGTCACTAGGTCACGAGGTTTGTGTATCTCAATAATAAACCTAACTATTGTATCCAGTAAACGAATCTTCAAAATATTAGTTTAATCTGCAGTATTTTTTCACTATCATGTAGCTTTTCACTCAAAACTCTCTTTTTTAACTTACTTTGGATCTGAAGTTAACCTACTTTTGTTGCTGATCTATACTAACTATACAGGATGGACATTTTTTATAATTCATTCATGATTTCATTCATTTTTTTAAATTGATGTTTCTTTATATTTCATGTCATTTCAATTTTCTATAAGTCTATGGTTCCTTTCAACGTTTACCTCTAGAACGCTACAAACATTGGCAATTTTGAAAAAAAAAACACCCTGTAACACGAAGCTAAGCTTATCAGCTTGTGTATCACATCCAGCAAATCCTTTCTCCGTAGAGTGCACTACACGTGGAGTGTCGAGACTCGTGAGTATCCAGAGGAGGTTCCTAACGTAGGTCAACAATGCTATTGAGTTCACTTCCGCGACGCTGAGTGAAGCCGATTTGGACATTTTTGTTATAAAATTATGAGATACCGCGCAGTTTCACGTTATATATCGTAATTTACAACATTTCAAAAATGTAAGCCCCCTTACAACAATACCATTTCGTCATTCATTGTGTATCCTGAGTTTGAATAAATCTTTTATAGTAGACTAGCGACGAGCCTCCTGCTTCGCACGGTTTTTACGACTGGACAGAACATCGAGATTTCTTAGCTAAATGTAATTTTAATATTAACGTATAATACACATAAACCTTCCGGAATAAATTCTCTAAACGATGGAGAAAACCTCATCAAAATCTGTTGCGTGGTTTAGAAGAACAACGCGGACATACAGACAAATACGAAAAGCGACTTTTATTTATATTTATATTCGTATAGATTTCGTAGAACGCCACCTATACCACCGTAAGTATGTAAATCGATCGATTTGCAATGTTATTACGGGAAGTCAGATCTATTGCAAAATCGGTAAAGTACGGTTACCGTTCAGTTATTTTTGACAGCATGTTCACATGGATTCCTTGGTTTGATCCTTAGGTTGGGCAAAGGGCAAAATACAGGGTGTTATGGTAAACACCGTTATCCTTGCAACCAGTGGTTTGGTGTCATTTAAAGAACGTAAAATCACTGGAAAAGTACATTTTTTTTTTTTTTTCTACATTTAACCACATGAGACGCAAGTTCGTTGCCCTATGCGCTAGAGCAACGAACTTACGTCTCAACACGGGCAGGGGGTGCGCGATGTGACCTGGGAGCTTACTCTTCAAACTAATTTTAATTCCAATCTTAAGCCAATACGATTCCAATGTTAATTTTGCAGTCACGTGATTCGGTACTCTTGAAAACAATATTGTCAACATTGGATTGAAATTAGGATTGCCCCGCGATTATTTTGTTACACGTGAAGTTAGCTATGTTACGGCCCGCAATAGTGGTGTTCAACTCATTACGATAAACCGCTAATACGGCTTTAAAATGCTTTATCCTTTAAATAAGAATGCTAATCAATAAATATGATATAAACAGTTGTTTAATTGATTGATTGTAACATATTAAATTCATTTGGGCGTAAGAATATGATTAAAATCATGAAATTTACCATGACTTTGGCTGCATGCGGAAGGGTCGTTGCCTATAACTACTACAAAAAAAAATTAGGCGGCGTGCGAGTTCTCCAATTTCAAAAACAAAGTCATGTCAAGTGGTTTTAGAAAAAGTGAATTCGAAATGCAAGTTTGTTTAGCTAGTTCATTAACGTAAAGATATCGATCGCGTGTGGTTCTTTTTTAGTAACAATTATTTATTTTCCGTTAAGTTACTAATATTAAAGTTTTATACAAGTGGTACTGTAAATAAACAATATGTTAACATAGCAACCATATATTCCTCTAATTAGATTTTGGTAACTCGCACTCGCATAAAAAGACAGTGCCACTAAAACCTGCAAGAATTATACAAGTATTAATTAAGTTATAAGATCTTCCAAACAAAAGTCATGATAATAATATCATTGATAAAACCACGGGATAAAACAAATATATCAAAGACAACATACGTAAGTACCTTATGGTGATATATCACTTCTTCTCTTAATGTTTTCATAAATTTTCTCAAAAAATCCTTGCTCACTCTATAATTTGCTTTAAATTCGCCTTCATTCATTGAAAACGCTTCGTCCTTAAAACGCATCATCCGATGCTCATCTCGTCTTTGTTTTAATTGTTTTTTAGGGGAATTACGTAAAACACTGTATATTAATGCCAACCCTGCCATGTTATATACTTATTACCTGCTGAAAACCACATAAAACGCAAAACAATTTCTAAAAAGTTACACTTTTGTTATTGGAAAAATCGCAATCAACAAGCAATCCCAACGCAATACTGGCGCAATAGACGGCTGTCAAAGTAAGTCAAGAGTAGCACCCCAAGCCCGATCCCGATTCCACTTAGTTCCCAAAAATGGACACGCAATACAAATACAATTTGGCGCTAGCGTCGAACTCAAGAGTACGAAACGTGAAAATTCCAATGTCGATAGATCGGAATTAAAATCAAGAGTAAGCGCCCTGATCGGCTGCGAGCGCAACCACTCCCTCAGTCAGTCAGCTGTTTCGCTAGCGATCACGGTGTCGGATATAAACTTTTTAAAATCTTTTATTGAAAATAACGTTTCTTTTTTGTTGTGTTCGGTCACCCATGGTTTGAATTACAAGAGTGTTTACCCTTACACCCTGTACATATTATGGGAATAGGGAATATGCATGTGATTCAAATATGGGTCAAATATTTTTTTTTATAAACTATTTTACTTCAGAATGATGCCTCCATCAATATTTTTGAATAAAATTTCTTTTTGAGCGAGAAATTAATTTTTAAAAAGTCCCAAAAAACTGTGGGTAATTCAAATACTTAAAAAGGCTAAGAGCGGATGTGACGTAACAATCTGGGATAACAATCAAAATGTCAATGTCAAGTCAATCAACAAGTGTCAAGTCAATGTCAAACGCTCATAGAAAAAGGAGTGTTTGACGTTGACTTGACAGTTGCTTGTCTGTTTTCACGGTCTGTGACGTCACCAAACCAAGCGCGCCAAATGGAGGGCGTTTAAATAGCCCGGATCGGTTGGATATTTTTAAACATTTTTTTAACTACTTTAAATTGCTTTTTTGCCGTCGAATTTCTTTTTACTATTATTTAACGATGTAAACTATCGAATAAAAATATGAAAAAAATACATGCATATTCCCTATTATGAACATAACTGGCTAAATGGTCGTACATCTCTGCCTATCTTTTCTAAGAATACATGCTTGATATTTATATTATTATCTATGTACACTTTGTAAACTATTTAAAATCCTTCCTACTCAGTTTCAACTCAACCACAGCCATTTACTCGCAATTCCTATGTTTTATGCCTGAGTTGACCGAATGTTTGATCAAACCGTTTTGCAAACGTATTGTTCCCCAGAGTGTTGGAGCAAACATTGGTCGAACGATTATCGTCCAATTATTTGTGTCGTGCAAACAGAATCGTGTTGGTTGAAGTGTTGGGCTTGAATTAATAGTTTTGTGTAGTGATATAAACCGTTTTAGAAAGTGTTTCTTTGGAAGGTTAAAGAACAAGGTAGCTAGTCTACACTAATATTATAAAGAAGAAAGATTTGTATTTTTGTGTGTATGTTTGTAATGAATAAACTCAAAAACTACTGCGCCGATTTCAAAAATTATTTCACCATTAGAAAGCTACATTCACCCTGAGTGACATAGGCTATAATTAAAAAGATTACACGCGGGCGAAGCCGCTGGCGGCAGCTAGTTTCAAATAAATCCTAAAAGCTACATTACCACACAATTACTTACATTTACCTTTTGGCAAAAGTATTTTTTTAAATACTTTTAAGGTTATTTTCTTATTTAATAAAACAATAACAAATTATTATTGAAAGTCTATGATTATCGATTATTAGTTAATGATTATTGATTCTTTAGAAATATTAGACGGAGAGACCTTTAAACTTGAATCAACTGACTTAGTTTATGTACAAAGAACCTATTGTTTTTGGAGACAATTTGCGGATTTGAATTAAAGAAAACGTTTAAGTGACAAGAATTATAAAATTATATTATAAGTGAGTTACTGATTAAATTAAAATGATAATAAATGTTTTTTAGGAAAGAAAACGACTCAGTTACATTATAGCCTGTAAATGTATCACTGTTTTAACAAAGACCTATTCTCATACTGAGAAGCAACGAGCATTGATCACAACTGCAATGCAGTCTTATTCAGTCAAGATGTTTTGAAGACGTTTGTCAGTATCATAAGTAAGAGTTTTCTAGAAGATAAAAATATATACACTGCTTTACTTCTTACACTTAATTTACTAACAAACTATTAAAATAAAAATATAATATCGTAACGTAACTAAAACTATTAACAAACTAAAATAATCCTCATCATTCTCCCTAACCCAAGTATGTAGCGGTCGGCGCGACATGTCGTATTCCTCTTCCATACTCCTCCATTAGTCGTGATCTCGGTAGTCTCTCCTTTTCTAGTCTAGCTATATCATCTTTCACACATCAAACTAAAATATGGCATCGAAAAATTCTTTTTTTTATACAGCACCACTTCTAAATGCCACAGTGCAGTGGTTACTAGGGTGGAGCGTCAATTTTTTAAATTCTTTTTTTATATTGAATAGCACTATAATGTTGCATTGCACCCTCAATTACATAAAAAAAATAATCAATAAAATATTGGAACCTATTTTTAGCCCTCTACTGCCGCTTGAAGATTATGAAAAATCAATAATGAGCAATTTATAAACTTTTTTTTTATTGTTATTGTAACTCATAATATCCTAAATATGACTAATTTTATAAAAAAAGGTCAATTTACTGATAAACGGCACACAAAGGTACGTTAATTCGGACGTCAATTTGAAGAAAATGAAGGAATATTGCGGGTATCTTTGTAAGTTGAGTTTTAGATTTTAGTTCATAAAATGAGTGTTTTAGTGTTAATTGTACGCTGAAATATAATAGTATTTTTATTTTTATAACATTCTGTATATGCTTAAAGATATGCCTAATTTCCTAAAATTATGGCAACTTTAGGCTAAAGTAGAGGGCTAAAATATATGTCCAAAAAAATAAACAAAAATATATTCACTTATAATTTAGCCAAATGCAACTTTCTGCAGGTATTCAAAATCGATTCGATGTCATTTTTTTTTCTCCATACATTGACGCTCCACCCAGTGGTTACTCGTTCCTTAACTCTGCGCAGGCGACCACACCGCACTGCGTTCACAGGAGAGTATGTAATTATACTCGTAGTGAACGTTATAGGAGGTGAGCCTATTGCCATCAACCGGGCACAAACCCAGTCCATGGGCAAAAACAAGACCTGGGAATTGAACCCAGTACTCCCCGCTCAGCAATCGCGCTTTTGACCACTACAACTACACACCAAGGAAGCAGTCATTCCTACTTAAAAAAATATTACTTACTAATCCCATTACAGATGGATATCTGGCCATAAACCAAGCCCGTTCATATCACACACCGCTACCAACACTACGTACTATAACACTGAATTCTTATCACTACACCTGAATGCGACCTTTCCAATTTTACGCAGAGAAATGACATTTTGTCACCAATCAATATTTAACCCTATTTGAAAGACTTTAAAGTTGATTCTCGTGTGTAAGTGTTGTGTCAGTCAGTGTTTGGAGATTTGAGAGGATTTCGTGAGAGCAGGCGGAAATCGGGCGACTCGTCCTAAAGACACTTCTTAAAGCGGTGCGTGTGAGTGACGGCGGGAAACGAGCTCAGGAACACAAACTAGACACACGGGTAGGTACGTTAGCTTACAACGTTCTCGGGAGGTGATTTGAGAAACCGTTATCCCCGGTCGGTTTAGATTGTAGGTACGTTGGTAGTCATTTAAACAGTTCCTTGTGTAATCAGTGGATATGGATAACAATGAATCAATTTTATGATGATAACTAGGTAAGCCGTACTCCTGTGATTATAATTAGAAAACGAGAGGTGTCGTGCGATACCCGCGCGGTTTTCAATTTTTACCCGACTACGGCGAAGAAAAAAGGAGGGTTATGATTTTGACCGGTATGTATGTATGTATGTTCATCTGTTCCCTCCTATCTTCCAAACCACTTATCACAATTTGACAAATGAGGTATCGTTAGAAGCGTCGTGATTGTCCGCTGGTTATAGATTATGTGAAGTCACATTAAATTAAAAATGGCGCCCTCTAGAGGACATAAAGTGAGGAACTTAAAAAAAAATGGTTTAATCGTACCATGTTGGGTATCAAATGAAAGGGCTTAATGAGCACATTTCAAAAATATATATATTATAACCCCAAAAGAATTTAAAAAAAATCAAGTAATAAAAACTAAAACCCAACTACGACTTAAAAGGTATAAACAAGACACCACAGACAGATAAATTAAAAATCCGGAGTCACACGTGTTACGGCATAAATCGAACAGATTACGTGTAACTCCTGTTTTAGTTTTTATTACTTGTTTTTTTTTTTAACATAATTATAAAGCAATGGTCTAGTAATATACTTCAAAATCATTCAGATTGTGATTAAAAGTGACGTAATAGACTGCCGGTTAGAACGAAGTTCCACTTTTGCACACTGCAACAAAAGTGTCGTGACAGTCAAAATGTTTTTGTTTCAGTCTCTTTCGCCAAGTGTGCAGAGAGAGTATAACGTGCGATAAGGAACTTTGATCCAATAATTAACTTGTGGAAGCTTGTAAATGTTCCCCAACTGTAATACCTACCGCTAATTGTGCATTATTTATTGGGCTATTAGACTGTAATCTTTCTGAAGAATAAATAAATATACGTGATCATACGTGGGTCATGCAGTTTATTATGGTGACCTGTGCCCTGCGAGTGAGCGCTCAGCGTCATCGCATCCATCAAATGGACCATCAAGCACCCACTAATGGCTCGATCATGCCGAAATGAACTATTGCGTATTTAATTTACTATGCGTAACATTATTCGGTTTCATTTAAGTATAAAAACAGAGTAACACATGATAAAAACAGGGAGACTTTTGATTTACAACGGGCTCCCCAAAGTGCAACACACTTTTAAGCACAATACGAAAGATTTTGAAAGAATCTGCTAATCGACTGCTTCATTGATTTGAAAAATTCGCCTGCGCAGCAACGTGTATTTATAACGCAATGAATGTTGTTGAACTGTTAAAATGCAAAGGCATTGCCATTACATGCCGTGAGATAGATAGACATGCTGATTATCGGATGGTATGTCGAGCATGTTTGAGATTTTGTGCGATGATGGACGAAATGTGAGATATTTTTTGTGTTATAATTGTTATTTGTATTACTTGTTTGTTTATTTTTTTTGGATTATTTCATATTTTAAATATATTAAATTGTATTATTTCTGTTGTTATTGAAAAACTGTGCCATATAACTTGGATTTATGTCTGTTATATTGTGCAAATTTTCCCCGCTGGTCTATAAAAGTCTACCCGGATATGTCCCGCCGTCAGAGCACCCCTACCCGGGTACCCGACAAGGCCACCCGTGGGTCCCGGCGTGAATAAATTTAATGTATTAACTCACCGCACACTCGTTTATTAGCGGCCTTACACCCCGGAGATGTGCCGTTGTATATGAGGTCATGTGTGTACATATTGTATAGGTACGGGAATGGATTACGTGTTTGTCAAATCGAAGGAATTTATTTAGTCTTAAAGTTGATGGGTATTGCACAGATACAGTAGTGAATACTCAATATAATACAAAATATTAGAGAGAGTATCAACTCAGCCTATCGCAGTCCACTGCTGGACACAGGCCTCTCCCAAGCTGCTTGACAGATTGTAGAAAAATTCCTGCAGCGTAATGTCAAACATGAAGTAAAGAAATGTCACTTTGATTAGTTTTTTTTTTTCTATAATTAGGTCTATTCTTCGTACAGTAAAGATAGAAGTGGTCATGTAAGATCATGCTAAGCGTTCCACTTGCAGCGGAGGAAATGATCGTAAGAAAACCTGGGCCTGTCACCACGCAAAGACCATCATTATCAATCTATTTTCCATGTTTATTTTCTTTACATTCATCCTTGACATATAATCATTGTATTTGACATTATATACCTCCAATTAATTTCAACTCTTATGGCTTTTGTGGACAGGTTTATAATTATTCAATTTGTTACAGTTGTAATAGCAATCACTTCAATTGGTTTAAATAGGTTTTTATTTTTATTTGAATTTGAATTTTATTATTATTAGTCTTTTAGATAGATCATTTTCTATTTTGTGAATGTGAGAACGTTGTAGGCTTATTGGACTGTAGATTTATTGAACTTCTTCTATTTTTGTTAAGTACCTGGTACTTACTTTTTGAAAGGCCTACATTGTCCTCCCATGCCTACCAACACTGTAATTTGAAAGTATTGTAAAAGCCAATTATTTTAAAAGAGTAACCATGGAGTTTCTTGCCGGCTCTTCTCCATAGGAAACGACCAATTGGAACCGTGCACCTAGCTTCTGACGTTTCATAAGTGCCCATGTAGGTTTATGTGAAATAAAATATTTTGATTTTATTAGGACTAGTGTTATAAGTGAATTTAATAAACGAGTAAGATTTCTTGAACCAAACGTCTTTATTTATAAACTTCTTATAAATAGTTTAGTGCTAAAATTACCAAATAATAATATGTATTATACGTGTCGAATTGCTAACCTCCCTTTTTATAAAAAGTCGGTTAAAAACAAGATGCGTCACCAGGCGAAAAAAAACAACCACAGACTAAAATATAACTGCCAGTGAGTATAAACTGCTGCACTTGTAAACTTACTATTATCCAACACAATTCACGTCCCTTCTCAGGATAGTCATGCGCCCTGCATTAGAACAAGGACATGCTAATCAAAATTCTCAAAGTAAACTTCAATGAAGTAGGTACTCCAAGCTTAGCAGGCTTCGAAGCCATAGACTCAGGTCAAGATAGAAACTGCAATAGAAGTGTCGGAGTTTGGGTAACTTCCACTGATGCAAGTAATCGAGCAGTTTGAGCAATTGACTGCGAGGTGAGATCTTACGATCAATTGGAAATGGGTTGTATGACTGTAGAGTTGAGCGATGAAATCGGTCTCCGAAACTTTATCCATCTTATTACGAATGGGATTTCAAATTAAAAATTGCTCCGCTCTAAAAGTTCTTAAAACAAAACTATCCGGTTAAGGAATAAGTTGTCAGTTTTGTATCAAGAATTATTGTATTTCAATCACAGTTACTTTATAGTTACAAAATCTGGTTCGTTGGTTTAAAGTTAAAGCTAGTGGTTGCAAGCGTGGCAGGTAAGCATGGGTCGCTAACTAACTAATTAACATTCATACATACAGATGGAGCTGCTGAAGATTTTAAGATCATCATCATCTTTGCATTGTATAAACTCAATCTCCTTTGTATTATATAATTGCATAGCACAGGTGTGAGTACTATGTACTATTGAGCTACCATTTACCGGGTAATCTGTCTTTCATTGACTTGAATGTGCCCTGGCGGCTGGGAATGTCATGCTCACTTAAATGTCTCGCTGATGGTGGCGCGTGTGTTGGATCATTTAGCTCCCTTCAAAATGGTTGAGCTGAATGGTGCTGATCCATGCGTCATGTTCGTGAACGGGCGCCGTCAGTTGTGACTGGTCATCTCTTAGCTGCCATGGATTATTTTAATTTTTGAATTATTTGTATGTTATAATTGCGGACGCTTTTAACGCGCTTTTTACATTGTTCTCACATGTATAATTTCAACATGAATGATGTAACCCATATATTGTAACAATATTTTGATTTAAAAGAGTGTCCGTGGAGTTTCTTGCCCGTTCTTCTCCATAGGTACCTACTACGCTTTGGAATGGGCAACTAGCTTCATATTTCTGACTGACCGACTCCTTGACAATTCAAAAGTGCCTGTAAATGGTTTAATTGAAATAAATGCTTTGAGTTTTTTCGCTTGGGTTCGATGCCCAAGTCAAGTAAAGTGTTATTAGGTTACTTTTTATGGATATTTCTCAATAGCAGCCCAGAGTCTATATTTGTGCGTGGTTGAAAGCAACCGCCCCCTGTTTTCTGAAACATAAAAGTAATTGTGTAAAAGTGACCACGCTTTTCTCCTTTCTCAACTCCCCCTCTCCTCCTTCTTATCTTGCGTTCTTATTACAATCTTCTCCTACTCTGTCCCTCTCATACTTCTGACTTTGTTCATTCTTCCTTTCATAATTATTCAGTCCATTCTTCTTTGGAATGCGCTTTCTCTAGATATAAGGATGGCTATCAGTTGGTATGTATTT